>PVKZ01001668.1:136450-344473 GCA_004027375.1 Macroglossus sobrinus | reverse complement strand
CTGAGGGTCTGAACATTAACCCAGGAGAGAGTGATTTTATTTAAAATGGATTGTTCTGAACTAGGAAAGGGACTGTTATACTTTTAATTGGCAAGTTTACTGTTTTTCCTAGCTATATAGCAGAAAACAGTTTAAACCAATGGTGAGAAATTGAGACATAAATTATTTCGCAATTTATTTTTAATGTTAAAATACTGATTCAACTGTATTTTTATTACATTTTTGTCCATATAATGCTTATGAATTATTTGATATCTTTGTTAGTTTTCCTCAAGAACATCTAAGACATTTAATATAGTAAATATTTTTTGTTTACTATCAGATGGTTAAAATTATATATACGTATATGTATATACATATGTATATATATGTATATATGTATATATATGTATATATATGTATATATATATATGTGTGTGTGTGTGTGTGTGTGTGTGTGTGTGTGTGCGTGCGTGTGTGTGTGTATGGCTAAGCATGCGTTTATAGAGTAACATATATAAATGAAATGTCCATTATCAAGAGGATAAGGAAGGAGCTGACACTAGTGCCCATGGGTCAAATCTGGCTCATTACTTATTTTTATATATAAAGTCTTACTGGAATATAGCCATGACTGTTTGTATAAGTATAGTCTATGACTGCTTTTGCACTATAATGACAGCTGAGTAGTTGCAACAGAGACCATATGGGCTGCAAAGCCAAAAATACTTATTATCTATCCCTTTACAGATAAAGTTTGTTGATCTGTGGCAGGAGGACTCTATCCTTGCAGATATTTGACATATTTTGACTTTATTGCAATACTAACTATTTGTCTCTGAAGCCTCTATTTGTTAAGGAACTCTAAACATAAATGTTAAGACATTTTAGAAGCACATTGAGTATTTGCCTAATTATGTAAAAGCTTAGATTTAATTAGTTGACATGTAGTTGTTTACTTTTTGGGTAGTGTATAAATTAAATCGTGGACATTAGAAATTGAGTAACTTGAAACCATTGCAATCAGACAAGCCAGAAACAAGAAGAAAGTCATGCTTTCATATTTCCCTAAATGTCCTGGAATAATGGTGTTTTCTGTGTTTCTCTACTAAAACACATTCTGATATTATTGAACATAATAAGCAGCAGAACACTAATATCCAGATGAGTGGGCCCTGCAGCCCATTGCTGGGAGCTCATAGCTCTCTCCAGCAGGGCTGTTCAGGGAATTTGCCACACCTTCTCCCCTCCCCCTCCTCCTGCAGGGAGCCCTGGCAGCTTCAAGAGGCAGCTTCTTTATTTCTCCCAGTCTCCAACCCAACACCCGGGGTTCCGACCTGTGGTAGCCCTTATGAACATATCCCACACTCAGACTTGCTGGTGTGCAGTTTAGGTGTTTTGTTGAGTTTTAAATGTTCAGCATATTGTGGTTTCAAGGGGAGAGATCTGGGGACATCTCTCATTCCACCATATTTCTTTTCCTAAATTATGTTTTTTAATAAAAGTTGGAGGGATATTATTTTCATGGCTTTTGGACATTTTATATTGTTTTTAATAAAACTCAAAGACCTATATTATAACTTAAGTCAATAAAGATAATTTGATTTGGTGCAGAACTCATATAACATTAATCAGAGTGATAGTCATTCTGGAATAGGGATCACCAAACTTTTTTTGTAAAGAGTCAGAAATATTTTAGACTTTGTGGGTGATATGTTTTTGGCGCAACTCCTTAACTCTGTCATTGTAGCATGAGAGCAGGTATAAACAATTTATAAGCATAACTGTGTTCTAATAAAACTTTTATTTATAATAACAGGCAGTAGGCTGGATTTTGCCCATACATGTAATTTACCTTGGAGTGTATTCTGAAATTCTAATTATCTTAACAATCTCTGTAACATTTTTGTCTGCTCAACAATGATCAATAGTGCTTTCCAAACTGAAACTCTAACAGAAAAGTAAGTACAAAAATGGAGGGAATGGATAAACAAACTAATACCTTTATACAGTTGAGTACCACTCTCCAATAAAAAGCAACAGCCCAGTGATATGTGACTCAATATAGATGAATCTTAACCATTTCATGCCTTGTAAAAAATAAGAGTACATATTGTATGATCCATATATATAAAGTTGTAGATATAACAAACACAACTAACCCATGGTAATAGAAATCAGAAGAGGAGTTGCCTATGGATTAACTGGTAAGAGGCATGAAGAAACTTATTTCAGTGGGTATAAAGTCTACCTTATTTTTTAAAAGTTAAAAAATACATAAAAGGTGGCTAAGAAAGGTATACACTTCCCAAAGCCATTCTAATCATAACAGGAATGTCAGTAACCTGGGATTGAGGTCAAACTCATAATTTGATTCACAGATACACAGATGGTTCTTGTTTATGTATTTCAGTAATTGTTTCAGATTTATTTATAATTTGACTTATTTTGCTTTTTGTCATAGAACAGATATCAGAAAGGAAAGAAAGCTAACATATCTAGAGAATTTATCACATGCCAAACATTGTGTTATGTGTGCTACATATTACTTAATTTCATAGTAAATTTGTGATATAATATGAATAAATTGAGACTTTAAAGAATTATGTGGCTTGTCCAAGGGTATGTACTGTATGTCACATAACTATACAATTCATATATGTCTAACCTCAAATTCTAGTTCCTTCCAGCCTTAATGTGACGAGCAGTTTATCCATAGAAGATACAGAGAAAATACCACGATCACAAAATGTCATTGTAAAACAAAACCCCACCAGCTACACTGATAAGAGATGTTCTTGGGCTATTTTTCCATGGCAGATCAGTAGGAAAAGCCTCCCTATCGTTTGCATATGAGTCCAAACATGTTGTTTGCAGCCTCCCTTTCTGCTGTGCTGATTTGGCCTTACAGATTACTGTAAATGTTTGGGGGATTTGGGTCTTGGTGGTATACGTCTGAAAATCCACAAAGAAATGTGAATCTAGAAAAAGAATGTTGTACCTAGAAAAAATGTTGCAGACAGCCATCAGCTCAATAGCTGGTAAGTCAGCAAAGCATATTCTTCTTCCTTTTCCATAACAACTAAATTTATCATTTGACCTCAAAATGTTTGACCCTATTCTACGGTGAGCTGTACTCTCACCAACTTTAACAAATTCAAGTGATATTAATAATAGAGTTTTATGTTTTAATGTGTCTATAATCATTAGTAATTGCAATTTAATTTAAAAACAGAATCTTTCTGAAGCAATGTCATGAGATTTTGCAAGTATTCAGAAAATATGCATTTTCTATGTAAAGAAATTAGAGTTAAAATGACAATTTCACCATCAGCCATTTTGAACAAAATACCCTCTTGTATCATACCTATTATCCTAATACTTGGACTTATTTTTCAAATTTTTTCTTGTATTCTTTATAAAATATCCTCTGCTGGTTAAATATGTAGGCTTCATTAGATACAAGCTACCAGTTCTTAGTACAAGTGAGAACAAGATAAGATGTCCTACAAAAAGATTACCTGAAATAGAAATAATAATATAAACTGTAGCATAAAAATTAATTTTTTACAGCCTCCTGCATTTTTAGAAACTTAAAACCCACAAGGGCTTTGTCAAAATCTCCAGATTTACATTTTCACCTGGCTATTGATTTAACATGCTAAGATTCTCTGTTTTCCTAATGAGTGTTTTTGTTTTATTTATTTATTTATTTATTTATTTATTTATTTATTTATTTATTTATTTTTTACATAGCTCTTATTTTATTCAACCTCTCAAGTCACACTGATAATAAATTAAGTATATGATAGGATTTGGAAGTTTGCCATAATGTTGGTTATCACTGAGCCTTAAGTGGACAGTGTCATTGACACTGAAAGTCTCAGCTTCTTGAAGTAATTTATTACTGGCTTAGCCTGACAAGTCAGAGAAAGTAATATATCAAGCAAAAGTACATGGCTCCATCTTGCAAAAGCAATTTATGCTCCACTGTGAAACAAAATTTAAGATGGAAAATCTTATTAGGTCTTCTTTTGCGGCTTAAGCTAGAGCAGCATTGCTTCTGTGCTCAAACTTTATACATTTAGCATAATTGTCAAAATGTAGAAAATATAGTATCTGCAAAGGGAAGACCAAAAAAGTCGGAGGCAAAAGGAAATAATAACTAGATATTGATTGTTTAGAAATTTTTTTTCTATTGGCTTTTAGTGGATACACCAATTCATATTATTTTTTAACATACATGTTTATTTTTTCAGTAAGATTTAAAAGCTCTATCTTATGAAATACTTTAAGCAGATGATTAAGTGACACAATTCTATTTTCTATCATGCTCTACCATAACTGTCCTTATTGTACTTTTTATATCATATGCTACATGACAATACATTTCAGCCTTTCTCACATGCATGTGGACAATATATTTTAAGTACACTTTGGCTGAATATAAATTCTCGTTATTTATATTGAAATGCTGACTAGGAACTGGTATTATTTTAATTTTTTTCATCACCTGCTAGAGGAATGATATGTTTCTGTTTGAATATGTCAGATTATTCCATAATGAGTTTTAATCGTGTCTACTCAACACATACTGCTAAACTTTGATGGGTGGAGAAATAAGAGGTTTGTGTTCCAAGTCATATTGAATACTTCCCTCACTGGTGCTGAACAAGGTGGGAGAAAGTATGAAATTGGGAGGGCAGGACATAACTTATTGATTTTCTTCATTTTACAACTGCCAGAAGAATGATTTTGGCATGATTTGCCTGTCAGTGCTTTGTGGAACTCAAGATGGTTCCAGTATTTGCCATAAAAATGAACTTTACAAAGACACTGTGTCTACATTAGTGCTGTCTGTGGACTTAGGTCAAAATTAATGGACAGTGAAATGTCTGATCACCTATTATAATTGGAATTCTCATCTTCCATAGCACAGGCTCTCAATTGGCCATTTGAATATATTATAATATTGTCATTAAACCATTTTATGCCAATTAACTGCAAATTTGCAAGTTATTAGATTCTTTTTTAAAAATCTAAATATATTTAATGCCTTCAAAAGAGTTTTTCAGGCTTAGAGAAATATTTTCAACTGGTTTCATCAATAATAAATGTGATCTTCAGAACAAATGTTAGAAACACTTGCTCACTTTGAAATATTAACAAAGAAGAGTGAAAATGGGTCACAAGAAATTATACATATATTTTTACTATATATAACAGTGAAACTATTTGCTACTCTGATTCAAAAAAAATTATTTCAATCTTGCTACTATCATTTTACCTTGGATGCTTTTCTCTTCATGTTTGAGCTAATACAGTTATCTCTTCATTAGTTTCATTTACTTCCAATTCACCTTATAGAGTGCCATAAAACTAATCTCCCTTATACACTGTTTTAAACATGTTAGCTCCCTTATCAGAAGCATTCAGGAATTCCCTATTGCTTAGCAGGGTAGCATCTCAATTATACATGCTGTTTACTGTATTGGCCTACTCAGACTTTCTAGGTTTCCTCTCTCTGCTATTTGAAACAGATTCTCAGCTTCAGTCTATGCAGAGGGTCACAATTTCACAGACTGTCACAGCTATCTTCATTTTCTCTCAGCTATCTTCATTTTCTTTAGACTGTTAGAATGTCCTTCTTACCTCCTCTTCATCCTCTTAAATTCTATTTTCAAGGTTTATATCCTGTTTTATGATACCAGCATTGTGTTATCTGATCAGTAAAACACAGAGATCCCTCTCTTGCCTTAAATTTCTATAGCACTTATATAAACCAAGAGATTGTTTTAAATTTACTTTGTGGTAAATTGACATATATGTATGTATGTATGTATTTACTCATGGAATAACTTATCATTTGGTATATAGTTCTCAGTTTTAACAAAGGTATAGATTCCTGTAACAACCACCATAATAAAGATACAGAAAAATCCAATCATTGCTAAAAACTTCTTGTACATTTGTAGTCAGACACTCCTTTCACCCTTAATCCTTGGTAGTCACTGATATGCCCTAAATCCCTGTTTTTCTTTGTTTAGCATGTAATATACATAGAATTATACAACTTGTAATCTGTTGAGCATCTTTTTTTCATACAACATAATGCCTTTAAGATTCATTGATAAGCTATTGCATGTATCAATGGTTTGTTCCTTTTCATTTATGAGTAGTAATCCATTACATGGATTTACCATGGCTTATTTAACTATGCAGTCATTAAAGGACTTTTGAATTTATTAGGTTTTAGCAATTACAAATAGAGTTGCTATAAACATCTGTATACACGTTTGTGTTTAAACATGTTTTCATTTTTCTGGGATAAATACCTGGGTGAGACTACTGTACAGAGCTATACTGAGACATTGGAGCCAGACAAATAAGGGGAAACAGTTCTTTGTATATTTTGGATATTAGGCCCTTATCGGAGGTTTTGCCTACAAATATATTTCCCCATTTGGATGGTTCTCTCTTTACCTTGTTGACGGTTTCTTTTGCAGAGCAGAAACTTTTCAGTTCGATGGAGTCCCATTCATTTATTTTAGCTTTTATTTCCCTTGCCTTTGAGGTTAAATTCATAAAATTCTCTTTAAGTCCAAGGTCCTTCAGTTTAGTTCCTATGTTTTTTCTATGCATTTTATTGTTTCGGGTCTTATATTCACGTCCTTAATCCATTTTTAGTTAATTTTGGTGTGTGGTGATAGACAACAGTTTAGTTTCATTTTTTTACTGGTGGCTTTCCAGTTTTCCAAACAGCATTTATTGAAGAGGCTTTCCTTTCTCCACTGCATGTTTTTGGCTTTTTTGTTGAAAATTCTTTGCCTATATAAATATGGATTTACTTCTGGCCTCTTGATTCTGTTCCACTGGTTTGTGTGTCTGTTTTGCTGCCAATACCATGCCATTTTGATTACTGTCACTTTGTAGTATAATTTGAAGTTGGGCAGAGTGATGCCTCCAGCCTTGTTCTTCTTTCTCAAGATGGCTTTGGCAATTCAGAGTCTTTTGTGCTTCCATATAAATCTGATGATTTTTTTGTTCTATTTCTTTAAAAAATGCCGATGTGATTTTGATGGGTATTGCATTAAATCTGTATAATGCTTTAGGTAATATGGTCATTTTAGCTATGTTGATTCTTCAAATTCAAGAATACAGAATATCTTTCCATTTCTTTGTATCTTCTTTGATTTCTTTTAATAAGGTCTTATAGTTTTCATTATATAGGTCCTTCACTTGTTTCATTAAATTTATTTCTAGATATTTTATTCTTTTTGTTGTAATTGCAAAAGGAATTATTTTTCCACTTCTTTTTCTGACACTTCATTATGTATTTTTGAACATTGATTTTGTATCCAGAGACTTTACTGTTGTTTGGTTATAGTTACTAGTAGTGTTCTTGTGGAGTCTTTCTCTTGTATTGTTGGGAGCCATTTTAAGACATGTGAAATGGCACATTAAGGAACAAAGGATGTTTGTGTACTTGGCAACTATGTAAGAGGTTGAGACTGTAAAGTGCTGAGATTATCAGTCCTCAGGGACATGAGAAACTGTGGTATTGTAACCAAGTTTTGCAAAACGCCCTCAGATTGTATAAATATGCTGTGCTTAATAAACTCGGCACGCAGTATTTACTGTTAGCCCTCCCGAATCTATCTTTTGTTTCTCTTTGTCTCTCTCTTTTTTCTCTCTTTTCTCAATCCTCACTCCCCCTCTCAGGAAGTGTTCGATCTTAGCCATCGGGCTCCGGCATTGTATAATTGCACTCTCTAGGACTTCCAATGTTATATTGAATAACAGTGACGATAGTGGACAGCCTTGCCGTGTTCCTGATCTTAGAGGGAAGGTTTTTAGTGTTTCACCATTAAGTATAATGTTGGCTGAGGGTTTGTCATATATAGCCTTTATTATGTTAAAGTGTTTTCCTTCTATATCAATTTTATCAAGTCATCTGCAAATAAATGTAATTTTTCTTTTTCCTTTCAAATTTGAATACATTGTATTTCCTTTTCTTGCCTAATTGTCCAGGATAGCCCTCTAGTAAATTATTGAAAAAATATGGTGAGAGCAGGCAGCCTTGACTTGTTCCTGATCTTACAGGGAAAGCTGTCAGTCTTTAACCATTTAAGTATGGCAAGTATTTATTTTTTCGAGGATTTTTGTGTCTTTATGTATAAGTAATATTTCTTGTAATGCTTTGTGTGATTTAGGTAATACATTAAGATTGCCATATGTAATAAGATAGAGAGTATTCCTAGCTCTTCTACTTTTTTGGCACAGTTTGTGAAATACTGGTAATAATTCTTCTTTAAATGTTTGATAGAAATCATCAATGAAGCTATCTGGTCCTGAGATTTTCTTTGTGGGCAGATTTTTGTTAACAAATTAATTCTTTGTACTTGTTATAGATCTGTTCAGATATTCTATTTCTTCTTGAGTCTGTTTTGGCAGCTTGAATCTTTTCTAGGAGTTTATTTCAGTTGGGTTATCTTATTTGTTGGTATACAATTGTTCATAGTATAATCTTTTTTGTTTACTTAAGGCTGATGATAACTCCCTCTCTTTAAATCTTGATTTTAGCAAATAAGATCATCTTTATTTTTTCCCCCCATAGATAAATAGTTGTCAGTTTCTTGATTTCTTTTTCAAAGAACCAACTTTGATTGTTAATATTGTTGATTTTATTCTATTGCTGTTCCAGCCTTCATTTTCTTCATTTTCAGTCTAATACTTATTATTTTATTCTTTCTGTTAGTTTTGGGTTTGAATTGCTGTTTTTCTAGTTGCTTAAGATGGGAACTTAGATGACTGATTTGAGATCTCTCTATTATTCAACCTAGATATTTACAGTGATAATTTCCATCTAAGCACTGCTTTTGTGGCATACCCTAAGTTTAGTAAGTTTTGTTTTCATTTTGATTTATCTCAAAGTATTTTCTAATTCACTTTTTATTTTTTTTGACCTAGTAGTTATTTAAGATTGTGTTTAAATTCCACATATTTGTGAATATCACATTTTTTTTCTGTTATTCTAATTGTATTCCATTGTGGTCAGAGAACATACTTTATGTGATTTATGTTCTTTTATATTTATTATTGCTTGTTTTATAACCTCATATATGATCTATTCCATAGAATGTTTTATGTGCAGTTGAAATCAGCATGTATTCTGATGCTTCTGAGTAGAGTGATCTATAGGATGTCTGTCAGTTGGTTCTACTTAGTTTACTATGTTGTTCTATTATTTAAAGTGAGAAATTAAAGTTTGATTTTGACAAATTTATTTAATTTATTCAGTAAAGAATGACTATGCCAATTTCTTGTTCCAGCCCTTGGTGTCTGTAAGACCTCTGTTACAATTACAGAAAATATCTCATGTTATAATTATCTCTTTCACAGACAAGAACATGAGCTCCTAGAGCACAAGATCCAATACCTAACAGAATTAATGGCACATATTAGGATTTTGGAAGTATTAATTAATGAGAACATAAATGAAATTATGAAGTTAGAATGAAGAGATTATTCTTGAGGATCAAACTAATCAGGCATTTAAAAATCACAAAAGATAGAATATATAGTTTATAACTTTTTTCATATATTTCAATTCTTTTTGCTTTAGAAATTCAGTATCTCTCTGTGTACTTGTTGATTTTCATATTAAGAAACCTATTTTATAACTTGTAAATTAAAAAATGGTCATTTAGAACTGTGAGAAGGCTGTAAGTGAATAAGATTTCTCTAAATTTTGAAAATCTTCATAGTAAAATGTGTACTTTGAAGAGACAACAAAAATGAAGCAATTTCACCAGGGGGATGTAATTTACTGATAGGTATATGATGGCTATGTGGAACCCTAATAAGCCCCAAACAGTATAATCAAGTCTGAATCATTGTGGTTACCTAAGGAAAAAGAGAGCATGATGAAATACTGTTATATCTGTTAAGAAAATCATTTATCTATTTTAGAAGTATTCAAAGTTTTTTGTCTTTATTAAACAGGATATAAATATAGTTTTATATTATAGTAGCAATTATGTTAATATTTTTTTCAAAAAATAATTTGGGTCAATTCATACTGTGGTAAACAGAACCTTAAACAATAAGATTTTTCTCAAAAATAATGGATAATATTTAGAACATTCAAAATATATTAATAGACACAAGGCATACTATTTTTTTTGTGGTAACAAGACTCCGTTTGTTTGGGTTAAGAAATAAGAAAAGCAATTACATTTTAAGTCACTTGGCCAGACACAAGACCTTATGCTGATGATGAAAAATGGCAGGAAGCAAGACAGTAGTGACAGCTATTATCCATATTGGTCTCCTTGCTTAAATTAACTGTCTCACTGATGGGTTTATACTCAGAGTAGTTACTACCCTCTGCAGTTAGTTCTAATCCATAAGGAAGAACTTAGTTATGTAGAAATCATTAGTATTTGGGAAAAATGGCCATAACAATAAGGAAGAAAAATCAGAATATTTTGAAGCATGTAGCTACAACACTACTGCTCAGAGACGTATCAATAATAGATGCATTCTAAATATTGCATTGTAAGACAGTCACTATAAATTTCTAGAGCATCTAGAAACATGTGAAAAGCAGAATAAGGAGGTTTAAAATTACCTCACCCAGGTTGTGGAAAAGCAAAAAAAACATAAGTTCTATGTGAGTTGAACGTTTAAATCTAAGAAATAGTATCACCACTCCATTGAATAAGGGCTCATGTTGCTTTTAGTCACTATTTTATTTTATCATTCATTAATTAATATAATCAATGCATTAATTATACATCATACAATAATGTGAAATTTTAACTGTAATAACTGATTCAACCACTGTATCCCCAACAACCAGCACAATGCCAAGCATGGAAAGTGATGCTTAATAAATATACATAGAAAGAATGAATATCTCTAAGCACTATAAGTAACAAACAAGTTGGTGATGCCCTCAGTAATTGTTGAATATAAATTGGACTTGAATTGCACTTAGGAAAAAAGAGAGCCTTGATATATTTCTTGGTTTCTGAGGAATACTGGCACATATAATTAATTACTATTTCTAATCAGAGATTTTGTAAAATTTTAAAAACATTTTTAAAAGAGCAGTTATACGTTTGTTTGTTTCATGTTGTGACGATTCTTATTCTTATTTACTGGACAAAGCCATTACATCTATATGTATGGAATTTTTCAAAGTAGATTGTTGCAAATAACAGGATTTTTAAATGGATTAATTAGCTCCAAAGAAACACAGTTAAAGGCATGAATGAGAGCTCTGCTCCTCCACTAATTGATAAAATGTTCTGAATAACTTTCCCAGTTTGGTCAGATTGAATATATTCCCTTTGTAATCAGGAATGCAAAAATAAATTTCTACTTGTTCAGAAGGCGGTAGATTGTACTATTCCACTTGTTTACTCTGAGATACTTGCCTCGGGTAGGAAATTGATTTTTTTTTCATTTGGTTCTGTGTGTTCCTTTGGCCTACATAACACTTGGTATTTGCTCAGAGACTTTACTATGAGTAGTTTACTTTAGATATTCTCTATTACAAGTGTCTAGTGTAGGTAAAAATGAACTACACAGATTTCATATATATTCCACCTAAAATATAATAAATTAAATTGATTTCATAACTTTTATGGGCCTTTAAACCAGTAAAATTTTCTTTATTCTTTTTTGGTTGTAGAAAATAATTCATAGAGTTCAGAGTAATTGAGCTATTATATTTGTGTCCTTGTTAATTAATCATCCTATAATATCATCCTGCATGTAATTTGATGAAACAGAGCAACCAAATAATTTTCATTGAAATAACACAATTTCATCCTTTGTTGCCTCACTCATGATTGCTTTTGACAGATACAATTAAGTAATTTAGTCATCAGTTATAAGAGATTGCAATCAACACAAGTCTTAAAATTCTAGATGATGCTCACAAAAGAAAACTCTCAAATATCTAAAACAAAATGTATGAGTTTTCTGCAAGAATGCTATCATGATCATTTCTAAGTTGAAAAAAATTCATTAGTCTAAATTGTTTTTAAATGATTGGAAACTCTATCTGTAATTAGTTAATTGGAGACAAAGAACACAGGTATTTTGGGACAGAAAGAGAGTGAGGAAAAACAATGATATGTCACATCCTACTGAATATACAATTTAATTCAAATGACAATAAGACTTTCAATTTTTTGGCTATCATTTTAATTTCCATAGATTCTACTGTAGTAGTTGTAATACTAATGTTACTATTTTACGGATATGCTAAACACACTATTTCCTATGATAAAAGTGATGATATTGATTCTAGGTCTTGCTCAGCTTCTTAGAGTAATAAATTAAAAGCTCAGGCCTTGCTTTCTTTATCCTCCCATATTTATTCATTTTTTTCTCAATCTAATTCCAGTTTGGTTTCCAGACTACCTTTCTTCATTCCCTAGGCCTTTTGAGAACACTAAGACAGTTACTTATGAATTATTTTTTTCAGATTAGCATTTGGTTTAGTTTTATATTTTCAATGAGTATCTTGATGTTTTTAATGTCTTTGTGGTAATTTGGTGATGGCTATTACTGGAAAATGTGTGACATAAGATTCAGTTTTTAATGTAATAAGGTCTGCTTTCTTTATGTCCTGGTATTTTTTTTTTAAGAGAATGAAAAATATTTGTATGGAAGAAAGTAAAAAGAAACTGTTGTGTTTCATATGCACTTAAAGGCTGAGTTTATTTTTAATGAATACCTCTAGTATACTATTAGTATTTGTTTCAAATTAGAAGTTTTTATATTTTGTTCTGGTGTGCTTTTGCAAGTGTTAATTTTAAAAAGTCTCAAAAGAAATATGAAATAGACTTACTTTATTAATTTTTAATAAATATTTTCCTAGGGAGGTGAATTCATTTATCAAGAATCCTGTACTGTTGAATTATATACCTGAAACTTACTGGATTTCGTTAACCAATGTCACCATAATGAAAATAAATAAATTTTAAAAATTAAAAAATGAATGCTATACTATCAAATCATACATGTAAAATGAATTCAGAATATGAACCAAAACTTGATTCTTCTACCCTGAACTCTGATGATTCTTTTCTATTGAGTGAATTACTTAGAATTAATAAGTGACCCAAAAAGTCAACAGAATATTTAATAAAAACTTTAATTTTATATAACTTTTGCTTTGAGAATGTAATAATGCAGACTTTATACATATTAATATGGGTGGATTTTTTTAAAAAGTATTTTTAAAGCAAATGGAATTTTTTTATTAACTACATATGGTATATAGGTTTAGGATGCATTTTTGATGCATTTTAATAGTCGAGGTTTTCTCGTACAGTTGAAATCAAATGCTGATCATGTCCACAGGTCTCTTAAGGTTTTACTAAGCTGGATCATTAAAATGGCTAACTCATGACTGTCAGTATGCTGGTTGCTGTCTGGCAGCTCAGCTTGTGCAGTCAACATTAATACCTACATATAGTCTCCGTTATGTATGTCTCAGGTAGTTGTGTTTTCTACATGATGACTGGTGTCCCATGGAGTATGTATCCCAAGAGAATCAGGTGGAAGATGCAGGGCATTTTCTGACCTAAATACAGAAATTAGGCAGCATTGCTTCAACCATGTCATATTGGTTACAATTAAGAAAGGGAACAGGACCCACCTTTCAAAGAGAAAATTGTTAATGATTGTGTAGGCGTGCTAAAATGGAGTATAGCCATCACGTCTTTTAAGCCTTTTTTAAGTCAATAAACTCTGTCTGGATTCCTCCTGGATATTGCTAACCAGTTGGAAGTCTTTCAGTGGCAAGGCTCAGATTATGATAGGTAACATAACTGAGCTGCAAAAGGAAGAGAATTTCCTTTCTCCTTACTGGTCAAATTTCTGGGGCAATGGGGAATGACCTGCTCCTCATGATATAAATAAGCTACTGAATATATCCAGCTTACTTTCAAGACCTGAGGAGGCTGTACCTAGGTAGTAGAAATCTCAAGTCACTCTGAAGACCTAAAATCTAGTGGAGAATGTATGAGAAGGATAAAGGATGGTATAGAAAAATAGGCTAACTTAATCATACTCAGAATTTGATCAGCTTCCCTATGAACCAAATCAATATCTCTCTTTTCTTTGGGGATCAAGAATAAAATAAATTTTGATGAGAAAAGCCCCTTATACTCTCATTATTTCATAGTTTTCTTGTTTACTGGGCATGGTGGTGGCTAGTCTATCTCCTAAATTAAATGATCTTTGAAACATCAAGGTCCCCAGAAGAGGAGGAGAGAGAAGGGGCTGAGGAAGGCTGTTTAAGAAATACATTTAACTTTTACATGTTTTCATTATAAAAAAGGACCAAAATTTGTCAAGGGATAATTTTAGGCATGATGATTCAGGGCTGCAATGTATTCTGAAGACTGAGGATAAACAGATAATTCAGTGCAAAATGTGAAAGCAGCCCATTTACTCTTCTTAATGATTTTTTAATAAAGAAAGAACTGAAAATAATTTGTTTCCAGTAAAAGTCAGAGCTGTGCCAAATTGAGGATATGAGCCTCCTTACGTGATTATTCATAATCACCACAATGTTCTTATCCCTTTGCTTTTCTTACCTATGGATCATGTAATAATAATAGTAAATCTTTGTTGCATGCCTGCTAGATGTTTAGCATACATAAAATCACTTAACTTAATTTTTATAACGGTACTATAAAGTAGATATTCCGATTTACTTGAAAATGTACACACACTCACACACACATACACACAAGCACACATATTTACACAATCAGTGAAGGATGAAGCAAGTTATTGGACTTGGCAGTTTGTAGTTGGTAGCATGTCTATTTATGTACAATGTCTCAGCTGTTGCCCCTCCTCCATTTAAGAGAATCAGAGCCAGACACTAGTTAAAGTGATAAGGATAGAGTTTATTCAGAAACTATTGCAGTAGAGGAAAAGGGACTTCAGTATAGAACTGACCTCAATTGCAAATACAAGAGCAAGTGGGAATTGATAGACAAAGAGCAAGGTGAAGGGGTAAGTAGATGGCGACATCAAGGGTAGGGGGATTCTTGCTAAACTGATTTAACAAGATTCTTACTGAAAGCACATGTAGGTTATCAGATATTAAGGGTGGGGGATTCACTCTAAACTAGCTTAGCAGGATTCTTGCTAGGATTTGATTTGGCAAGGATGAATGTGGGAGGCCAAGGGTCAAGTCTTACCTGAGAAGATGACAAAGAGGAACCTGTCTAAACTTTGGTCAAGGAGGGAGTCTTTGTTACCTACCTTTAGCTCCATTTCAACAGAGACACCCTGTTTCCATCTCTGCTCTAACTTGGTGTTGTGTGAATTTCAGATTCAGGCCATTTTGATCTGTTGCAGACTAAAGAACACATATCTGTGAGCTATACTTTCAATACCAGAAGCACTGGGAAAGCTATTAAATATCCTTCTTCCATTAGAGTCATATCCAACATTAGCTTTTGCAGATGTTTGCAGAATGAGTACCCTAATAGGCAGTATAATTTAAGGAATACCACATAAAGGAAGAGATAATTTCTATAAATACCAGTCATTACACACTGGGGTCTGGAATTTTTCTATCAGAAAAATACCCAGAACCATTGCCTCTTGAGTTGTTGTCTTCTCTCCACATTTTCAATAAAAGATAAAGTCTTATTCTTTACTTTCTTTTGCATTAAAGTTTATTTTTAAAACCTGCTACCCCTATTCTCTTCCACAATCATCTCCCACTCTTCCCCCCCAAAAAACCCACATAAACCCTTAATATTTTAACAGAGAATCTCTCATCTGTTTTATTCATTTACGCTTCTATATAACTTGTTTAAGCAAAGGAGTCTGTTGCTAAAAATGTAAATCAATAAAATAGAAGTCTTGCACATCACTAGGTGAAGGAGAATCTCCTGGAAGCCATGCCAACCCCATTAAAATGGGCTGTTGAGGCTGTGTAAAAATAATCTTAGTGTAAATGTGTATAAAAATTTACAAGTTTGAAAAGATTATATAGTTGAGGCAGTGCCAAAAAAAAAAAAAAGAAAGAAAATGAGCTTTGGTACTATGTTCAGTGGTTTTCAACCAGTGACCATGATACCCCTCTTAGGGGCATTAAAATATCCATGGGGGAGTGTTTGGTTGGTTATTACAGACATTTAAAGCCTCAGAGTAGGGTTGCTAAACCTCCTGCCATCTCTAGGACTCCACAGGCTCAGTGGTGTTGGGCAGGTACCTGGTGTTGGGCAGGTACCTCCTCATTATTGCCACTCTACATCTTTCATTGTCTTCACCCAATGCCAGCTTTGAAGTTCATGTCACCAGATTATCCCACCTCTATTCTTCCTTGATACAGTCATTTTAAAGACACCGTAATAGCTCCCTCTTAGGGACTAGTTCAATGCCACTCTTTTCTGCATCATCCCTGGCATGGTTCTCCATGACTTCGACACCCACCCAGATGAAGCACCCAGAACCATTGCCTCTTGGGTTGTTGTCTTCTCTCCACATTTTCAATAAAAGATAAAGTCTTACTCTTCATCTTACTTAACTTGTGCCCATCATTTGGTGCAGTTCACGTCTCCTTTTCTCTTGAACTACTGTCATCACATCACCCTCAGTGCACCACACATTCTTGGATTTCTTTCTCTGTTACTGACCACTCTTTCTCAGATTTCTTCACTTATTCTTTCCCATTTTCTTAATCTGTAAACATTATAGTGCCCCAGGGCTTAATCTAAAATATTTCTTCTACCCACAATCTCTTTCTAGGTGAGCTTAGTAATCTAATGACTTTGTCATATGTGCTCTGAAGAAACCAAAAAATTGTATTTCCACTTGAGGCCTCTTTTCTGAACTTCGGATTTATGTAAGCAATTATTTACTTAACATCATTATTTGTATACTAATTTTTATCCTTATCATAATATGCTCAAAAATGGATTCTTGAATTTCTCTCCAAAATGATTCCTTTAAAAGACCTCGCATTTCAGTAAGTAGCCATTTTATTCTTACATTCTTTCAGTCCAAGAAACTTCTAGCAAACTTTGATTCCTCTGTTTCAGTTGTACTCCTCATATGATCCATTAGCAAATTTGTCAATGCTGTCTACAACATATCAACAAAATCCAAGTGGTTTTCACCATTACTACTACTGCCATCTTGAGCTAATCCACCAACATATTCAGTCTGGATATGGGTTCTTTACTTGTCTCTTTCTATCTTTTTTACCTCTAACCTCTTCTCAGAATAGTCAGTGATTCTTTAAAGTATATGTTTTCATCACTTATTTGACCAGTCTATCTCATGGATTCCTTTCTCTTGTGAGTTCCTACATTCCTTATTTTCCATAGCATTTGTTTAGTTGCTGATATATACTATACTTTTCAAATTATAATTGGTTTTGTTTTTTATAGGTATTTGTCTATATGGGTCATTTTTCCCAGTAGATTATAAGCTACTTCATATAGGAAACATTTGTTACACTTCTTTGTGTCTTCCATTTAGGGATATGTCATAAACATAGAGACTCAGTATGTTTGTCAAACAAAAAAAGTAATTGGAGGTAAAATATGCCTTTAATGTTATAGGTAGAGATGTCTTAAGTTTTTAGATTTCTAATGTCGTGAGCAAATTCTAGCTTATCATTTCCCCCATGAAGGATGGCAACATATACAAAAAATTTAAATCAATCTCTTAAACTCTCAATGGTTCTATAAGTATAGAATATATTTTCTGTAAATCTCTTGAAATAAATTTTACCACTACCATACCCAATCTTACAGTATATTATAACTCTACTAAGGTTAAAGATGAACATAGCTGATTCTAACAAAGTGAAAGTAATGATGATGAAGGACTATCTACTCTGTGTCTCTTGAATTGTATTTCTCTTGAAAGCTACATATTACATGAACCTCAATTAAAATGACTCTAATTTTCTCTATTGCCTTTTATTTTAAAGTAGATGAGTGTATTTTGCACAGAGCATCCACTAAAGTCATTTAAAAAAAAAACTTTTTCTTGTTCCCTGATAACTTATAGGAGGCCCATCATAATTCACAAGTTGAAACTATTGCCTCAACACTACATTTTCTAATGTACTCAGCATTTTTTTTCTTCTAAAAGTAATAAATTTTACTGGTCACTCCAATTTTTATCCTTTCTCATTATCAGAAGTAGCTGATATCTAATTTTTGATCTAGTTTTCAAAATAAAACACTGATTTATAATTGTATATGGGATGACTAAGACAGAGCAATATTTTGTTAGGGAGGCTCAAGGACAGGCCAGGCTCAGTGACTTGTTCTTCTCTTCCAGTTTGTGTAATTCAGTTCTGTGCCTCTATGAAGTTACAAATCACTCTGCTAGTGCAATGTGCTTCTCATGAATGCTTGAGACTATACAAACCATTATCTGCCGGTACCAGGGAACTAAGGTGTGTAATTGGGAAGTCAGTTTAAAAGCAGGCATTTAAAAAGATTTATCTCACAAAGGAAATCTAGATCATTATATTATTAAGTAATTGGGTCTGAACATTATAATGGCAAAACTATAATAATAACTAATAGATTGGTAGCTGTCTATGTGACAGGGATTTGTACAAAGCCTGAATTTAAGATTACAGTTGGAAATACATTTATAATACATCCATTTTTTCTGAATCCGAGCTCCTCCTGTTCATTTTATTTGGCTCTAAAAGGAGGGGATTTCTGAGGTATATCACACTTGCCATTCCCTTCTCCTTGCCATGTTGTTTTTGCCTGATTGACATGGCTCTATCCAAGATCCCATGAATTTCCTGAAAAGCCCTTTCTCCGCTTATGTTTCCATCTTTCTTAAGGCCAATGGCACCCCTACTTAGGCTTTCTCCTCATTTAACAGGGTCCCCGGATTCTAGAGAAGCTTGCATATATGTGCACTCGGAGAAGATAGGAGTGGGACACTGTGCCGCTGCTGTTAGGTAATGAATTATCACCAAATAGTGATGACTACCTTCCTAACCAGCAAGCACTTTTGTGTGTCAAGCACAGACAACCACCATATATCTTGAGATTAAATTTTCCGACCCATCAACTCCTCTTACTCATATTGAGAGAGCAGTACTTGAAACTTCTTCCTCCATAGTGGATCCCGCTTCCCTATTCCCCCAGGAAATATAGTTCTGGGTTCCATGTTTCTGCCTGCCTTCCTACCACCTGGAAACCAGTCGAAGTCCCCTGAAATTCTGGTTCAAGTTTTCTCCCAAGTTCATTTAAGAAATTTGATTGAAATCTGATATGACAGAAATTTAATAAATGATAGTTATTATTTTTATTATCCATGCATAGAGCCATTTACCAATGGTATTTTTTCTCAGTTCCAGGCATAGCCTTAATGTGCTGCTTGGATTTTATTTAAAAAGAAAATAGCAGACTGTATTACAGAAGAAAAAATTGCATATTTCACTGATGTCAATAAACATTTTTTCCTAAAGATCCCAGACTTGAGTCTGTGCCTCAATGTTAAGAAATATAGATGAATGGTCATAGTTTTCTAAAAACAGTTGCTGTTTAGAATTATAGCAAAATTTAAAATTCTGGTATAAATAACACGAAGCTTCCTTATTAACATGTTAATTTTTTAAACTTTTAAGAAAGAAGCCTTATTATACATGAACCTATTATACAGATGTGTTATGTAGCCCATGGGTATCTGAATAAAGTTCTGATATCTGTAAATCTTTTGTCACTAATGCATATGTTTTAGATATTTGGGACTTTTCAGTTCCTATTTTTTTGTAGTTAAGATTTTATTTTTTTGTTTTAAGTTTTTTTGATATTTTGCATATTTTTCTATTAGACTATAAAAAGACTGGAAATCACAGGTAATAAAGTTGGTTCAGAGACACTCTGAACCTACACTCTGATTATGAAAACATTCCAGCAAAATATTAGGAAGCATTGGGTTACCCCAAGCCACAAACTCAGTTCTTAATGACTAGATAATTAGAACTCAAAGAATAAACATAACAACAGCACAATATATCCTGATTAGTTCCCTATTGCAATTTTAATGGCAACGATTCACTTATATTTTAGAAATATATTTAAGATATTTTTAATGGGAAGTGGCCTTTAAATTCGTGATTTAAAGACATTGCACTAGGTTGAGCTCTTGAGAATGGAATCTCTGTCTTATTCATCTCTCAGTTATTTTTCCCCTCTTTAATACTCCCCTTCCCCCTACTTCTACCCCTGACCTACGGATGTTGCCATTTCCCCTTAAGAACTGGAACTCTGAAGGCGGGGCATCTCCTCCAACATGCTTGCAGTGTGCACCTGGGGCCTGGTGCTTCCGGGGCCTGGCACACCTGGGGTATGGTTCGTGGCACCTGGGGCATGAACCCAGGACCTTCTATGTGTAAAGCAGACATGCTAACCACTACTCTATGGAGGTACCCTCATCTCTCAGTTATTTGATCATGCATCATTTCCTAACACTGGTAATAAAATGTTAAAACAATAGCAACAATGATAATGATGACCACGGTAATACTGGTTAATATGTGACACTTTCCATATATGAAGCACTGGTCTGATGGTTTTATAGGAGTTATTAAGCTCATTCAATGCATAAGAAAACTGAGGTACAGAAAGGTTAAGTAAATGACTTAAAGTCATATAAGTTGATAAAATTAGGATTCCCATCCAGGCTGTCCATATCCACAGTCCACTTTTAAACCTTCTGTGGCCATGCTCAATACTCATTTGCTGCCTGGACCAGTGAGTCCCAATCTAAATGTGCCCTGCCTCCTTTCCTGTTTCACTGTTGGACCTCTTCTTGGGGGCTGCACTTTACCTTTTATCTACAACTCCCATCAGTTTGGATTTTAAATCCCTTACATGCAACATCCTTTACACTTTGCCTTTCCCTTGCTTTATTCTACCAAGGAGTTCCTCAACATCATAGTGTTCATCTCAAATGTAATCAACCTTGGCATGAAAATGGTCACTTGAGTCTTAAATGTCACCAGTTAGTTTCAGATCACAGCAACACATTTTTAGGTCCAAGAATACTTGCTTGTAAAGTGCTTTCATCTCATTTACCGAGAGAAAAGAAGAAGGGAAGTAAATATCACACTGGAATAGTTGTGTAAACAAAAGACCTTCTGATAGCTGTTGTGGTCATTCATTCTACATATGAATTGACAAATGACTGAATTTTCATTTGGATCATTGAGTTCTTCCAATTTTTGTAGGGGCTGCATTTTTTTCTTTGTACGCTATAAGATGTGATGGACATAATATTTAGAATTTCATTTTGTCACTCTAGGAAGAATGACACTTCAGTATTTTAAAAACTGCCTCCTGAATATTATTCTGTAAGCATAGTCCATAAAGTAACAAATATCAGGTTCACAGCTGCATGGCAGCATTAGTGTTTAACTGTTGTGTTATTGAAGCAGGATACAGTCTCTAGTTATCGAGGTCTTGCAAAGAGAATAGGTAATGAGCGAATTTAATAGTTTAATATTTACACTTTTTTTCAGAAATGCTGAGTTATTTTCCACAAACTTCTAGTTTTTGGTAAAACTTCAGGTTGGTGAACAACTTCCATTTGACGTTGATGGAATTCTCATCACTATGGGTTTAAACCCCAAATATAAGCAGGAAATATAAAGCAACATTAGTAATACAGGCTAATAATTGTATGTTTGATGTCACTGAAGGTGTTAAATAAACTAGGGAGAAAAAGTTTTATTCACTGATCACAGATAAATAATTACAAGATTACCTTGCAAAAGTCAACTTATTTCAAATCCTCTGTCTTGTTTTACTTTTCTTATGTGCAGCAAAGAAGTTTTAATTATAGAATATAACAAAAAAGTTGTCAACATCAGTGGAAAGTAAAGAATTACTTCCCTTCTACATTAAAAAAAATGTGGAAGAAACAAATAAAGTGACTTTGATATTAAAATAGTGTTTTCCATAATATACTTTTTCAAGGACTTTATTAAGAATAAATGATTTGACATAGAAATTTAAGAAACTTATATTAAGGCATAGAGTATTGTAAACAAAAACTTGAATCTGAAATGTTGAAAACAATTAAAAACAAGATTTAAAATGTTTTTGAATTGGAATAATAATGTGAAATTAACCATTAATATAAAGTCTGTTAAAATTATCATTTCAGTAATAACAAAAGTAAATACGATTTTGAAAATTTTACAGGTAGGCAAAATTTTTCTATAAAATTTCACACATATATTCTAGTAAGAACTTTTAGGTTAAAGACAATTTTAAAATTATTTCTGAAAAGATATCTATTGCCAGTGTCTCTTTTCAGTTGCACAGGCACAAAGAACATGTATCATGACACAATTCTTGGTGCCAAAGTGATTACTAGACTTTTAAATTAGACACTGATTAGTCAGTGCCATCGGCAGAAAAATGTATTGTTATTGTTTTAATAAACAAAAAAAAGTTGAATATACCTTGAGAAAATTATTTGTTTTTCATCTTTCTAAGACTTCTTACAACCCCACCCCCTGCCAGGTAATAAAAAAAAAAAATTCTGGAGCCTTGCTTCACATAGCCCTTTGCCTGGGTCGATACTTGATTTAAAGTGATCAAGTTGCTAAACTTACTTATTAAGAAATGAGGATATACTTTCATTCTAAAGGTCTTAAATTACATCTTTAAAAATAGATTTGCAATTTAAAATGGTATTCGTCTTATCTAGTATACAGTGGACTTTTCTAAAATGAAATATTTGAGACTTTATCAACAAAATCTATGCCAGTTTTCTCCATATTGATTTGACAATTAAATTCTGGCAGCAGAATTGAAGATTTTATTTGAGAGAATAAGTTAGTATATGGTATTGCCTGAGGACATGATGTTTGCAGTTAGCCAAAGTGGTACAATTTGAAAAGAAAGTTACATGGAGAATCACTATTTTGTTGATTCTATTTTTATTACAGAAAATTCCAAATATTTGCAGAAATAGAATAGTTAATCTCCATGCACTCATCATCCACTATATCCACTCGTGGCCAACCCTACTTCTATATATACCCACTCCCTTCCCTACCTTTCATATTATTTTGAAGAAAATCCCAGACATTTTATCATCTACAAATATTTCCTATTAATCTCTAAAAGTCAAAAATAATAAGCATGATAGCACTATCATCTCTAAAAAATAACCATAATTTCTTAATAAATCAGTACATATCAAATATTTATTTCATGTTCAAATTTCCAGTAGTTTTATAATTTTCATATTTTTAACTTTTATTTTAAAATAAGTATGTAGACTCACAGGAAATTTCAACAATAGTAGAGTCCTGTGAACTCTTACCATGACGTTGTCCCCAGTGGTGACATGTTTTATAACTATAGTAAAATACCAAAACAAGGAAATGTACATTGGTAAAATGCTGTTTACAAGATTATAGTTTCATTATTTTTGTATGCATTTGCGTATGTATGTGCGCACATGTGTGTTTAGCCAATTTGAACCCATGTATGGATTTGATTAGTGACCACTACAACCAAGATTAAGAACAGTTCCATCACTCAGAAGACCATCCTTGTGCTTACCCTTTAGAGTCCAATCCAACCTGACAACACTTTGCCTACCCCTGACAAACCATTAATCTGTTCTCTATCTCAATGGTTTTGTCACTTTGAGAAGGTCATGTAAATGGAATCACACACTGTAACCTGTTGAGATTGGCTTTATACACTAAGCATAACATTCTTGAGATTCATCCAAGTTGTTGCATATATTAAAACCAATAATCATAAAGTCAGGGTCCAAATTTTGTCTGTCTGACCCCAAAGTCTTTTCTTAACAACAATACAATGCTGTCTCACATGACAAATGAGACATTAAAATCATTAGCTAATGAATATAATTCTGTATATTATAATTCTTATTTTTAAATTTTTCATTTTAAATGTTAAATCAATTAAAGTTTACCAAAACTAGGGAGCATAGCATAGATGATCTTCATTGTGTTTTACGTAGGAAAAAAAATGGTAATTTTAAAAGTAGAGTTTAATAAAATATTACCATAAATAAATTTTAACAATTATATCAGTAAGCTCCATAATTTTCCTTTCAGTTAAATCATATTAAGAAAATTCTAAGTTGCTTTTCTCCCTTTCCTTTCTCCATCATTAAACAAGGCAAGTAGAACTAGATTTGAGGGACTAAAGTTAACTCATTCAGAAGGGATGTCAACATCACGGTGGCATTAGATGCCCTGCTTTTTGCCCTCCCCTTTTAACAGTTAAAGTTTGATATTCATTCCTAAACAAAAGTGGCTCTGTGGGACTTGTGAAATTCAGCACCATAAGTCAAAAGATTTGGGAGGAGTCTTATTCATCTGTACATTGGGTAATAGGCAGATAGACCACTTTCAGCCTGTGGAAATAGCAGGAGCTAATGAACTTGCCTCAGTCCCTCCTGCCACAGTCCAGGAAAGTCTGTCAAATTCTGACTTGGGCAGACACCCACTGGACTAGAGAACCTTTGTAGAAGTCCAGGCTTATCATCATATCTTTATCCATGACCATTTTACAACTTTTGTCCTTAACAGATAATTATTGTTATACTCTGAGGATGCTTGTCTTTAACAAAAGATACTGGCTTAGGGACAGGCACTCTGGGGTATAGGCCTCTGATAGCATAAATAACTTTGAGATCATACTGTTGGATTAATTAAGGATTTTTAGAACTCCAGTTGAGAGAGCTGATGGGTTTATGAAACTGTAAACCCAAGATCAAATAGAACAAGACTCAGAGGGGACTGTATGACCTAATGAAGAATGATTATAATTTTTATGGCCTTTTTTGGTTTGTTTGTAACATTGTTGGTTCTTTAACATTCTTTTTTTCTGGATCGAAGGAACTCTTTTCTTTTTTTCCTATCTAAAACTCATAACAATTTAGTAGAGTATACTTTTGTAAACACAAATAAAACACTTATTTCTTGCCTGATTCCTCCAAAATTCAGAAATTATTATTGAATATTCTTATTTATGTCAGCATACATATTTACATAGGTTCTATTACAGTCTGTCTTCTTTATAATTAGAAACATTGGTTACATAATGAAGACTTTGACTGGAATGTCATAGTGAGAATAATGTGCATAGATTCAGATATGACCAGCTTTGAGCAATTAAGGTTGGTTTTGTGGAGCCATTACAGAGTTCCCAACCTTACAGATGAGTAAGGAAGTTGACTTCCTGGCAAGGCCAGGACCTGAGGCTATTTTGAGACCTGGAAAAGAGAGGAATTCTTTCAACTCTATGGGTACTTCAGTTGAATTCTGATGGTGAGTTTTTGGCCTTGCATCTAGCCTCAAGAGGCTTTTAAAAGTCAGATCTTAAATCCTTTAGTAAAATTCCAGCAAAGAAAACATATAAAAGGGCTAAGTGGTCAATTATTTTTTTCTGCACTTATGTAAATAATTAAGCCAAATTTAATGAGACTAGACTTATAAGTAAGAGTTCCTTACTGTGATTATCTTTAATCTTGTCTCCCATAGTCAGGGCTAAGGCAAATGGAAATTACACAGTGATACTCCTCCAGGAACGCTAAACAGGAACGCCCAGAACGAGAATATCATTCTGCCCCCACCTCTCTGGAAACAGACTGCCTGACCATTAGTCCCAGCAGTTGTATAGCCAACTGAAATCTCAGAGGGCTTGGAGAAGCAGTTAGGTGTAATAGGATTACATTTGAGCCCACATAGGTGAAGTATTGGGGAAGGTAATTCTCTCTGATAACTAGCTGAAAGACATATAGGCTGTTTTATTTATTTATAAAATGTGTTTTTATAAAGTGAACCATATATTTCTTATTAACATACAGTGTATTGGACTACAGACATGATCGACTTTCTACTAACTTATTTTGTGACTCCCATTGTAAATCATTCCCTGTAATACTATTAGAAAATTAAATATTTCTTGTCTATTTTGTTTACCATTTTATGAGTAGTATCATAAACCATAGTATCTGGCACATACTAGATAGATAGATAGATAGATAGATAGATAGATAGATAGATAGATAGAAAAGATATAAAATCAATACATTTATTAGTTATTATTTCTAATGAGTCTTTGAAGATAATTATTTTTATATAATAATCCCAAAAAACCTATTTTTCAAATTTATCAGGAAATTTTCTATGTAGTAACATTATTTATGTTAAGATGTTTAATAATCTATTAACATTTTTTGGCATCCACAATTTTATATTCATAATGTTCTCAATTTAAAATTAGACAAAATTAATTTAATGGAAATTTGCATTTGAGAATCTGTTCTATAGATACTAGTATGATTACATGTAATCATTTTTTAAATAATTGACTTTTTTGGTAATTGCTAATTGTGAAACAGTTCCTAATGATGTGACCTATTTAGAATGCTGAGAATCATTAAAATTATAAGAGCATATATACTACTTTAATGGATAAACATTCAACCAAGCAATAGTTCTTAATGTAGTTATATTTATCTTTACATTTTGGGCATTACAACCATTACTGTTGACTAAAAATGACATGACCTGAGCAATAATATTGTTCACACCAAAGATAATAGCCACTCTGCACCATGGTAACATGGCTGTTAAACTGAGAGAATAATGCTTGCCTTATATTACTTCCAGAAATGCTGTGCGTGTCAGATTTAGCAGCTCGCTAATTTGTACTACTAAATTTGAGGTATGGATACAGGTCTTTTCCTGTATCTCACTCATTTGTACCAACTAAATGCCAAGTGGGCACTGGTCCCTTCATTCAGCTCCTGCACTGAATCCTCACAACAGCTCTAGGAAAAAGCTGGTATTATTTTTTACTTTTAGATGAAGAAATAAATTATTTTTTATTTTCACATAGTAATTGGCTGCGTGGAATTTAAAACTGGTTTTTATCTATATGATCAAGAGCAGATGTTATTTCAGCTACAGTATGCATAGATGACTAGATAGATAGTAAGTCTAAATGAATATTATTTGTATTATATGTATTTAATAAACCTTGAAGCATCAAGATCACTGGTAAATATCTAAATTCAGTCATTTATTTTAGAATTCACTGTTATTCTAAAGTCAAAACATGTTGATAACATGGTCTCTTTTTGCCAATTATTTTTTAGTTTATAAATTATTTCAAATATAAGCACTGCACTTTAAATAATGTACCTTAGTTCTTTAAATTACTTGCTTTCTTTTTAAATAAATTACTACTTTTTACAAACAAAGGTGACAATATACATTGTACTAAAAGACACAAATACAATAGTGCCAAACATTTACATAATACATATGAAATCAAAATTATTTAATTCCACAAATACCAGGGTTGCTCAATATTTTTTTATTTTCATTCAATTGTGTACCACTTTTTGTTAAATTCCTACAATTTCTACCAGACTATTTAGTAATGCTTTTCTTTGCAGTTCACATTTTCTCAATTATGAACAAATTAGCAGCACTTAAAAAAAGAAACCTTTTCTTCTGCACTTCCCCCAAACATGTTCCTTCTTCGTCATATTCTCCATTTCAAGTAAATAAGACTACAGACACCCTCTGCTGCACAAGAAAACATTTTTATCCTAAAACCCATCTATTACTGTATTTTACTGACCCTATCTGCTACCTGTCTCTCAAATTCCCATTCCTCAACTCTCTCTCATGTGATTCTAAATTTAGGTTTATATCATGTTTACTGATTTAATACAAAAGCCTGTAAACTGGTATACCAGATTGTGGTTTCTCCCCATTACCCATCCAGTCTCTACATTACCACCAGATTTGACTTCCTGAAATATAAGTATGATTACATTAGCCTAAGAGAGGAGAGGAAGCATCTGAAAAATGCAAATAGAAGAGCCTGTAGAAATGACCCACTCAGCTGGTTATAGATTAACTCTAAATGGCCTTCTGGAAACTCTTGCAACACCTACATGACAAATGATTTGTAAATAGATAGGACCAGTGGTCTGAGAATTTCTTCCCCCTTGCAACCCCCACCTGAAACAACTCCTCCCCATCCTGAGTCATGAGGTGCATGTAAAATCTCAGACAAAGGAATCACGTGCTCCTTGCATGGACACTATAAAGGTATATAAACTGTTAAGAAATCTAACCAGGGGGAGCTTGCTCTCTGGTACTGTTAAGCCCTCCATGCTCCACCGGCTAATACATTCTCCTTCCTCTAACAAAGTTATCTGAGCATCCAATTTCCTCCATTGGGTGTTGCTTCCTGCAATAACCCCTCTTCTTAAAAATCTCCAATGCCATGTTAAGTGCATTTTTACACTTAACATGCTCTCCAAGTAGATTTTAAACTCTTCGGAATAAATCATTGTATTTCGTTCATATATTTACTTTCAAATATATAAATTGAACTAATATGCTAAATAATTATAGATTAAATTAATAAAAGAATGAGTGGACAAATAAACCAAGACTTCACATCAACTTGAGCAGTGTTTTTGAATCTGCTAGTCATGATCTGTTAGTGGGTAGAAAAATCAATCTAGGTATTGCTAATTAGTTCTTTTTCTTTTTTCTTTTTGTTTTAAGTGAGGCAACCCTTGGTTGACTTCACAGATTGCAAGGACATTGCCAGTTTACAATCCCTTAATTTTTTAATTTTTATGCCTACAGCACCTGTTCTTCCTAGGTGATCTCTCATCCAAGTACTAACCATGCCCAACCCTGCTTAGCTTCCAAGACAATTGGTACTTTTTTAAATTAAGCAGAATAGAATAGAAAAATATCAGAGAGAATCACACTTAGTAAGAGAAAGTATTGCTCTGTAAAATCTGGTTTCCTCTGTGTGTGTGTGTGTGTGTGTGTGTGTGTGTGTGTGTGTGTGTGTGTTTGCTTCGCCATAAGATAAAATATATTGTTAAATTAGGTCACGATAAAAAAGAACTGAGGTTCCACATCTGGCACGACAGTATAAGGAGCTCCATAGAACCACTTGCATTGTAACAGGTAAAAATTACTTTTAAAAACAACCATTTAACATCTTTGAAAAATCACCCTAAAGGCATACTGCAAATGAAGAGCATTTATTCAAAGGAATCTATATAACGGTAAAAATCATGAAAGTCTTTGAACCAAGATCCAGGTCCTCCCTCTCTGATAAAGCTCAGTGAGATGAACTCTCTACTCTAGACTGATACAGACAAGGAAACAAAGAGCCCTCCACCATCAGCTCCTAGTCATAGAACTACGTTTGCAAGAAAGGTGTTATGTCAACATTTCTCATCCAGGTCCCAGCTACTTGTTGCTAAAGCTATAATCTGAGCATTGTGGCCAAGAGGTGAGAGCTTCCTTCTTCTGCCCACATTCCTCTCATTAAACAGAGGCTTTACCTTGGTTATGGCATCCTTGAGAATATAGCAGCCCTGATTGCCCATATCCTAGCTTGTGAGGTAGAGGATCCATGTCAGGAGAAGTAAATCAAGGAGATCTGATGCTGTTGCTACTCAATCCACTGAGCACTAAGCTTTTAAACAGAGGTTTTACTCAGAGAGATACCATTATTCTTTCTCCCAGCACTGGAACCTGGGCTCAGAAATTTTATCTTGGCATACGAAAACAAGCCATAGAATAGAGAATTCCAAAATCCTTCCTCCAGGGAACTGATTTTAATAGAAATGAGTTTGAAGAAATGCATGCCTATGAGTACTCTCAAAAAAAGTAGAAGTCATGGTGAAAGACACTTGAAAGAAGATTGATAAATTCATTGGAAGTATAGGCTAAACAATGGGCTGGCTGGTCTCCTGGAGAGAAACCTGAAAAGAAACAGTTAAGGAAAGTCTTCCTTTGGTGAGAAAATGACTCAAACAATTAACCTCCATAACTATCTTTTCAAAGGGGTTAGAATATGATTGGATTAATTTGTGATGCAATTTGGTCTCCCAGAGAATTGTTGAAAATAATAAAGCAAACATGCAGCAGTTAGTGGTGTGTAAAGCTGGTTGTGGTAAGGGAAAGAGACAGTCAAAGAGAGCCCTGCCCTGTGGGAATACCCAAAGCTGCACTCCCTAAGTAATGATATCAAAGGTTTTACATTAAAGGGGTGAGTGTAGATGTGTAGACTTTACAAAAATAATGCGTTCAATCAACAAAAAAGCAAGGAATCAGTACCCAGAATTGATATATTATCTGAAATGTCAAATTTCCAATAAAACATGGGTTATGCACAGAAACTGGAAAGTATAACTCATCCTCTAAGAGAGGGAAAAAGTATGCAATAGAAACTACCAGTGAGAACAACCAGATGTTGTATTTAACAAAGACTTTAAAGTAGCCATTATATGTTCAAAGAACTAAAGAAAACCATGATTACAGGAATAAAGAAAGGTATGATGACTGCATTTTATCAAATAGAGGAAATTAATAAAAAGATAAATATTATAAGAAAGAACCAAACAGAAAAGCAATAACTAATATAAAAATTTCATTATAGACATTCAACAGAAAATCTGAAATGTCAGATAAAAGAATTAGCAAACATGCACCAATGGAACACAAAACATAATCATGCATATTTGATAAACTAACATATAACAAGAGAGCAAAGAATCCTCAATGGGGAAAGGATAGTCTCTTCAACAAATGATGCTAAGAAAACTGAATAATCATCTGCAAAAGAATGACACTGGACCCCTATCTTATACCACTCACAAAAAAGTAACTCTAAACTGATTAAACATAAGATCTGAAATCATAAAACTCCTAAAAGAAAATAATAGGAGAAAGGCTCCTAGACATTGGTCTTGGTAATGATTTTTGGGTATGACACCCGAAGCAAAAGCAATGAAAGCAAAAATTAACAAGTGAGATGATGTCAAACTAAAAAAGCTTCTATATAACAGCAGAATGAAGAGGCATCTTATGAAATGAGAGAAAATATCTGTAAATGAGAGAATATATCTGATAAGAGGTTAATATCCATAATACATACAGAATTCATACAACTCAATAGTTGTATGTCAATTAAAAAAATGGATGAGGAACTGCATAGACATTTTCCCAAGGAAGACATACAAATGACCACAAGATACATGAAAAGATCCTCAATATCACTAATTCTCAGGAAAATGCAAATCAAAACCACAATGAGATATCACTTCATACCTGTTAGAAAAGCTATCATCAAAAGGACAAGAGATAAGTGTTGGTGAAGATTTTGAGAAAAAGGAAACCTTATACAGCAGAGGTGGGATTGTAAATTGGTACAGCCACTATGAAAAACAGTATGGGGTTCCTCAAAAAATTAAAAATAGAACTGTCGTATGATCCAGCAATCTTAGAACTTTTGGGTATATATCCGAAGGAACTGACATCACTATCTTGAAGAATTATCTGCACTCCCATTTTCATTGCATTGCAGCATTATTTATAATAGCCAAGACATGGAAACAACTTAAGTATCCATACACATATGAATGGATAAAAAATGTGTGTATGTGTATGTATGTGTGTGTGTACACACACACACACACACACACACACACACATATATAATAATGAAATTTTATTCAGTCATAAAAAAGAAGAAAAATTTCCCACTTCTGACAATACAGATGGACCTCGAGTGTGTTATGCTAAGTAAAATACATTAGACGGAAAGGCAAGTAGTGTGTGATCTCACTTATATGTGAAATCTCTAAAAACCAAACTCATAGAAACACAGTAGTATGGTAATTGTCAGGAACTGGGAGGTGGGGTAAATGTGGAGAAGTGTACAAACTTCCAGTTATAAGGTGAATACATTTTTGGGATCTCATGTTCAGCATGGTGACTATAGTTAACAATACTGTTTTATGTACTTGAAAGTTGTTAAGGGAATAGATCTTAAATGTTCTCACCCCCTCAAAACATGGTAATTATGTGAAGTTATAGAGCACTAATCTTATTGTGGCAATAATTTCACAATATATAAATGCAACAAATCATTTGTACATTTTAAATTTGCACAATATTATATTTCAATTATATCTCAATGAAACCAGAAAAAATAAAACAACAATGAGATAACACTATAAACCTATTAAAATGGCCAAAGTCCAGAACACTGGCAACACCACATGATGGCCAGGATGTGTGGTAAAAGGAACTCTCATTCATAGCTGGTAAGATTATAAAATGGTACAACCACTTTGCAATACAGGTGGCAGTTTCTTGCAAAACTAAATATACTCTTACCATGTGATCCACCAATTGTGTTCTTTGGTATTTACCTAAAGGAGTTGAAAATTTAGGTCCATACAAAAACTTGTGTGGTAATAGTAGCTTTATTTATAACTGCCAAAAATTGGAAGCAGCTAAGATGTTCTTCAGTAGGCATATAGATAATAAACATGGAGAGAATAGATTATTATTAAGCACTAAAAAGAAATGAGCTATCAAGCCAAGAAAAGACAGGAAAAAAATTAAATATATATTACTGAATAAAAGAAGCCAATCTTAAAAATATACATACTGTATGATTCTATTTATATGACATAGTAGAAAAAGCAAAACTAAGTAGACAGTGAAGAGCAGTGTTTGCCAGGAGTTAGAAGGGTGGGAGGAATGACTAGATAGATCAGATAAATTTTTAGGGCAGTGAAACTATTCTGTATGTTACTAAAGTGGTAGATACATGTCATTGTATATTTATCCAAACCCATCTTGGAATGTACAACACCAAGAGTGAATGCTAATGTAAACTGTGGGCTTTGAGTGATAATGATGTCTCTATGTTGATTCAGTGATTGTAACAAAGGTACCAACTTGGTGCAGGATGTTGATGGTGGGAAGGTTGTATATGTGTGGTGGGCAAGGAATATATAGAAAATATCTGCATTTTACATTCAGTTTGGCAGTGAACTCTAAAAACTAAAGTCTATATGAAAAATAATTTTAAAAAATAATTTATAAAAGATAAAATGCTCTGACACTTTGTATTGGTTCTAGTCTCCTAAGATTCACATACAAGGCCATATCAATCTTGTTTTAGCCCACATTCTTTATTTTCTTCTATATTCCCTTTAATATAGTAAACTTTACCCACAATGTATTATTTGCCATTTTCTGGATATAATCTTATGCTCCTTTGTTACTTTACTCAGAGTGCTTTATCCATGCCTTTTCTTTTCTGCCAAGAAATTCTTATTAACCATTTTCAATTTTGCTTGAATATTTCCTTTCATGTGAAGCATTCATTGACTGTATCATGATGAAATCTTTGCCTTTCACTCTTCTGGATTTTAGTTTCAATTTATATACATCTATATTAAGGCAAAAATACTCATTGCATTATAATTTCTATTATATATACCAATTTTTCCCACCCGTTTCTTTTATCTTAACCAGCTTTGTTTACCAATGTTGAGAAGTTTATTCATCATAGTAAAATGTTTTGAATATACACTTGAATAATATAAATACATTTAAATATCCTTATTGAATATTTATTGATATATATTGAACAACTGTGTGTTTTTATAATCTCATTCTGTCCTCATAAAAACACTAGTCTCAGATATTACTTTTATCCTCATTTTACAAGTTAAGAAATTGTAACACAGATAGTAAAAAATAGTTTTCCCAAGGCCACAGAGTTAGTTCTTGACAGAGCTAGGATTTCACACTGAGTCCCAAAACTTACTAAGTTCTATAACACTTTCAGTGTGAAGACGATGATAATAATTGACACACATTCTATTTTTAATTTCCAGAAAAATTTAACATCCAATTTATCACCTGTGAGCTTTGTTCATTCTTTGCTTATGACAAAAATAAACATCATTCCATACCCCTAGCTTTCAATTGGCTGACCTCCAAAGCCATATTTTAAAATCTATACCAACTAATTGTAGTTCTTTAACTTTTATTTCTGCTGTTTAATTTTTTTCTAAATTTTGTTCATAAGACTTGTTTTCTCATGTATTTGTAATTTTTGTTTGTGATCTCATCTATAGCGGGACTCTAACTAGATTACCCTGGTTGAGGATGTGTCCCATTAGAAGGGATTTGCTATTGACAATGTCAACCCGAGTCAGGTTTATGGTACTATCTTGGTTTGGGGATTTCTGAAATCATTGTGATATTGTACATTCTAATACCAGCACAACATGAGGATTTACACATGGTTATAAATTCTCAATTTTCCTAATCATTCTTTTCTGGCACATAAACATCATCTAGTGTAATCTTTTACTGAAGGTATAGTTCTTTAAAGTCCTTGGCTTTAAATTACAGCCTCAGTTTTGACTGTTTACCTTGTGAATACTTGCTTCTCATTCCCACGTATTAAAATCTGTTTATTGAGATCAGCAAATATTCCTGAAGATAGCCTTAGTATCTTCCCTGGCTTACCTCTTTTATTTTTCTAACCTCCATTTTTGTTTTTATTTCTGTCATTCCCTATGAGATTTTTTAATCTCTTTATTTAAAGTGTTTTTCTCTGCATTTGTTATACTTTTAACCAAGTATTGCTAGATGCTTAGATAAAAAATTTTATTTTCTTTTTCCAGTATATCTAGTCTGCTAACTTGTTGGAAAAACATTAAGTGTATTTTAAACCTTATTCTGATGAAGACAGATATAAGGAAAAGAACTACCTTGTAACAATTAGTTGAATTGTTCTATAACATACGTATCCTCATTTATTCGAATAGATGTGATTTACTCTGAGGGAAAGAACTGACACAATGAAGTAAAATAGTTTTTCTGTGATCACACTGCTTGTGAGTGACAGAGCAGAATATAAATGAGGCCTTTGTGACTGTTCAGTGAGAGTTTATTACAACATACAGGATATTTATCAATCTAAAGTCAAGTTTTAGAATGTGTGGAGATCCAACTAATGCTATTGCTTCACAAACACCAGGCAAGTAACATGGTTGTGAATTTTTAAAGGTTGCTTCAGTGCTCTCTTTGTCTGAAATATGTTCATTCTTGTGAATTACTAAATGAAAGAATCAAACAAACTAGAAATATTACAGCTTTATTTAAATAATAAAAACCAAAATTTTGAAAGTTTAAAAAGACAAACTATCACTTACCGTGCTCAGTGTGTTCAAAAGTTTACTTAATTAGGTGGATATATTAAAGAAATTATACAAATTCTAGTGTAGTTGTATCAAAATCAAACAGTATTGTGTTTAAGTTTTTACTTCTCATTTCTTTCAGCTAGGTGGCAAAATTCAAGAAGGCAGTTTTTAAAAAAATAAATAAATAAAAACGTATTTTGCACGCTTATAGTAAGACCTATACAATCTCAATTTTTTTGCATGTTTATCATTTGTAAGTTGTGACTTGATAGTGTCGTCGAGTGTTCTTTTCCAAGTATACTTGAACTATACTTGATTTCATATACTTTGTTATTTATATCTTTTTTATATGGTTTATTTAACTATAACCATTCAGAGATGAATAACCAAGTGAAAACCTGAATGATACCAGGTTTTCATCAAATACAACTCTGTTCCCTATTAACTCAATGATTAAAAAGTGGTCTAATTCAATCCTTAGTTTGCTCATTTTTATTTCTTTAACTGTTTATGACTGAATATCATTTCAATTTATTTGCTCTATTGTTCCTTTTTTTACTTGCTATCTTGCCATTAAAAAAAATGAACTTTCAAAATCATGAGCTATTAATTCAAATGTAAGGTGTTGACCACCTAAGGATCCCTGTCAAAATGAAGATGCTTTTGGCCTGATTTTAGTAATGTTAAGATATAAAGAAATTTTGAGAATTATTGCTATTCTTAATATATGCATGGCTTGAACACTCCTCCTCCTATTAAAAATGTATAAAATCAGGACACAAAGATTATGGGACTACTTTCTCATGCTTGTGTCCAAGGATATCATCAGTAATAATATCAACACCACATCAAAGTGTGAAAGTGATAATAGAGAAAATGAGATTTTCTTCAAGATTAGTTAACACATTTACTACTCCATGACTCACTTTCTCTTTGACTTTTTGAGATGGCAATATATGAAAAGAAGAACAGTCAGTTTTCATATTCCACATGTTGATCAAAATATTTAAAATAATACACTGAATATGCATTACTTAAAGGCAAATTCTGTAAAAATCTGCATAGATTCTAATGGTTTGGTATCATTAAGAATAATTTCTTGCTGAAAATTTGCTGAAAAAAAAAAGGTAATTTGCCTCTAATGGGGTTAGACCTGAACAACAGTAATAACTTTCAAATTAGCCATACTATTACAACAGAGTTAGTGGCAAAAAGCCATTTGTTAATTTCATTTAGCTTTCTCCTCTGAGAAAAGAAGTCAGGAAAAATATATGAATGCTATAGTTAAGTACTCATGTGTTGGGTTGTCTTAACTTTTCAATGTATGTGTATCAAGTCATGTTATATTTTCTCATAACCTTATTCTTAACAAAACTGTATAAAAATCAAATATGACTTGCCTTTAAAGCCCAGAGAAAATGAGTGTATATATAATTGTCTGACTAAAATAAATTTTGCAAACAGTATTGGCAACCAAATTTACATCATTTAACTTAACCATTTGTTGTTGCCTTTTTGAGATCAACAAACTAAGCTCTGTAATAAATAAAACATTATATCAAGAAATAGTGTACAAATACTATAGCTAATATGATGTATAACTGATCTACAGTTTTTTGAAAATACGGTTTTCTAACCTTCCTAATGTGTTACAAGGATATTTTACTAAAATAATTTAGCAAGGAATACCTTTTAATTTTATATAGAACCTTATACATTTTAAGAAATTTGAACTTGGTCCCATATTAAAATTGTTTTTACGTTCGATTATTAATATTTTCAAGCATATAGAAAAATTAAAAAAAATTACACAGGGAATAATTAAAATAATTACACAGGATTCTATAATTAACATTTACCATAGTTGCTTATCACATTCATCTCTCCACCAACCCATCTTATTTTTAAATGCATTTTAAAGTAAGTTGCAGAATGCAGAAAAATTTACCCTTATTAAATTTTAATCCCTTGTACTCTTCCATGAAAGTAAAGTCCCCTTTGCCTGCACAAGGGTATGTAGTTGTATGCATGAGAATCAAGAGGTTTGTACTCTAGGTCAGAGTTCAGTGAGCCACAGCCCATGTGCTATATCTGGCCCATTACTTGTGTTATGAAACAAGTTTCTTTTGGAGTCTAGCCATGCCCATTTATTTACATATTGTTTATGGCTGCTCTTATACTGCAGTGGGAGAGTTGTATAGTTCTAGCAGAAACCATATAGCCCACAAAGCTTCAAATATTTACTATCTGGATCTTTTACAGAAGAAGCTTGCTGCCCCCTATTCTTGCTGAATTCTGTTCCCCAGTGCCCCTGTGGACCTACAGCAAATGTTTTTACCAAATTAGAATTTAGGTTTCTTCATGTGCAAAACATAGAGTTGGACTTTTTGGTCTGAAACTCTCTCTACCCCTTATTTATTTATTTTATACATTGTCTCTGTTATTTATTTCTTCCTCTTGCTTTTTCAATTCATGAGTTTTGAAATTCTTTTGCCCTACTTCATGTTTGTGGGTAGAGTTGCTTCTTATCCTCTAATTAATAATTAAACATAGATCCTGACATGCAAACTGAATTTTCAGTTTAATTAAATATTCTCCCAAACTTCAGGTCATCTTATATCTTTCATGAACAAAGACTCTCTTCACAGCCACATCTGTAGTTTCTCTAAATTTAATGCTAGAATTCTGACTTGTGCAGAGTAAAATGGACTATAACTGTCATCAGATTAACTCACGTGTAATTACACAAAAAAGAATTGTTATATAAGCATACCTACAAATAATCTCTCTCAATTAGAATGTTTCCAGTAGAATGCCTATTAGTGTTTAATATCAAATTTTGTAGAATAAACATACTTCTCAATATGATATTTTTTCTCTAATCTTTGTGTTCTGACTTTATATATTTTTAATGGAAAGAGTGTTCAAGCTGTAAATTAAATACAAAAGGCATTTTGAATTTCAAAGAAGAGAATTCGTCCCTGGTATTGAGTGGAATCACAGTTTCATACTTAATATGATAATTCTCTGTCATCATTCATTTGTTATGAGAACATTTCTACAGAACCTATCACATTTAGATGTTGTTTTGTTTAACTGAACAAGATTGTAGAAAAGGAAGCAAAAGGAGAGACAGATACTTATATGTCAAGGATCATATTAACCATATTATTGGAAAATTAGAAAAAAATCAAGGTTTGACATAGAAATATGATCTCTATCTATATTTTTCTATCTGTCTGTCCATCTGTCTGTCTGTCCGTCCACCTACCCACCCATCCATCTATCCATGGTTTCATTACATTTTATAAAATTGGGAGTTTGGGTTAGCTATGCAACATATTATATTTTGCCCAATTAAAATAGTTAGAGCCCAGCTAAGTTGGCCTATATTTTCCACTGATTACAACTAAAATCTTTGGACAGAAAAGGCAACCACCTGAGGAATCTGAAATGTAAACGAGAGCAAGCAGATAGACAACAGAAATCAAAACCTGAGTAATAGCCCATAGTGAAAATTAATATTATGTTTTTTTCTCTTTTTGTCTTCTGGCCTTCACCCAAATTCTGAAATAGTACATTGTGTGCCAACAGCAAAAAACACCTGTTATTAGCCAGAGAACAAGGAAAACAGCAATCTGCATATCAAAGAGTGGGAGAAAAATCTCTTTCTTTTTCCACCCTTTTTTCTAACACCACTGTCCTGAGGACAGCCCCTGTCATAAAAGTACACAGCTGTGGTGGCTACAACACAAGTACTTAAAACCTGAAAGAAAACTTGTCTCTTTGGCCAGAATAAACAGGAAAAGGAATTCTTGTTAACCAAAGAATGTGGAGAATATCCTTGTTATTTTCTTCTTTGTCTTTTTTCTCACCACTTTTTTTCTGAAGATTTCAGTCAAATAGAATTGCACAACAGCATAAAAGTCTAGAACTCCAAGAGAACTTAATTTTCCAGCCAGAAGCATCAATTAAAGGAGCTTGGAGTATTGGAGTATGTGGGAGAAATCCCAGAAAGAAGAGATCTGAAGAAAAACATCTTTTAAACCTGTATTTGAAGCAACATAAAATTTCAGCCTGACTTTTAAGCTTCAAATGAGCAGAACAGACCCAAAGAAGTATACCAAAAGCTTCAAAAAATTGACCGTAGTAGCCGCCAGCCCCCGAAAGACACACGGACCACCAGAACTCAGTGAGTTATAGGAAACATGCTCTTTATTCAGCCAGCTGGGTCTGCCAAGGGTATGCAGACCCCAAATTAAGCTCAAACAAGTGACAAAGATTTTCATTGAATATATATGAACTATATATATATATACATATATATATACATATGTATATATATATGTATATATATATAGTTATAGTTATATATTATATATATATGTACATATATACATATATATGTGCATATGTGTATGTGTGTGTGTGTGTGTGTATCTGTTACAATTGGCAACAGACCCAAATCAGACTGGATCAAGTAATAGACTAGATATTTACTGTAAACTCATGAAGCCGCTTCAGTCATGAGTAGATTTAGAAGAAAACTCATCAAGACTAACTTTCTTTTCATTTCTTACTGTATGTAAGGTCCATTGCAAAGTTACACGTGATTGTCCAGCAGATATAGTTTCCTTCTTTGTGGGGTATTTTACACCTGTTTTATCCTCTCAGTTTCAAGTAGATGGGTAAAGTGTGCTCAGAATGTAAATGTTGGATATGATATAATAACGTGAGTGTGACCACAGGAGAAAATGAGAACAAAGCTTGAAAAGAAAAAAAATTATTATATTCACAAAGCCCAGAGAGAGAGAGTCAATGCATGCCATGCAGGGATACAGAGGAAGCTCCAGGTTTTGGTCAGGTAGCAAAAGACAGGAGCGAGAGGAAAAGTCTAGGCTAGAGCCTTATTGGAATTTTCTGCAGAAAAAAAAAAAAACAAGGCAAAGCATTGAAAATAGTTTAGGATTGGCTAGGTTGAGGTTGAATAATTATTGAAAGATTTGGGCTATAGGAGTAGTGGTGTCTAGTTATTTGGTCCCAGGCCCTGAGATAATTTAGAGCAGAGGAAATATTGGCTTATATGTGAAGAGTCAAATAAGGAAGTTGTTGGAGCTATAGACTTAGGAATTGTTTATTTGTATATGAAGGACATCCTCTTGACTACATCACTTTGCTATCTTTAAAAAAGGACTAGCCTTGGGAGGGAGAGTCATTATTCAGCAGCAAGATTTTTGAGATGTAAAAACATTATAAAATGCAGAGAACAACAACAAAAATAACTATGATTAAAGCATGAAAAGAACATTTCTTTTTCCCCCTAGCATTTTCTGCAAAAATCCTGAGAGTCACTCCATTTGCTTTTATTTTCATCACATACCTATTGTTTAAAAATATAATGATGTTCAAGGGAATGTAAGGTACTATCAGTGTAAATGAAGAGGTGAACTGAGGCAAGCTCAAATTACCAAAAATTGAGTTTATTCGGGAATAGCAGAGGAATTGTGGTTTGGAAAATGCACACTATAACAAGCTATAGGTAAGTCTATTGAAGGTTTGGGGTGAGCTGTATTTATGGGTAAGGAGCCCAAAGAGAGAAAGTCCCTCCAGAATCTAAGCAGGAAGTTCACTGGCTTGAAAAGGGGAGAGATTCTTGGAAGATGTTCCTAAGTCTAGGTCTTCTGCAAATGAATCAGTCCCTTGGTTCCCTTTCTCTGAGGGCACATGCATCAGATTCTGGATTTCACATTCTCCAATTCTATTTTAGATTGGAATGCATTTACAGTACTTATTCGGATCTTCAAAGCTACCCTTGAAGACTCAAGCCTCATTAAATTAAAAATAGGAACTGTGGAGTGATGCCAGAGGCAACATAAGATGTCCCTCTTTTTTGTATTCCCTTTTAACTACAAAAATTTGGCATCCATCTAGGAACAAAAGTACCTCTGAGGGGATTTTGAGATCCAGAACCATACACTAGGGGACTCAGGGAGTCTCGCCCATCTGTGCATTGAGTAATAGGCAAACAGACCTTGACATGGGCTGCGGAACCATTAGAAAGCTGTAAACCTTTCTTGGCCTGGGTCACAGAACAACTGGTGAGTGCTGACTTGGACAGACACCCATAGATGAGAAAGCCTTTGTAAAAGTCCAGGTTTCCTAGGGAGAGTCTTTGTTGGAGCTCAAAAATAATGGGTTTGGACATATTGGAGAGGGTAAAAGAAACTTTGCCAGTGCTGCCCATGACTGACCTGGGTTGGGGTAGGGTGGCATGCAGGAGAGTGGTGAATAAGTGCCAGGCTTCCCCAGCTTGTGTGCCATACTGCTGAGCTATATGAGCCCACAGCTCTGCCTTAGTGATTCAAGCAATTCTTGAAGAGTGACCCCTTTCGTCCAACTGCCAGCCACTCTCACACTTACATGTGCAAAGAATTCAAATAGCAACTCTTATCTGGATTCTTTGAGGCCTTTTTTCCCCTGTCTAACCTCTCATTCTTCCCTCTAAATTGTCTTTTCCATCTGACACCTCAATCAATATTCCACCTGGCTCTTGATTTGATTTCTTCTTCTGACATCACCCTCCAGTTTTTATTGTTCTTTTATATCACACTGGCCTACTCACAGCACATCCATGTTCCTTTAGTAGGAGAGATGACACAATAAAGATAGGGAGACATCTTAACTTCTTGTCATACACTGGGATGATGTGATTATTAGAGACCTCGTTAAGAATTATTGATGTATTAAAAATGCTTATTAAGCCAGAGAGCATTAGTCATATCTGTACTTAGTCTCTGTTCCTTAAAATGTTTGTCTGGCTGCTTAAGGAGCACTTTGATAGACAGAAAACTGTCTAGAGGAAAGGATAAACAGTGGGTGTTTAATTTAATTTTTCATATGAACATGTGAGAGAAAGATGAAGGAGCTTTAACATCTTTGACTAAAACAGAAACAAGGTGGGAACTGAGATAAAGAGATAGAAACAAAGTGAAATTCTAACCTTAATCCAGTGGACTAGAAGGTGTGTCCTCAAAGGACACTCTTTCAGCGTTTGACATCATTTTCATTTAAAAGGCCTTTTTGTAGTGGATTTATATATCAGTCCAGAGAGAAAAGAATCTGAAAATAAACTGAAGGCAAGGAATCAGTTATAAATCATGTAAAGACCCAAAGCAAAGTAGAAAATTTCCTGGAGATAAAGTGTTGACATGGAAAAGCACAGCACTATGCTGAACACAGAAATAATCATTCATAGAGGCAGAGAGTTGAGGCTCATGCACAGTTATGTCTGTTTTGTTGTTCTGTATGACCTATGTGCCTTCATTTATTCAAAAGTTATTCTTGACAATCATTATAGGCCCAGCATGACACAAGGCATATGGTGCTGGTTTACAGAGCCAGCTGAAATAAAGTCCTGGCCTGTTTTAAGAGACGCCTATGTTACAGAATGTTCCTGGCAGGATGTCTGGTGCTTGGAGCAACAAGAACAGTGGAAGCAAAGGTGGACTTGCACACAAGGACATATTGCAGGAAGGGTGCATAGGCCTCACTGCCTCACCGATTCCCAGACTTCTTGCTCTAAGGTCTAGAAAAAGATACTTAAGAAGATAAGAAAAAGGTACTTGAGATAAAATAGCTGAGAACAAAGGTGGCTTTGAAGGCTGAATCTGGGAGTTGGCTGCAGCTTGTATCTACTAACCTGAGAGTAACTATTATTAAATTACAAAACTAACATTGTTGTAAAACTTAATAAAAGGCTATGGAGACAGGGGTTGAGTGTCTTGCCTTGTCCATCCTCCTTTCCTTTATCCATGTAAGTTACTCATTTCCAGACTCCGACTCTTCTTTCAAACCATCTCCACAACACGGCCCATGAACTTGCAGAATGCCCTACTAGTAGAATATGATTATCTCCACTAATGTAAATGTATGATCTCTGTGCCCACACTTTTGTGATATAAACCATTGCAATGACCAGTCCCAAAAGAGACTTTACAATTCTCTTCAATTCACTCAAATCATGATCTTCAGAATCTTAATTTGAGAAAATGTTTTTCTTTCTGTGTTATATCCAGTCTTGCTTTGAACTTGATGAGACCTTGTGAACTTGTCTCTTGAGTGACAATTCTGTCTCTCAAGGCACAGGCCTGGAGAGCAATAAATTCTCCTTGTTTTTATCATCATCAATGGTCTTTGCCATCAATGATCTGGTCCTGATGAATCTTTCTATGCATACACCAGGAAGTAATTATTATATAGACAAGAGATGATCAATCAATTTTCCATCATGTTGCATTGAGGAGAGCCCAGGATGTTAGAGTAGCTTAATTGCTTGTGATGTATATCTTATAAACGTGATTTTATTACATGTATACATTGAATTTTCAAGGTATGCACCAAGATGAATAAACAGTTACATACTGTTGCTATATATTTAATGTACAAATGTTTTAACTTCTTTTGTGCTGTAATATATAACGGTCATTCTTGAGTCCCAGAATAGTCCATTGAGTTGACCAGTGTGGAAGATTTAGCCAAGTTCAACGGAAGTAAAATCTGGCAGTAAGGGAGTGAAATAAATCAATACCATAATTTCATAAAAGGTGGACACTTTTTTTGGAACTGGAGGATGATTCTGGATTCATTTCTGAACTGGCAGGCATTTGAAGTACAAGAGATGTTAGTTAATATTTATTCTCCAGTGCTCTCCCTAAATTCTATCTATTGTCAGAACCTTGTACCAAATAACTGTCATTCTTTATTTGTTTTAGAATATTTGGGCTTTATACTTTTTATAAGTTAAAATATTGAGTTTATTTGTCTGAAATGTTCTCTATTGTAGCCAGATATTAAGAAATATCTGATTTATCAGAACTTATAGACCTATGTCAAGAGGCACCGGAGGTGTCAGGAAGATATAAGGGACAAGATCATAATATCAAATGTGCTCTACTCCTCCATCACTTGTGGATTATTTTAATATTGGAAAATATTTAAAATTATATCAAGACTTTCAAATGTTCTTTCGGCAGTTTTTCTTTTTTTAATTTCTATAGAAACACTGTTCAGTGTATCCTTCTTTATACAGATATAGTCCTATTTCTATGATAGCTTGTGGAACAACATAAAATCAATTAAGCCTTGAAGATTCTTAAAGACCAATCTTAGTTATACTTTATATAACTTTAAGAAATTGAAGATGTTGGAAAAGGGTTCAGTGGGAAGAAACTCTTGCATTGCACATGCTCCACGATTTCTTTTTTTTAATATATTTTTACATTTTTCAATTACAGTTGGCATATAATACTATATTAGTTTCAGGTGTACAACACAATGATTAGACATTATATACCTTACCAAATGATTACCCTGATGAATCCAGTACCCATTTGATGCCATACATATTTATTATAATACTACTGACTCTATTCCCCATGCTATACTCTATATCCCCATGACTATTTTATAACCACCAATTTGTACTTCTTAATCTATTTCCCCCTTTTTCCTACTCTCTCAACCCCCCAAATCTGACAACCATCAAAATACTCTCTGTATCTATGAGCTTGTTTCTATTTTGTTTGTTCATTTATCCTGTTCTTTAGATTTCACATATAACTAAAATCATATGACATTTGTCTTTTCTGACTTACTCCACTCAACACAATACTCTCTAGGTTCATCCATGTTGTTGCAGATGGCAAGATTTCATTCTTTTTTATGACTAATACTCCATTGTGTGTGTGTGTGTGTGTGTGTGTGTGTGTGTGTGTACATTTTTTTTATCTATTCATTCACTCATGGACACCCAGATTGCCTCCATATCTTGGATATTATAAATAATGTTGCAAGGAACATATGGATGCACATGTCCCTTCAAAGTAGTGTTTTGGGTTTCTTTGGATAAATACCCAGAAGTAGGATTACTGGGTCATTCTTTGTCTCTTGTTATGGTGTTTGTTTTAAAGTCTATTTTGTCTGGTATAAATGTTGCTATCCCAGATTTTTTTGTTTCCATTGTCATGAAATATTTTTTCCATCTCTTTAATTTCAGTTTGTGTTTGTCTTTTGATCAGAAGTGAGTCTCTTGTAGACAGCATTGTAAGGGTTTTGTTTTCTCATCCATTCAGCCACACTATGTCTTTTAATTGGAGTACTTAATCCATTTATGTTTAAACTAATTGTTGATAGGTATGTAGTTATTGTCATTTTATTATTCATATTGCTGATCTTTTTTTTTCCTTCTTCTTCTTAAAGAAGTCCCTTTAACATTTTTTTTTTTTTTGTAAAACTGCTTTTCATCACTTTGAATATTTCCTGCCAATCCCTTCTGGCCTGCAAAGTTTTTGTTGGGAAATCAGCTGACCGTCTTGTAGGACCTGCCTTGTAGGTAACTAATTGCCTTTCACATGCTGTTTTTTTTCTCTCTTTGTCTTTAACATCTGGCATTTTAATTATGATGTGTCTTGGCATAGGCCTCCTTGGGTTCACCTTGTTTAAGACTCTGCATTTTCTGGGCTTGTATGTCTATTTCCTTCACTAGTTTGGGGAATTTTTCTGTTCTTATTTCTTCAAATAGGTTTTTAATTCCTTGCTGTCTCTCTTCATCTTCTGGTACCCTTATAGTGCAAATGTTGGTACACTTGATGTTGTCCCAGAGGCATCTTAAACTATTCTCATTTCTTTAAATTCTTTTTTCTTGTTGCTGTTCTGATTGGATGTTTTCTGCTACCTTATCCTCCAAATCGCTGATTCGGTTCTCTGCATCAATTGATCTACTGTTGATTCCCTGAAATGTATTCTTTATTTCAGTTTTTGCATTTTTCATTTCCAACTGGTACTTTTTTTGTGTTTTTTTTCCTATCTCCATATTTATATTGCCTATTTCTTTGTTGAAGTCCTTACTGAGTCATTGAGTATCCTTATAACCAGAGTTTTAAACTCTGCATCTGTAGATTGCTTGTCTCCAGTTCTTTTTTAGCTTTGTTTTTTTCTTTCACTTGGGACATGTTTCTTTGTCTTCTCATTTTGGCTGCCTCTCTGCATTTGTTTCTATATATTAGGTAGAGCTTCTGTATCTCCTCATCTTGGTAGAGTGGTCTTCTATAGTAGGTATTCTGTGGGACCCAATGGCTCTGTCTCTCTGGTCATCTGAGCCATGTGTTCCAGGTGTGTCTGTTGTGTGGGTTGTGTGTGATCTCCTGTTATAGTTGAGCCTGTGTTGCTGTTTGCACATCAGTGGGAGGAATTGACCCTCAGGCTGATTGGTTGTGAGGACTGGCCATGACTACAGTGGAGGAGCTATTGTTCAGGGGTTGATCTTATGGAGCAGGATTTGCTTTATTAGGGCTCTGGTGCCTGCCCTATCTGTCCTTTGGGAGTGTCTTTTGTGGAGGTGGTTGGGTGGTGCTCTGGTGTGATATGAAACAGCCACCAGGTATGTTGGTTCTGAGGTCTTTTGGGAAGGGCTCTTTTTCCGGCCAAATTCAGCCACTGCCTCTGCTCTTCCAGGGGCCACTTGGTATGAGGTACAAAGTAATATTCATATGGTTGCCACTTTTGCTGGGCTTGGAGGTGCCTGGCAGAGGCTAAGATGTGAACTGAAGCCAGCTGTCACTAGTGCTGGGCTTGGGACTGCTTAGCAAGAGGTACAGGGCACGTGGAGGCCAGGTGATGCTTGTTTTGGATTTTGTGAACCTTTGAGAGATTTTAGGAGAGTCCTCAACATGACCCAGATTGTTTAAGTGGAAAAGCCACTGGAAGCAGCTTTGGTGTTCCCACAAGTTTAATGGTGTGGGGTCTCGAGGAATCACCAGGGCAGGGAAAACAGTTTTAGTCAGGTTGATAGAGACTCAGATATGGTGACCACCTGCATCTACACATTGAGTGAGGAGAGGGCATATCAAATGGACTCTGCCAGAACTTTTTTTCTGGGAGAAAGCAGCCCCTCCAGCCCTCTTTCTGAAGCCAGACAATTCAATTCCACTCCATACCGACTTGGCACCTTTCAAACTGCTGCCCCAGCGCAGGAGCTCAGAGTAAGTGAGTCAGCCAGCAAGTAAGTTCACACATGGGCTCTTTAAGAGGAAAGTCTGTGTCTCCATCAGCCCTTCTTCTCACTCAGCCACAATATCCGCTGGTTTTCACAGCAGAGGTTATGGGGACATCTCTTCCTGGCATTGGTGTTTTGGGCTTGGGAACCTAGTGTGAGAGTCGGGAGTCTGGTGTGGGGCTGAGACCCCTTGTACTTCCATATGGACTGCAGCAACCAAGATAGCTCTTCTGATTTTTAAACACCACACAGCTCATTGTGCATCTCTGCCCCTTTGCCAGCCTTGATATGGCTTCTGTATATCCTTAGCTGTAGGACTTCTGTTCAGCTAGACTTTAGGCAATTCTCATTGATGGTTGTTTTGTAGTTTAGTTGTAATTTTGATGTGGTTGTGGGAGGAGGTGAGCACAACATTCATCTACTCTGCCATCTTGACTGGCATACCCCACTATTTTTTAGTCTAGCACTTGTAGCTCATAAAACCAAAAGATATCAAATCAATCCAGAGACTAGAACAGTTACATGAGGATTAGGGGATGTAAACAAAGAAAAGGTCTAACAATGTCCTTAAACTTCTTGTGTATGTCTAGAGGACAAGGAACATGCTATATAGTGTTGATATTCATAGCTTTATATTGAAAAAGGAGTCTAAAAAAGCAATAAAAGCTTTTACTTGGAGTTCCTTATTTGAGGACCACAATTTGCTCATTAGTATGTGAATGAGCAAATGAAAGATAAAAGTTTTGTGGGGATCTGAAAGTTTCACAGGAAGCTCAACATATTCCTTAAAAAACTACATAGGTTGATTTGGAATTTGATTGTAGATTCTGTGAATATTGGTCAAGTGTCTATCAATTCACTCATGTCTTTATGCCTCTACTTAATTAACAGGTGTTAAGTACTGCTCTGAGCTACTCAAGATATAAAAACAAATTAGCCCTGATCAGACCTTTTCTATAAGTGCTCCTACCTGCTGGGGTAAACAGGTGTAAGCAAGTAGTTTCCAGATCATATAGAAAGTGCTGTGATTTGAGACTTTGATGTGGAAACATAGAAGTAGAGACCTGGCAGTGGAGTGAGAAAAAACTTCAAGGAACAGGTTACATTTGAAAAAAATTTAATGGATTTGGACTCATCTATGTTTAGGAGAGGGCAAACTCTTAGACAGGCATGTCCAGGAACCAGTAGGCAATGGCTGGGTCTTGGAATGAATAGATTGAGGAATGGCAGAAAATATGGGAACAAATGTAGGTGGGTAAAGAGGAGCTTAAGGCAATTCACATTCTTAGCTTAGGAACTACATAGAATAAAGGTGTAAGAAGATGAATTCAAATTTGGATGCAATATATTGGTACATATAAGACATTTATGTTGAAATGGCTAGATAGTGGGTCTGTATATTCATATGGAACTTAGAACATGGGTTTGATTATGGTATAAATTTTTGTGAATTATAGCTAAATTGTTATGGGTCAAAAGCAAAGCTATACATTATAATGCTTATAAAAAGCTTATAAAAGTAGAGCTTATTAAACTCTAGTATGGATTAGAATTATCTTAGTTGATTGCTAAAAATTCAGAGTTATAAGGTTCACTCTCCGTTCAGATTCAGTATATTTGGGACCATCTATAAGAATCTATTTTAACAAGTGCTTTAGGTGATTTGAAAATTCACATGCTAAGACAAAATATTGAATAAGAGAAGAAAGGCACAGATATAACTCTGGAAAACAGAACCATTTAAAGAGCAGTGAACAGAAAAATGTTGCCGTGGCATAAACTGAGAAGAAACTGATTAGAATGTAGTATATCTAAACTCTGCTCCTGAGGTGAGGGTACACCAGTCAGGGGTCTTGTTTCATTGAGCCAACCACAGCAAGGCATAGATCCTACAGAGACTGGACAATGTGGAATATTTACCTCTGGGAAGGAAAAGGTTAAGGGGGGATTGTAAAGAGTCTGGGGAAAGTTTGGAGACATCTCCTTGTAAACACCTTATTGAAATTTACTTGCAGTAAGAAAAAAAATGGCATTTATCTCAGGTCTTTCTTCTAAATGAAGTGAATATTATAAGATTTGTTTGTGGCAACTTAATTTAGCCTTTTCTTTTTAACCTATTTCCCATTTAGAAAAAAAAAAGTGCAGCTCACTGCCAGCGTTAATTTTACATAAACATGCTCTTTGAGGCTGAAGCAAATCTGACTGGTTTTCAATGTGAAAATAAAATATAAAAACTGTTCTTAGAGTTGTTTCTAAACAGAACTTGTCTCTAATGCTAATGTAACAGAAGTGTGTACATGTATCAGATTCATCAAATGAATCTTCAGCTAACAACTGTTCAAGAACAATGTTAACATGCATAGGAATGCTATGTTTTCTAAGATTTGACATTTTCAGTGATTGAGAATTATTATGAGAATTAGAGAATTCTCATAATTGAGAATTATGGAAATACCACTACTAAAACAGAATGCTACAAATGAATGATGTCATTTATTTCCAAAGACTATCTATATACTAGAGTGATCTAATAATAATAATAAAAGTGAGATATTTTGTGGCAAACTTTTGGAGTAAGGTTAGGACTGTAATCTGCGAGTTTCTTGGGGGTAAATGCTGCAGCCACATATAAGTGCTGCCGGTGAGTATTCTCAGGATAAATGGAAAATGGGTTAAAAATGTCTTCCTTTTGCCCTTATTTTTGAATTATACTTTCTTGGGTATAGAATACTGTGTTCATAATTATTTTTCCTCTCAGCACTTTGGTGCTTTTAGTCCATTTTCTGTCTTTTCTTGTTGATAATGAGAAATACAGTTTTTCAAACTGCCAATAACATTCAGATAAACTACTTACCATTGCTTTAGCCTAACTTTATTCTTTTTCTTTTTATCCTTGATGTCCTAAAATTTTCTCTATTGCGTGTCTGCTAAGATCTAATTTGTTGTTATTATTTTATTACTATTCTGCTTGGTACTCAAAATATGTTATTAATTTGAATATTTTTTCTCTCTTCAATATCAGACAATTCTCAATAAATATCAGATATTCTTTCCATGCCAATGCCATATTTTCTATATGCTGGAACATGTTTTTGAAGAGATTAGTGAAGTTTCACCATAAAGGATCTTAAACAGATCTTATAGAAATTTTAACTGCTTCTGCCTGTATTTTGTCTCTTTTTATCCTTTTGCAGTGTGGTAGGTGAAGTGTTCAGTGTTATAAGTTGTTAATAAACTCTTTCACTAAAGTGTTTGGAGTTTATCCTATTAATTTTATTTTTATTTTTATTATATTTTGGCTTCCCATATTTTGATTTGACTTTTCATATCCATCTTATTTTATGTATACAGCTTCTTATTTAATATGTTCTTGTTCTTTTTATGTCCTCATGCCTTTGAGCATCCCAACCTTTCTTATTTTAAAACAATCATCTAGCTATTCTATAACATTTACATCATCAGAAAATAATTTCTGTTCTGATGTTTATTTTCTTGGCTCTTCCTTAGCATTAGATTTCTTCATGCATTTTAGAATCATGGATCATATGCTTATCCAAGGGGAGCATATTTTTTTTTGCCTTGCATTGTTGTTTCTTCTTCTAGGCTCCTTCCTCCCTGAAAAGTTATGACACTACTTCCAAGAATGTCCTGGGGCCATTGGTTGGGAAGTAGCTCTCATAATGAAGGTTTAGGGCCCCTTCCTTGATAGGGATACAAGGATGTACAGAACTGGTAGTGAGCCTCAGGCAGCCCTGTCCTTAGGCTATGTCCTGTCCTCAGACTTACATTGCCTGGCAGCTCCATATAAGTTGTAGCCCCAGGCAGTAGTTGTCAGTATTTTTCAACCTACTTTTATGTCTCATGGACCCTGGATTTAATCAGTGAGACCAACTCTGGTTTTCCATTTCACGTGCAACCCTTCTAGTCCTTTATCTAAAAGAGGTAAACTTACATCCCCTACTGCCTGCTTTGGAATATGGATCTTCAGCCCTATTTACAGTTCCAGCCTTTTGTTTTGTCTCTGATCTATGAAGGTGTTTATCTTATCTAAGTATTCTTGATTCTTTATTTTTATAATTTATCTAGCATTGTCAAATTTGTAGAGCAGTAACGGGTACAGCAAAGAAGGAATATAGTATGCCATTTTTACTGGTGTCTTTTGGTCCATTTTATCTACATATCTTGTTAGCGTTTTGCCAAATTAATTAATAAAAGAAATTTAGCCACTTTCAAGTGGAAAAGGTTATGAAATTTCTACAGTTTGGCATGTATAGATTATAATCACTTATTAAATTTATTTTTGCTCTGTTCTAAGATGCTCAGCATTTAAAGAGTTATGTAAAATTTTCCAATTATTAACTAGTTAAAGATACTGGAACTGGTACCTCCTCATCAACTATCACTGAGAAGAGTCTTGGTCTCTACATTTAAGAATTAGTTAAGTAATTTTCTATGTCCTTGCCTGCCAGAGTTAATATATCCTCACTGCATATTAAATTCTTGAATCTTTATATCTTTGCTTGAAAATGAATATATTCCTAAGTAAAACTACTGTGAAGACTTAAAATATTGTGTTTTATAGAGCATTTAAACTGGGGGCTTTATTTGAAAATTATATCTACAAGGAAAACATTTCTAATATGAGAAACACTTTATTAATCTAAAGCAAAACATGAACCAGTCATTTAATTTGTAAGTAAGGCTTAGATAAATCAGCAGTTGGTCAAATGAACTAAAACTATATTAATGGATTCATTCACTGCCCTGGATCTTAGCTGAGAAGGTCCCCTAATACACCTCACTCAAGTACCTGACCACAGTTGAGGAATTCCATGTCTCCAGGCAGTAAGCAGGGTCCTGCTCCCTTTGTGTTCCCACCTGCTAAGATTCCAAGGGGATGAGTCTTACTCAGCTTGTCTGCTACTGATTTTACTTCAGGCCTGGGTGAGGACTTTGAGCCCTCTTCTCTTTTCCAGTGATTCTTTTTTCCATCACTGCATATCAGATCTTCAGTGTTCAGGCCATACCCACGGTCTGTGCCCTGACTCAGCAGGGTCCATGTTAGACTTGAAGCTTTCTCATTGCCCCTGTGTTTCTCTCTTACCTTTGCCAACTACTGGCCTCTCTTGTTCTCCCCATCATGCCAGCCCTGAAGATGGACTATGTGGCAATCAATGTCCCTGTCTTACATTGCATCCCACAGAAGAAAACCTTTAGAAATTTGAGGGCATGTAATTTATTTGGTAATTGATCACTGGAAGCAGCATTGGAGAAATGAGACATGTCATTTTCCTTCCGCTGGAAGGGGAGGAAGCTGAAGAAAATATGCGTTATTAGAGGGTCAGTGCTATGTGCTGCTGTGGCTCACTTTTGCTGGGGACCTCTGGAAGCCAGGATAGAACATGTCTCAGTTATCCCCCTCCTTTTGCAGAGGCAAGTTGTATCTGGTATTTATTCTCTGGTTCCCATTTGTTATTGCTAAGGACTGTCCCCTAGGGACATTAACTTTGTAAGGGCATTAACTTAGACAGAAATTTGTAGTGGTACATGGTTGTCAGTTCCTGAACAATGAGTGTTGAGGGAGTATGGGGGAGATAATAACAAGCTAATGCATCATTCTGAGCCCCTAATACCGATATAGAAACTTTTGGCATCTGTATAACAGATAGATGAGGCCATCCATACTCCATGTATAAACTATCCAAGAACTGGTATTTTTCAGACACCGAGAAAGCATTCATCTAAAGTTATCTGCCTCATTCGTGTCTATGATTTTCTCCTTACCAATCTATTTATGTTATACACCATATCTTTCAAGAGGTAAATATCATTGGAATCTAGATATGAGTCTTCAATATCCATGTTCACCCTCCTGCCTGACCCCCACAGTCAACTGGATAAAGAGCAGGGAAATGACATTGGAAAAAACCATCAGGTTCATTCTCTAGGAATTTGGCATTGGGATGGAAGAATCTATTTTGGTATTGACTATTCAGATAGGTAAATTTGGGAGCTGTGAGATGGCAATATATGTACCAATGTATGATGAAAGACATCAATAAGGCCCAGCTTCAGATAGAAATAAGGCAAATATACAGAGAGACAAACGAGATGCTATGAAATGTCTTGCTTACTAATACCATTCCAGTGGTTTGTTCAGATCTCTGGGAAGGTCTATTTTGTTCATCCTTAGGTTTCATATGTTACACCTGGATCCTTCTGACAGATTTCTCCTTTATACTTAAACCTCAGGCACTAATTCTTTACTCTGAATGAGTTTACCAGATGGATTTTCTTCTAGATCTGTTTAAAGAGGGAATGCAGGAATACTGGTATATGGGTAAGGGATATGGAAGGTTCATGGCCTCCACATTTTACCACACCAAGGTCAGACCAAGTTGGGGTGAGATTATGAACTATATAACCAGATATATAGAGAAAAATACCCATGTAGTATCCTATTTATATATCTTGAGAAAAATGCCTTTTAGTGAAGATTTATGATATTTTCAGCCAAGATAATGTCAGTATTATACATAATATTTCTGCCTACAATTTCTGTTACAGTTACAAACACATTTTAAATATTAATTTTTAAATAAACATTTTTAAAATTTCAAGACAATTTTAGATTCACATGTAGTGGTAAAAATGAAGAAGTGAGATTTTGTATACCTTTTGCCTAGTTGCCCCAATGGTGACTTCTTGCAAATGTATAGTACAGTAATATAACAAAGATATTTACATTGATGTTTAAATGGACAAGCTTATTTCATTTCTATTCTTACCCCTTTCTTAAACTCTGACAACCACTAATCTTTTCTTCATTTCTACAATATTATTTTAAGAATGTTATATAAATGGAATCATACAGTATGCAACTTTTGGGGATTGGCTTTTCTCATAGAGAACAATTCTCTGGAAATTCATCCAGGCTGCTGTGTGGTTTCAGTCCATGGCCTGTTAGGAACCAGGTCACACAGCAAGAGGTGAGTGGCTGGCAAGTTAGCACAACTTCATCTGTATTTGCAGCCACTCCCCAGCGCTAGCATCACTGCCTCAGCTCCACCTCAGATCATCAGGCATGGGATTCTCATAGGAGCACCCGTCCTTGGTGTCAAAAAGGTTGGGGATCGCTGCCATAGTATCCATATGCCATAGTTCACATAACCATTCTCCTCTTGAGGGACAACTGGGTTGTTTTCAATTTAAACTATTGTAAATAAAGCTGCTATGAACTTTATTGTACAAGTTTTTATGTCAACAGAAATCATTATTTCTCTAAAATAAGTGTCCAAAAATGAAAATGCTTGATTGTATAGTAGTTGTATTTTTAGTTTTATAGGAAACAGACAAATTATTTCCAGAAAGGCTGTGCCATTTTACATTTCCATTGGCAATGTTTGTGTGATTTAGTTTCTCCATATCCTCACTAGCATTTTTGTTGCCACTATTGTTAATTGTACCTATTCTTATGGGGGTATAGTATCTTGTAGTTTCAATTTGCATTTCTATAACATCTAATGGTTTTGAACATCTTTTCATGTGCTTGTTTTGTCTCTGTCTTCTTCAATGAAATACATCTTAGTATGTGTTGATATTTTCTAATCAGATTGATTCTTTTTTTGCTTGTTGATTTTTTACCATTTGAGAGTTTTAATATATTTTAGATAGTCTTCTGTGCAGATAATCTTTTGGTCACAATTATTTTCTTTCAGTCTGTAGCTTATGTTTTCACCCATTTAATATAATGTTTCACAAAACAAAAGTTTGTAAATTTGATGAAGTCTAAGTTATCAGTGTTTTCTTTAATGGATTTATTTAATGGATTGTGGTTTTAATGGATTGTGCTGACCATATCAATTCTGGGAACTGTTTGCCTAGCCCTAGATCCCAAAGATCCTCTCCTTTGTTTTCTCTAACTTACATATTTAAATCTGTAATCCATTTTGAGTTAAATTTTGTATATAGTATGAGATTTAGGCCAAATTTTATTTTATGTATTTGCCTCTGGATATAAAATTGCTCTAGCATCATTTGTTGAAAAGAGAATTTTTTCTCAATTTAATTGCTTTTGCTGTTTTGTCAAAAATTAGTTGAGCAGCAAGAATCTTCTATATTCTTTTAACAATAGTTCCAAGCAATTCTATTTAAATAATTGCTACAAACTTTGCAAAAATATATTAGCTTTAGTGTTCTTTAAATAGTAATTGTTTAATCTTTCCTGACTATAAACTTACTCACCAAAGTAAAAGAGCCAAATGCTTTGATTAAATGAAGCTTATAATCAAGTGTAATATCCATAATTTTGTAAAAAAAGTCTTAGATTTGCCTCAATATTTATTTCCCTCTTAGATAGTAATTTCATTTCTTCTGCAGTGACTTATACTGAAATAAATGACTTAAGTGTCTTATTGATGAGACAGATAACAGTTAGTTGCTAATGAAATGTTAGAATAAATCTGCTGACCCATAAAAGATTCATCTTAAAGGAATTTTGTTGATTTCCTGCCTCTTCTATTCCTGTGGACATGAAACATCTTCTGTATTTTACCTTGTTTCAGCCATTGAAATGCTGAGGGTCAGTAACACCTGGCTTGTAATATTATGCTTTAATTTAGAGAGGTGACACGTTTAATAATACATCAAGGCTATAATGTAAGTGAAAGACACTTCTCAAAAGAAAAATGATATTCAAGAAGATCCTCTTGTGTAAAAATTAACTCCAAGAAATAAGGATTTGCTCTATTTTAAAGATCAGGAAGGTAGTGCTGAAAAAAACATTCTGAGGTTTCCAAAGACAAACAAAACCTGTGACTTCTGCTTCATCGCTGGGGAATTAGTCACCTGCATGACTTTGTGTCTGGGACAACTGCTTACAGAGGACCGTGCAAAACTTTAGCAAAAGAAAAATGTCACATCTCAGCAGATGTCTTGGTGGCTGGAATCTTCTCAAGGTCAAGATCACCTTCATATTTTATATGTCTTTGTAGGATAGTCCATTCCAGGTAGAAAATAGTTCCATCCAAAGTATAGGGAAAAAAAGGCTGTACTTTTCTTTTGGGCCTGCATATGAATCTATGAAACAATAATTGATTGTACATGGGAAAAAATTTCAGAAAAAAATGAAGACATGTAAAAGACATTTATTTTTTTAAGTCTCAGGGAAAAAAATGATGACTATTAAGCAAATTCTTCCAATAATGGACAAATCTAGTAGTTAATTAAATTATTGTTTTTAAGGAGTTGTATAAATTTTGATGGCAACAAGAGATACATACAGACTGTTAATTGCTTTTAAATCATTATCTTGTGTGTTTAAGAATGGAAAATTATGAGTTATATGACTACAAAACTCAACTTGTGGCCATGAGATGTTGCCACTTCCATGTGGCATTTTATAATAAGAGATGATACTAAATCTGAAGTTAAACACCTCTTGCTCCTGGGCACAGCATTGAAAATTTATTGCCCATGTAGAACCTACAGAAGTATGACCTGGTGACTTAGGAAAGTTTTTTATTCTCTGGGAACAAGTTTGCACACTTTGAAATCAGCCTGTCCAGAAGTATTAATTCAACAGGCCATTTTGACAGTTTTGGATATGTCATTTTTTAAATTTCTATTTTCACAGATACATTTTTTTTAGTAAGTAAACAGATCTTAAGTATAAAGCTTGATGAATTTTTAAACGCATGAAACCAGCACTGACATCACGATATAAAACATAGCCAGCACTCCCGGAAGCTCCCTTGTGCCCTCTCCTAGTTAATATTCTTCCAATTGTTGACTGTTTTTTTTTAACTGAAAGAAATTTTACAGTTTGTCCTCTTTTGTGTTTGACCTCCTTTTGCTCAGTATTATGTATATGAGTTTCAGCCATGTTTTATGTAGATCAATATATCCTGTTGTATGAATATATCTCATATATTTATCCATTCACCTATGGATGGACAGTTGTCTTTCCAAGTTTTGTCTGGGAAGTTGCTACACATGTATACACATTTCTGTTGTATATATAACCAGGAGTGAAATTACTGGATCCTAGGGTGTTTGTTTTTTAGCCTTATCAGTTTCTATTAAACAGTTTTCTAAAGTGATTTTACCAATTTACCTCCAACAAGCAAAATGCAGAAGTTCCAGTTACTCTAAATCCTTGCCTACACTTGGCATTGCCAGTCCTTTTAATTTTAATTATTCTGGTAGTAGTCTAATGATATCTCATTGAGGTTTTCACTTGCATTTCCTGATGAATAATAATATTGCATCTTTTCATATGTTAACAGTCTGTGTTGAACACAAATCTAATATAAAAAGTATCATAAAGTGGATGTTTTTATTTCACTTAATATATAAAAACAGCTGTCAATTTGCAAATTTCCCTAAAACCATTAATTATTATTTCAAATTAATAAACTTGAAGGAAAAAAGAAAAACAGAATCGAGTTTTAAAAAGCCATGGGTCAGTGATAAGAAAGTTCTCTAACTGCCAAGCTATACCTCAGGTAGCACTTCTCTGACCTTTTGCTTCTTATTCTATGCCAATCATAGAAGATCCAGAGTATAATGTTTGTCACAAACAATCTGAGAGGCACATTATCACACTAAGTAAATCAGTTATGTGTCAAAATATGATAATTGTTAGAGCACTGTAAGAGTTTGGAGTTTAAGATAAGATTTTATAAGATATTTTGAATGGCATTTTATTTGACACACATACGTATTTTACACTTTTCTTTTTCTGAGTACTGGGTCATAACTGCATATGAATTATTCATAATGTATATGAATATGTGTGCATAATATAGAGAAGTAGACATGTGCTATTATAAATGAACATCTATCTAAAAAGCTCTTTATTAAGTTCGTTAGGTTTCACAGTTTGTCAAAAGCATGTAAATGACAAAGAATATCTACATTTCTGAAAGCAAGAGACAGAGTCTCAGACTCAGGTCCTAAATGAAGAACGAACTCCATGCTCTGACATGAACATTGAGTCAGGTGGTTGTGTTTAAATCCTTATAGCAATTAACCACACTAAAGTTTAACAAAAAATGTAGCCATCTCCATCCCACCAGGAGGACTGACTCTTCTTGGGCCACCAACCACTTAATATTTGCCCACAAATGCTAATATTGTATCACAATTACTGGTTACTTATGTAGAAATAAGTACTGCTAGTAACATGATCAATGTAGAATGTTTGTGTCTCTTTAAATTTCAATGTGATGATATTAGGTGGGGCCTTTGGGAGGTGTTAGGCCCATTCATGAATGGGCTTAGTGTCCTTATACAAGAGATTCCAGAGGTTTCTCATCTGTCATTCGAGAGCATAGCCAGAAGATAGCTGTCTATGACTCAAGAGGTGGGCTCTCACAAGACACTGAATCTATTGAGTCTTGATCTTTGATTTCCCAGTCTCCAGAATTATGAGAATTAATTGTTGTTTAAGCTATTCAGTGTATGTTCTTCTGTTATAGCAACCCGAATGGACTAGGAGAGTGTTTTTGTCTGTTAACCTAAAAATAAAAGGCCAAATGAGAGGCAATAGGCATTTATTTGAGATCCAAAAATAGCTGTTGTGGAAGCACTAATTCAGGATGAAACCCAAATAGTGTTTCAATTAGGTGGCAAAGGCAAGGAGTACTAAAGAGAAAGAGATGGGAACAATTATATCAATAGAAGGAAGGCATTTCTATAGGTGCAGATAAGCTAACATAGTGATGCTAATTCTAAAGAATGTTTTTAATTTTCAGTCAGGTAGTCATAATATCTGCTTTCTTGTTATCTTTGCAAACAGTTGTTTGGGATACAATGTTGCTTTAGGCCCATTCAAAGGTTATTTTGCCCTGTTTTAACATTCCAAAGGTTTGAGGAGTAAGATGTACAGGCAGTTCCTCTGGGATGGAAGCTCTAAATTCATTTTAAGGTGGCTCCATTTGTATTATTTTTACATGACTTAATTAGATAAATTTAGCTTTAATTGAAACAAATGATGATAATTGACAAGGTAAATTCTTGAGTCAGACTTCAGTATATGAGTCTGGGTGAATCACTTAATAACTATTTTAGCCTCCATTTCCCTCATTGTAACATGGAAGCTGGTAAACCACTATCTTCACCTTTTCTTGGAGTTATAAAGATACCTTAAATAAAAATACAAAATGAAAAATACTGTAATAATAATACAAGACAGTATTCTCATTAGATATTTTTATTTGCTGAGAATACCTGTCTCCCAGAGAAAAGTACATAAAAAAATAAAATGATATGTTACACAGTTCTTTAGATTGGCCATTCTTGGATGTTTGTTGGTGCTCAATGGATTATGAGGATTTCTTACAGTCTCCTGTCCACTTTTGCATATTTTCAAAATTCACTACATTATAAAGTTAAAAACAATGATGTTCACTAAATGTGAAATGGTATGGAAGTATAAGAGGAAAATGCTGCAATACAGTAGTTTTCAAAGAGTGGTCCCTGAGACCAGTAACATCAGCAGCTATATGGGATCTGGTATAGAATGCAGATTCTTAGGTCCTACCCCAGAACTACTGAATAAGAAACTCTGAGAGTGGGACCCAGCAGTTTGCATTTTAATGTACCTTCTACATCAGTGGTCCCCAACCTTTTTGGCACATGAGACAGGTTTCATGGAAGACAATTTTTCCACGGACTGGGAATGGTTGAGGAGGGATGCTTTTAGGAGGATTCAAGCACATTACATTTATTGTGTGCTTTATTTCTATTATTATTATATTGCAATATATAATGGAGTTATACAACTCATCATAATGCAGAATCAGTGGGAGCCCGGAGCTTGTTCTCCTGTAACTAGACAGTTCCATGTGGGAGTGATGGGAGACAGTGACACCTGAAGTGTGTTGCTTATGTTCAGTCTACTCCATGATCTCGTTTTGGTTGCTGTCACTGCAGAAAACCCTGCTTCACAAAGATAGGGTGTTGGAAATGAAAATAGGCTTTTCAGTGCTTTTGTGGCAATCTCAAGATATTCTGCCTTGATTTTAACCCACAACATATGGAGCTTTGAAGTTCTCAAGCATACTTTTAAGGCCACCCTCATTTGCGATCTCAAGCAGTTGATCCTCTTCTACAGACAAAGCCAATTTACCTGGCTTATTCACAAATGGGTGGTGGATCCATTCCTTTCCAAGTCAGGGGTCTTTTGTGGATGGGAAGTAATGCTCAAACTCTTTTGAAAGCTGAGACAGGTTATCATGTGCCAGCTGGGAGAAAGAAGGCCCTGGCTCAGTCTCTTTCAAAATCTCTGCTAATGTTTGAAACATGTAAAAAATACCAAGGTTCACTCATCACCCTTATAATTCCAATTTGGCTTTGAATACAGTCACTTTATCTGCCAACCTGAACAGTTGTTGTTCTCCCCTGAAATGGCAGCTTGAGTTGGTTAAGCAGGTTGAATGTCACACAAGTAAGTTTTGCGATCCATTCTGTATCACTAAAATGTGCTGCCAGTGGTGATTGTTTTTTTTTTTTTTAAAGAAATCTCTGGAGTGGCTCTCATAACTCAAAAACTTTAGCCAGTGAACTACCTTTAGAAATCATCTCACTTCTGTGCATAAGAGAAGACGTGTGTGCTCTGCGTCCATCTCCTCACAGAGCTGCATGAACAGATGTGAGTTAAGGGCATATACTTAAATGTGGTTGGTAATTTTAATTACATCCTGCTAAAGGTTGTTAAGTTCAAGTGACATTTTTTGGCTAGCCAGCAGTTTTTTATGGATGACACAATGTGTAGACTCACATTCAGAAGCAACCTCTGTGACCCAAGTAGTGAAACCAAAAAGCTGTCAGTCCAGTCGTGGCAGCTGCTCTGTCCATGCATATACCGACACAGAATGATCAATTCAGTTTCCTTGATATGTAATCAGTCAAAGACTTGAATAGTTCTGCAGCTGTGGTGTTGGCTGGCAACAAAAATACACATAACATATCCTCACGCACATCCTCCTGAAAAATATATCGCACAAAAACAAGCATTGCTGCCTTGTCAACATCAGTAGACTCATCAACCTGGATTGTGTCCCATGATGACTCATTAATCCTCTCTAACAATTGTGCCTCAATATCCTCTGCTGTTACATCAATTCATCTAGTTATGGTGCTAGCCAAAAGAGGAACACGTGCCACCTTTTGAATTACAGCCTCTCCTAAAAGTTCGTAACAAACGCCCTTAGCAACAGGCAGGATCAACTTTTCCCTGGTAATAAAGGGCTTCTTAGCTTTAGCAATGGTGTTAGCCACTAAGAATGATGCTCTCAGTGCAGACAAATTTAATGAAGTGGTGGCCTTCAATAATTGCTTCTGTTCTTCATGTTCACATATTTTGCTTTTGAAAAACTCCAAAGGCTTATCTTTTAATGCAGGGTTCTTGGTCTCTGTGCCATATGGTGAAGCAGTTTTGAAGATTTTATGGCTTTGTTGGATAGCTCGTTGTCACATATTATACAAAGCAGGCTTGGAGAATGTGAATCACCTGTGGCAATGAACCTGTAATTTAAGTTAGAGTCTTGGTATTTTCTTTTAAATGCAGCCTTCTTTTTGTTGGCAGTCTTATTAGAGTCTTCTGCTGTCTCATCATTGGGTCTTTCCCACTTTTCAAGGAAGCTTTCCTGTGACATCTGTATTTTACTCATTTGGGCTGTGGTTAGTTAGCTTGTGGGCTTAGACTGTGACTGAGACAAGTATGCAGTGCAGGAAAGAGGCGCAGATGGAAGTGGTAAATAAAATAATGTGCAGGTCATGCATGGACTGAAATAAGTGTTGGATTCTGACTTAAAGCCTGCCACCAGATGCAGCTGTTCAATTGAAGTACATCAACTTACTTGCCACTCACTGATAGGGTTTCGATATGAGTCTCCAAGCAATTGTTTTATTATGGCCTCTGTGCAGTCAAATCTCTCTGATATTGTTAATCTGTATTTGCAGCCATTCCCCAGGGCTAGCATCACTGCCTCAGCTCCACCTTAGATTATCAGGGATTAGATTCTCATTGGCACGTGAATCCTATTGTGAACTGCACATGAGAGGGATCTTGATTACACACTCCTTATAAGAGTCTAATGCCTGATGATCTGAGGTAGAGCTGAGGTGGTGATGCTAGCTCTGGGGAGCAGCTGCAAACACATATGAAGCTTCACTCGCTAGCTTGCTGCTCACCTCCTGCTGTGCAGCCTAGTTCCTATGGACTGGTTCCAGTCCGTGGCCCAGGGGTTCAGGACCCTTGTTCTAGATGATTCTGATGTACCACCAAAATGTGAGAACCACTGAGGAAATGAAAATGGTATTGACCTGAGAGTTAAGAGATAAGAATTTTAGTTCAGAATTAATTGGTTTTGCAACCTTGGACAAGCCATTTACCTTCTCTGAGCATCGGTTTCCTCATCTCCAAGTGAAGTCTGGATCCTAGAATCTTTTGGGCCCTTTGTAGTCAGCCTTTGAGGAGGACTCTGATACATACAACTTAGGTAAGGATATGTGGTCTATGAAAAAGTGCTCTCAAGAGCTTGAAAAATTATATGGCTTGATCGATTATCCAGTCTTGTAATGGGTTCTTTGTGTTTAGCTGGAAGAGAGTTCAGTTTCATCTATAAATACAGTTATAAATGATATGTTCATTTCATAAACAGAAAATATTTTAGGTTTCTCAGTATGAAAGTTTTGGTGTTTGGACTTTAGTATTAAGTCTAGATGAGTTGATTTACTTGCATTTTTAAAATAATTATGCATTATATTTCATATAGAGTGAGGACTTATACTTTCTAAACCTAAAATACATTTTAGAAATTTAGACCTAAGCTCTTAGTTATAACTATTTATTGATAAAATCTTAGTATTAATCCAAAAAGTGTTTTTAAAGAAATTTTAAACACCAGAGCTTGTCAGGAATTTGTGCAAGTCTGCCACATTTCTCTATTCTACAAAAAGATGTTAAAAATTCTCAATGTCACTTTGGTCGATCTGAGTTAGCCTTAAAGAGGGCGGAGAGTACATTAACTGAGGCACAGGGGTAAGAAATAATTTCTATGATGTTCTACCATCAATTGCCTGGACCTATCTGTAGCTGAGAATTTGAAAATATTAGCTAAGTAATGAGGAACATAAGGCTTGTTGGATTTGGAAGAGTGTAAGCAAAGTCCACATTTGGAAGCAGAAGGAAAAGCCAAGAGCTCATTTTCTTCTCAGATGTGCTCGAGCTACAAGGAGACAGGCCAGATCTTCCTTTGCTGTCAACTCATGCAACCCCTCATATGCTAATAATAGCATTTCTTGAGCCTAGAAGCCACCAGGGTGCTCTGAGAATTTAAGCTTTCTCCTTTCAATCATTAATAAAGAGCAGTTTAATGGAAAATGGAAAGTGTCATGCTGCTGGGCCCTCAGGCTTCAAAGAATGCAATAGTAGGGCTGAGAAAAAGGATCAGTCCTCAGTAAGTTCTGTCCTGTGGTCTATTCTTTGCAGATTTAAATTTCAGGGGACTTGAGGAGCAACATGACAGTGAATTCCCTGGGTTTTCTTATCACTTTCATATATCCCAGACAGGATGCTCCAAAAATCTTCAACCCAGAACTGCCAACAAGCACTGACAACAACAACAAAAACAACAAACAGCATCCTGTTTTCCCTATCTAAAGGCCCAGAAAATGGGTAGCTTAATAGTAGAAACCATTTTTGGAAAAAGCAACTCTATTTCAGCCAAAAACAACTGAACCGATAGAAAAGTTGTACCCCTTTCTCCCAGTTCCAGTGGAGCCAAGCACAAGCTGATCTTTCTATCACTAACCCCTACACCACAGAAGCAGGTGACAGTCCTCTGATTTCCCTGCCCACTGGTATTGGCAGGACTGAGGAGGGAGCTAGTCATCTATTCTCTGCCCAACATATACAGGTGGTGCACTGAGTCCCCTGCAAGACTAGTTTTAATGAAGCTGTAGATCTGATATTCTCTCCTCCACCAGCCAGAAGCAGATGGTATTACCATTTTCTCTCCCACCCAGGGGAGTGCCAATGGCATCCAGCAGTGAACAGACTCTCCATATCTTCCTGGAAGAGTCAAGACTCTGAGGTAGTAAGAGGCAGGCTACTTACCACTAGGCTTCACAGTCCTCTCCCTGTGTTGGTGGAGAGCAGAGCCTCAACCTCCAATCACTGGCAATGAAGTGGAATGAAGTGATGAAAGGTGGAGCTGTCTGACCCTCTACTTCCCTCTCCTCCTATAGTGTCAGCAGGGAGCTGAGCTTCAACCCCCACCCTCCCTATAGCAATGAAATATTCTACGTCAGCCTTCTACCTTTCTCCTTCTTAGTTTAAGAGGAGTCCATTGAGGAGTTGAGTTTATACATTCATTCAAAGTCAACAAGGCAGTGAATGTCAGTGTCACACATTTGCTGGAAAGATGTCAACACAGGGAAAGGCTAACTGAACTTGTACTTCAGCTATCTGCATTGAGAAGGTGTAAGAGCTCTGCTCTACTTTTGTAGGGGTGATGTCAGTGGGGTCCAGTGAGAAACTGAACATAACACCTACCAGGACCTCATGCTACACCTTAACAGGTGTAAAAAACTTCGATCTGAAATTCACACCTTATATAAAAAGTAGTTCAAAGTGGTCATTGGTTTAAATGTAAAACTTAAAACTACAAAACTGTTATGGGAAAAGAAAACATAGGAGAAAAATCTTTGGGAACAAATCTAGGTAAATAGTTGTTAAACTTGAGACCCAAAGCACAATCCATAAAGGAAAAAATGATAAATTGGACCTCACTAAAATTAAAATTTACGCTCTGCAAACCCTGTGAAGAAGATAAAAGACAAGCTTAAGATAGAGAAAATATTTCTAAAGAACATATGTGACAAAGTGGTAGTATATAGAATACATGAAGAACTCTCAGCTGAAACAATAAAAAAAAATCCAATCAGAAATGGGATAAAAAATAAACAAATATTTAACCAAAAAGAATATCAGATGGCAAAGAAGCATGAGAAAGAGATGTTTGATATTATTAACTATTAGGGAAATGCAAATTAAGACTACATTGAGATAGTGCTAGGTATAGCTATCAGATTTTCTAAAATTAAAAAAAAAGTGGCAACACCTAATGCTAGCAAGGATGAGGAGAAACTGGAATGCTCAAACTTTGCTAGTGGGAATGTAAAATTGTACAGACACTCTGGGCAACAATTTCTCAGTTTATTACAAAATTATACGTGAAACTACCATACTGCTCTGTAATTGCAATCTTGGTTTTTCACTCCAAAGAAATGAAAACTTATGTTCACATGAAAATCTGTATATAAAAGTCTAGAGAAGCTTTATGGAAATCATTGAAAATGGAAACAACCTAGATGTTCTTCAACTGGTGAGTGGCTAAACTGTGGTACTTTCATACCATTGACCACTTCTCTCCTATAAAAAGAAATAATCTATTGATACAGGTGAAATCTTGGATGACTCTCCAAAGAATTATATGGAGTGAAAGTACTAGTCTCACAAGGTTACATGCTGTATGAGTCTATGTATGTAACATTCTTGAAATGACAAAATATAAAGATAGAGAACAGATTAGTGGTTACCAGGGGTGAACAGTGTTGTGGGTAGGTGGAGTCAGGAGTGATGGAACTTTTTTGTATTCTTATGTGATGGTAGATATACAAACCTGCATAGAACCAAGCACATACATGTACACACACACACTAACACACACATGAATGAGTACAAGGAACACTAGGGAAATCTTGGGAAGGAGAGAATACAGGGCAGTATTTCAAGAGAATAAAATTTATAATCATGGTCATAACTACGCAAAGGGCGAACCTGGGACAAGCATAATTAGCTTCAACTGGGAGCTTGTGAGAAATTTAGATTCTTTAGCCCCACCCCATAATCATAATCTGCCAAATTCCTGGGTAATTCATACATACATTCAAATCTGAGAAGCACTGGTCCATACTTTGTGACAAGATTTAAAAGGGCAAGTCCAAGTTTATGGGTGCTTTGTGAATATATGCATCATGTCTACCTTCTGCATTACTATACCTTTTTCCTAACACAGTGACTGACACATAATAGATTCTCAATAAGTAGTTTTTGAATGAATAAATGGATGAATTTATTCTTTCTTCCAGTTTCCATGCACCTTCTCACATTTTCCCAGATTTGGAGAAGGGACTCCGTTCTTAGTGACAGGACAAAGTGTTCCTGAGAGAAAGAGTCTCATATTCATATTTGTTAAGCATTTTTAGTTCCACATTTCTGATGGTGACTATATAGATATTGTGCAAGGTATGAAGAACAGACTTAATGTATGATCTTGAAGAAGAATACCATCTAATAGGAGAGGCAGATATGGAAATAAACATTAATTGCTGTAGTAGAGTTAATCATCTTCATTTCTTCTAGTTAGAACTTCCAGATACATTTTCTCTCCAGAACTCTACTGTATAGTTTCACATGAAGGCACCTGAGTGTGAAAGAAGGTATATTGGGCCAAGAACAAGGCTGTGTGCTACTCATTAGTTATTAGGCTTTAGGCAAGTTATTTCACCTTGTGACCTTCATCGTATTTGTCTGCAAAACAAGGATGAAATCATCTCCATGAGACTATCAAAATTATGTATTTGGAAATATAGTGTCAATTGAAAAGTAAAAGACCTCTAAAACTTAAATGATTTTTGTTATAAGAATATTCTGGGATTAAGTTCATAATACTCAGAGATGGAAATATCATTGCTATTTCTATGAATCTGATATAATATGATAGAGCTCTCTTTTCTGTATTTTCTATCCTATTATTTCTTTATAGATAGATTGGCCTTGCATGCTACTTTAAGGTTTATAATTTGTAAATATTTGTAAATATATTTTTGCTGCAATAGAGTTAATGATCATCATCTTCTCTAGCAACACTTTCCATATACTTCACTCTTCCTCTATTTTGTATTCCCAAATTAAGATACCAGGATATATGATATTATAAATAATATCAAATAGTTAACTTCCTCAAAGGGATCTTTGAAATATTTGGGATTCAAACACCTCTGGGCATGAACAGACTTTAACAGTCTGGTACAGACCACATGCAGTTTAAGTAACTTCATTCCCATATTTGCTTGTTGTTCACTGAGTTAATAAAGAGTTAAATTTTTTCTGGTATTCCATCTCAACCTCTAAGTTCTCTTGGGGTATTTTGGACAAAGATCAAGGTTCTTACACATAGATAATTTTTAGCTATTGTAAGCTTTCAACTCACAGAGAACTTGACTACATAAATTGATTACAGGAGAAGGGAATATGAGCTGTAAAATATTGACTCACAAAGTGTTTGCAAATGTCCTTGAATTTAATGTTATTTGTTATCTACTTGTGTCTGATGGCCCCAATAATTGGTGCAAAACTATTCAAGTAGTATTCAGTTAAGTCCTTCCTGACTTCGGTGATAATGACTAGAGATTTCTTAATCAAAGATCATAATCATATTCATGAAGACAAACCTGTGTATTAATGAGTAAGTTAGAAAAACATCACTGCTCACCTTAATTATGGCAGAGTATGACTGGGATAAAAATATAGACACCACTGGAATAAGTGAAAAGTTCCAGGAGAATGTATGTGGTTCTGTATATGAGAAAAGCTACATATACACATACCTTGTTTTATTATGCTTTGCTTTATTGTGCTTCTCAAATGTTATATTTTTATACAAATTGAAGGTTTGTGGCAACTCTTCTCTGAGCAAGTCTGTCAGCTCCATTTTTTCCAACAGCATTTGCTCATTGCATGTCTCTGTGGCACATTTTGATAGTTCTCGCAATATTTCAAACTTTTTAAATTTTATTTCATTTGTTATGGAGATCTGTGGTCAGTGACCTTTGATGTCACTATTGTAGTTGCTTTGGGGTGCCACAAACTGCACCCATATAAGTTGACAAACTTAATCAATAAATGTGTATGTATGTTCTTACTGTTCCACCAACCAGCCATTTTCCCATCTCTTTTTTACTCCTAAGGCCTCTCAGTTCCCTGAGACACAACAATATTGATATTAAGCCAATTAATAATTCTACAATGGCCTCTACATGTTCAAGTGAAAAGAAGAGTCACATGTTTATCACATTAAATTAAAAGCTGGAAGTGATTAAGATTAGTGAGGAAGGAATGTCAAAAGCTGAGATAGGCTGAAAGTTAGGCATCTTGAACCACACAGTTCCCCAAATTGTGAGTGCAAAGGAGAGGTTCTTGAAGAAAGTTATTATTTATTTATTTAACATTTCATATTAAGTTTATTGAGGTAACATTGGTTAATATAATTATATAATTTTCAGGTGTACATTATAATTTGACATCTGTATATTCTATTGTGTGTTTACCCAAAGTCCAGTTTTCTTCAGTTACCATATATTTGATCCCCTTTACCCACTTTATCCTCCTCCTACATCCTTATATTTGACTCCCTTTAAGCCTCTACCTCCCACCACCTCCTCCACCCCCTACCCTCTGGTAAGCACTAGTCCATTGTCCATGTCCATGAGTCTCTGTTGGTTTGTACTGTTCATTTGTTGCTTTTAGGTTTATATCACACATACAAGTGATTTCATGTGATTTTCAACATTTTCTATATAGCTTATTTCACTTAGCATGACTATCTTGAGGTCCATCCATATTATCACAAATGGCAGTATTTCATCTCTTCTTATGGCCGAGTAATATTCCATTGTATATATGTACCACTGCTTCTTTAGCCAATCATCTATCATAGGACACTTCAGTTACTTCCATGTCCTGGCCACTATGAATAATGCTGCTATAAACATCGGTGTGCAAATATCTTTTCGGATATGGGTTTTCAAGTCTTTGGGGTAAATACTCAGTAGAGGGATTGTTGGATCATATGGTAGATCAATTCTCAGATTTTTGAGGAACTTCCATACTGTTTTCCATAGAGGCTGTACCAATTTGCAGTCCCACCAGAAGAGTATGAGGATTCCTTTTTCTCTACAATCTTCTCAAACATTTGTTATTACTTGTTCCATTGATTATAGCTATTCTAACAGATATGAGATGGTATCTCATTGTGGTTTTAATTTGCATTTTCCAAATAGCTAGTGATATTGAGAATCTTTTCATATATTTGTTGGCCATTTTTATGTCCTCTAGAAAGAAGTGTCTGTGTCTGTTCAGGTCCTCTGCCCATTTTTTGACTGCATCATTTGTTTTTTTGTTGTTGTTGAGTTGAATGAGTTCTTTGGGTATTTTGTATATTAGGCCCTTATTGGAGGCATTGCTTGCAAATATATTTTTCCATTTGAATGGTTGTTTCTTTATCTTGTCGATAGCTTCTTTTGCTGAGCAGAAGATTTTTAGTTTGATGTAGTCCCATTCTTTTATTTTTGCTTCTACTTCCCTTGCTTGTGAGGTCAAATTCATAAAATCCTCTTTAAATCTAAGGTCCTCCAGTTTAGTTCCTATGTTTTCTTCTATGCATTTTATTGTTTCAAATTGTATATTCAGGTCCTTAATCCATTTTGAGTTAATTTTGCTGTGCAGCGATAGACAGCAGTCTAGTTTCATTCGTTTGCAGGTGTCTTTCCAGTTTTTCCAGCACCATTTATTGAACAGGCTTTCCTTTCTCCACAGTATGTTTTTCCCTTTTTTGTCAAAAATTTTTTGCCCATGTAAATATGGGTTTACTTCTGGACTCTGTTCCACTGGTCCATGTGTCTGTTTTTCTGCCAATACCATGCTGTTTTGATTATTGCTGCTTTGTCGTATAATTTGAAATTGAGCAGAGTGATGCCACCAGGCTTGTTCTTTTTTCTCAGGATGACTTTGGCAATTCGGGGTCTTTTGTGCTTCCATATAAATCTGATGATTTTTTATTCTATTTCTTTAAAAAATGCCAATGAGATTTTGTTGGGGATTGCACTAAATCTGTCTAATGCTTTAGGTAATATAGTCATTTTAACTATGTTGATTCTTCAAATCCAAGAACATGGAATATCTTTCCATTTCTTTGTATCTTCTTCTATTTCTTTTACTAGGGCCTTGTAGTTTTCAACATATAGGTCCTTCACTTGTTTCGTTAAATTTATTCCTAGGTACTTTATTCTTTTTTGTTGCAATTGCAAAATAAATTCTTTTTTCCACTTCTTTTTCTGACACTTCATTATTAGAGTATATGAATGCTATGGATTTTTGAACGTTGATTTTGTATGCAGAAACTTTACTGTATTTACTTATTGTTTCTAGTAGAGTTCTTGGGGAGTCTTTAGGGGTTTCTGTATCGAGAATCATGTTATCCAAAAATAATAACAGTTCGACTTCTTCGTTTTCTATTTGGATGCATTTTATATCATTCTCTTGTCTGATTGCACTCGCTATGACTTCCAATGTTATATCGAATAAGAGTGACTATAGTGGACAGCCTTGCCTTGTTCCTGATCTTAGGAGGAAGGTTTTTAGTTTTTCATCATTAAGTATAATGTTGACTGAGTGTTTGTCATATATAGCCTTTATTACATTAAGGTACTTTCCTTCTATATCGATATTGTTAAGTATTTTGATCATAAATGGATGCTGTATCTTGTCAAAGGCTTTTTCTGCATCTATTGATATGATCATATGATTCTTATTTTTTAATTTGTTTAGGTAGTGTATCACCATAATCGATTTGCATATGTTGAACCATTCCTGTGCCCCTGGGATGAAGCCCACTTTACCGTGTTGTATAATCTTTTTAATATGTTGCTGTATTCGGTTAGCTAGTATCTTACTTAGGATTTTTACATTTGTGTTAATGAGAGATATTGGTTCGTAGTTTTTTTTTGTGTGTTATCTTTACTAGTTTTTGGTATCAGGCTGATATTGGCCTCATAAAATGAGTTGGGAAGTATTGCCTCCTTTTAAATTATTTGGAAGAGTTTGAGGAAAATAGGTATTACCTCTTCTTTGAATGTTTAGTAGAATTCACTGGTGAAGCCATCTGGTCTTGGACTTTTATACTTTTTGGTAGGTTTTTGATGATTGTTTCAATTTTTATACTGCTGATTGGTCTATTTAGATTTCCCAGTTTCTCTTGATTCAGTCTAGGAAGGTTGTATTTTTCTAAGTACTGGTCCATTTCTTCTAGGTTATTAAATTTGGTGTTATATGCTTTTCATAGTATTCTTGTATGATCCTTTGTATTTCTATGATGCCAGTCATAATTTTCCCTTTCATCCCTGATTGTGTTTATGTCCTTTCTCTTTCTTTTTTAGTGAGTCTAGCCAGGGGTTTGTCAATGTTATTAACCTTCTCAAAGAACCAACTTTTTGTTGCATTTATTTTTTCTATTGTTTTTTTTTTTATATTGGTTTGTTTTCAATTTCATTTATTTCTGCTCTAATTTTGATCATTTTTTTCCTTTAGCTGACTTTAGGCCTCATTTGTTTTACTTTTTCTAGTTTTTTTTTTTAAGATGAAGTGTTAGGTTGTTTATTTGAGCTCATTCTTGTTTTTGGAGATAGGCCTGTAATGATATGAACTTTCCTCTCATGACTGCTTTTGCTGTGTCCCAAAAGTTTTGATATGTTGTATTATCATTATCATTCATTTCTATGTATCTCTTGATCTCTCTTTTTATTTCTTCTCTGATCTAGTTATTCTTCAATAGAATATTGTTTAATCTTCATGTATTTGTGGTCCTTCCTGATTTCTTTCTGCAGTTGATCTCTAGTTTCAAAGCATTATGATCAGAGAATATGATTGGTATGATTTCAACCCTCTTATATTTGTTGAGGCTATCTCTGTGTCTCAGTGGTCTATTCTTGAGTATGTTCCATGTGCACTAAAGAAGAATGTATAAGCAGCTATTTTGTGATGGAAGGCTCAGTAAATGTCAATTATGTCCATTTGATCTAATGCGTTATTTAAGGATGTTATCTCCTTATTGATTTTCTGTTTGGATGATCTGTCCATATCTGACAGTTGGATATTTAGGTCCCCTACTATGATAACGTTTTGGTCTGTTTCTCCATTTAGTTCTGTCAGTAATTTCTTCACATATTTTGGGGCTCCCTGGTTGGGAGCATAGATATTAATAAGTGTATGTCTTCTTGGCGCAGGATTCCATTTATCATTATAAAATGTTCCTCAGTATCTTTATCATTTTGATTTTAAAGTCTATTTCATCTGATATTAGTACTGCTACTCCCGTTTTCCTCTGAATGCCATTCACTTGAAATATCACTTTCTGCCCTTTCACTTTGAGTCTATATTTGTCTTTGGAGTTGAGATGTGTCTCCTGGAGGCAGCATATGGTTCGGTTTTGTTTTTTGATCCATTCTACAACTCTGTGCCTTTTATTGGTGTGTTCAGTCTGTTTACATTTAGGATGATTACTGAAATATGAGGACTTCTTATAGTCATTTTATCTTTTGTTCTTTTTTTGGTAGCTCAGTGTTTCCATTGCTTCCTTGTCCTTGTGTTATTTGGTTGGCTTTTGTGGGTTTTCCTTCTTGTTCTTCTTGTTTTATGTTATATACTTCAGTTCTGAATCTTTGGTGTGTGGTTACCATTACAAATATGAAAAGGGTATATATATATATATATATATATATATATATATATATATATATATACACACACACACACAAACACACACACATCCATTTTCTTCAGCACATGCCTTATGTCAATGTCTCTTTTAGTATTTGGATTTTTGAATCCCCCCATTTTCAGTCATCGTTTTATCAATTTGTCCCTATGTATGCTCAATGTTCATTACTATCGTGTTCTAACAATTCTCTTATTATTATTTAAGCTTATAACGCCGTGTTCTTAGTGAGAGGAGCACTCCTATACTCCTATTTGTCTGATAATCACTTTACTCCTAATTATGTTTTTTTTGTCATTTTATTTTAGGTGAACTGACCCCTTTCAGTATTTCCTATAGTGCAGGCCTTGTAGTGAAGAATTTCCTCAATTTTTGTATGTCTAGAAAAGTCTTAATTTCTCCTTCATATCTAAAGGAGAGCTTAACTGGATACATTATTCTAGGCTGGTAGTTCCTTTCACTTAATAGTTTAAATATTTGATTCCATTCCTTTCTGGCTTGTAAGGTTTGCATTGAAAGGTTCGAGTATAATCTAATGGGTTTACCTTTATATGTTGTTTGTTTCTCCCTGGCTGCCATGAGAATTTTGTCTTTGTAATTGATTTTTGATAACTTTAATACATTGTGTCTTGGTGAAGCCTTTTTTGGTTGAGATACTTGGGTGTTCTGTTGACTTCTTGAATTCCAAGCTCCAGCTCATTCCTTAGTTTAGTTTTTGAATTTCTCATTCTTCGGTTTCTATCTTCTTCCTTCTGATTTATTTCTAGATTTCTGTCTTTGATATCACTGATTCTTTCCTCCATTTGGTCGACTCTATTTCCCAAGCTTGCTATTTCAGTTTCCAGCTCTTGCAATGTGTTCTTCATCTCCAGAAGTTCTACTTAGTTGTTTTTGAGGGTTTCAATCTCCTTGCTCTGCTCATCTAGTTGTTTTTTTTCATTTCCTGAAATTATTGATTTCAGTTGTTTTGGATCTCATTGAGTATTTTCAGAAGTACCATCCTGAATTCTCTGTAATTTAATTCTCTGTAATTGCATATTTCTATATCTGTAAGCTTATTTTATAGAGATTTTTCTCTTTCTTTCTGAGATGCCTCATCACCATGGTTGTTCATGGTGTTTCATGGACTATTTCTCTGTCTGGGCATTAATAGAAGTGTATTCTACTGTTTTTCCAGAAAGAAGATTTATTGTATAAAGATCTATCTTTAGCCTGTTGCAAAGAAGTTATTTTTCTTTTGGTTTCCAGTAGGTGGCATCTAAGCCTCTTGGATCCCTGCTTTACATAAAGCCTAATGTCTTTTATTTTCTTATAGATTTTAATCACACCTGCTACTCTCAGTTTCAGTCTCTATCAGTATTAGTAACAGTTTCAGAAGTGTTTGCTTAGATTCCCTTGTGGATCCGCGGTGTTCAGTCTTGAAGGATATGGGAGGAGGGGCCCTCTGGGTTGGAGGTTGGGGGCTGTGGTTCAGCTTCGGTTTTGCAGACACAGTTGGTAAAAATAAACTGTTGTTTCTCTGCTGGCTGTTTCTCTGCTTTCTGTGCTGATGACTGGGCCCTGCCACCAGCCAGCCACTGGGAGCACACAGCTTTCCCAGGCAGGGCTGTTCAGGGAACTCGCCATAGGAACTCACCCCACCTTCTCCCTTCTCCCTCCTCCTGCAGGGAGCTCCAGCACTTGTGAGAGGCAACTTTTTTATTTCTCTCAGTCCATTGCCTGATACCTGGGGTTCTGACCTGTGGTAGCTCTTATGTGTAGATCCCATGCTCAGATGTGCTGGTATGCAGTTTGAGTGTTTTCTGTTGAGTTTTAGATGTTCCACTTATTGTTGTTTCAAGGGGAGAGTTCTAGGGATGTCTATCACTTCACCATGTTTCTAAAAATCTCTCTTGAAGAAATTTAAAAGTGCTACTCCAGGGATGATAAGAAAGTAAAGTAGCCTGGAGAAGGTTTTAGTGCTCTTAATAGAAGATCCAACCAGCTACAACATCCCCATAAGCCAAAGTCTAATCTAGAAAAAGACCCTAAATCTCTTTAGTTCTATGAAGTCTGAGAGAGGTAAGGAAGCTTCAGAAGAAAAGTTTGAAGACAGCATAGGTGAGTTCATGAGGTTTAAGGAAAGAAGCTGTCTCTATAACATAAAAGTGCAAGGTGAAGCAGCTAGTGCTGATGTAGAAGCTGCAGCAAGTTATTAAGAAGACTTATCTAAGATAATCAGTGAAGGTGGCTAGACTAAACAACAGATTTTCAGTGTACAGAAAACAACATTATACTGGAAGAAGAAGCCATCTAGCACCTTCATAGCTAGAGAAGAAGGTCAGTACCTGGCTTTAAAGCTTTAAAAGACAGGCTGATTTTCTTGTTAGGGGCTAATGCTGCTGGTGACTTTAAGTTAAAGCCAATGCTCATTTACCATTTCTAAAATCTCTTAAGAATGATGGTAAATTGACTCTGCCTGTGCTCTATAAGTAGAACAAAGCCTGGATGACAGCATATCTGTTTAAAACATGGTTTACTGAATACTTTAAGCCCACTGATGAGAACTACTACTCAGAAAAAAAGATTCCTTTCAAAATATTACTGGTCATTAACAATGCACCTGGTAACCCCAAAGCTCTGATAGAGATGGACAAGGAGATTAATGTTGTGTTTATGCCTGTTAACACAATATCCACTCTGCAGCCTATGGATCAAGGAGTAATTTTGACTTTCAAGTCTTATTTGAGAAATATGTTTTTTCTAAGGCAGTAGCTTCTATAGATAGTGATGCCTTGATGGATCTGGGCAAAGTAAGCTGAAAATCTTCTGGAAAGGATTCACAATTCTAAATGCCCTTGTGAACATTTGTGATTCATGAGAAAGGGTCAAAATATTAACATGAACAGGAGTTTGAAAGAAGTTGATTTCAACCCTCATGGATGACTTTGAGGGGTTTAAGACTTCAAAAACTGCAGATGTGGTGGGAATAGCAAGAGAAATAGAATTGAAAGCAGATCATGAAGATGTGACTGAGTTGCTCTAATCTCATGATAAAACTTTGACAGATAAAGAATTGCTTCTTATGGATGAGCAAAGAAAGTGTTTTCTTGAGATGAAATCTACTCCTGGAAAAAATGCTGTTAAAACTGTGGAAATGACAAAAAATAGTTAGAATATTACATAAACTTAGTAGATAAAGGAGTGGCAAGGTTTGACAGGACTGACTCTAATTTTGAAAGAAGTCCTGTGAGTAAAATTTTGTCAAACAGCATTGTATGGTGCAGAGAAATTATTCATGAAAGGAAGAGTCAATCAATGTGGCAATCTTCACTATTGTCATATTTTAAGAAATTGCCACAGCCACCCCAGCCTTCAGCAATCATGACTCTTATCAATCAGCATCCATCAAAATGGAGGCAAGACCATCCACAAGCAGAAAGAAGACTTGGATTATAGTTAGCATTTTTAGCAATTACTGTATGACTTGTTTTATTGCAATATACATTTTATTGTAGTGGTCTGGAACCAAATCTGCAATATTCTCAAGGTATGTCTGTACACTGCCCACAGCACTTGACTGTTGTTAGAAAATCACATTTTAAAATAAAATTAGAAGAAAATGCCAGAGCCTTTTCATTACCTGGGCATTATTAGTGTCAGCCTGACAATTACTAACAGCTAGTCAGAACAGTTTGTATTCTTTGCTCTCTAGGCATTTTCTAATTATGAATAATAATTTCATTAATCATGCACTTGAAACAAGTAAATCATACAGAAGAATATCATAATCAGTTGCATCAAATAGCCTTCCAGGAAGACCTCATGTGGCTTTGTTTTAGCCTCCCCATTTGCGGCCCTCCCCAGGTAATTTCAGGAAGTCAAGAGTCAATGGTTTGTCTCCTAGAAATGAAAAGTGTCCATCAGTAAGTACCTTTGCAAGTGAAGCTACAGCCTTTGCAAGTAATGCTATATATGTATGTATTTAAATTTAATATCAGCTTCATGACTTGCCAGAATTACCCTGTGGGTGAGCACATGGGATGCTACAGACCAACAGTGATCATTTGCTGCCTTTTCCAAAACTTGCAAAGGACTGGTCCTTTCTTTTCAGCTACTAAGGGTTCCTGACATTCATGTTTCATTCCACTACCATCTAGACTCCATATATTTATATGTCCTTATCATAGAAGCAAGCTTCCTGCAATCATAAAATTATCTTCAGTCTACTAACAAAATGAAAGTTATTAAATTTACACAGAGGAGCCTCCCAATCTTTATATTTTTGTAAACAACTTTTATAAACTCCTTTTTTTCCCTCTTTCTTCTTTCCTCCCTTTCCTCCTGCCTTTCTTCCTTCTGAAATTTGTGTTAACATATGAATGAATGGTTGGCTTCCTCAATACGTAACACATCTTGCTCCCAGCCTTGCTCTCTTGTCTACTAGAAAGAAGGTTACCTTACTGGAGATGTCACTGGAATGGTAGGTCCCAAAAAATGGTTCTTTAGTAAATTATTTTAATATAGCATTTCTTCTTCTCAGCATTGTATTATTTGTATTATCTGTTACCATTAGCTTTTATTTCTTCTTTCATAAAGAAGAAAATAGACAAAATATATTGATTTCAAAACCAGAGTTAGAACCACCAAAAGCAATTGACACAAAGGCTGTTTATATGGCTATGAAGTGAAGAGAAGAAGGTAAAACATTCTGTAAACAGTCAATCTATTAAACACAACATTTGTTTTGACTCTCCTGGGCAGCAGGAGATGCCCTGCTAGGCTTTGTATTTGTGTATGTTTTGGAGAGAGATATAAATATGAACCAAAGATAGTCCTCTTTGTCAGGGAATTTGCACTTTATTTGATCACAAAAAAAGCTGAAATGCTAAAATGTGACACAGAATTGAGTCAAGTCTCACATTCTAGTTTCATGTTTAGTAAATTGACTCATCTTAACAGCTGAATATCCTGGGTATCCAAATATAATTTGGTTGTACAGAAGTCATTGATGTGTATCTAATGAAGCATCACAAAACACTTATTACACTTTTAAAATTAGTGGAAAAGCTGGGGATGCAGAAATTTAATGTGTGATCAGAAGCCAAGGATATGCCAGCTTAGATCTCAAGAAAGAACTTGCTATTCAACTGTCTGACAGCCAGCAGCTGCATGGCTGTCAGGATCCTTCTCAGCTTTTCAGAACATACTATGCATTTCCTGGACAGGCTCCAGTCAATGGCCATAGGATTACTAAAGCCTAGCCATTCTTGCTCAATGTAGGGTTCTTACAAGCAATCCTAACTGTTCATACTTTTATTTATATTTATATATTCCCCAACTCCATACTGAGTGGGCTGAAGCTATGTCAGATTCACATCGTGGAAAGGTTCTCTCTGCCCAGTCCTTCTCCCTCTCACCTTTTATCTTTCTCAGGCATTATTCCACAAAAAGATTCTTATGCTCATAACTCTTTCTTCATGTCTGCCTCCCAAAGTACCTCAATGAGCCACTGTTTCTGTCTAAACCTATAACTAATTTAAAGAAAAATAGAAACAATTTTAAATCAAGGCCAGAAATTATAAAATATCTGCAAAATTCTCTACGCCTAATAAATTTTCTTTCCCTAAGAAAATAAATTTTGTTTCTTTGGGTAGATCACTGAGCCATTGTAAATGTCTTTAGGAAGACTGTCAACTGGCAGTCCTAGAACAAAAGAAGTTTGGGAGAGACTGGCCCATGTGTAAGCAGTTGAGGAGTATATTGTCTGGAGAAGTCAAAGGTAATATAGTAAAAACAACCAGAAGTTTGTATATTTTTTTATTATTAGCACAGGCCCAGTGATTTTAAACAATGTCAGTAATAAAATAGTTTTCCCTGTCAAGGTGGAATGTCCCCTTCCCTGCCCCCAGCCTTGATATGTCACTGTGAACTGTTTAAGTGATGAATGCACAATGGTATTCAATTTAACTGTTTTCAGTCATGAAATCTCAAATTCTCCCTTTTATTAGATATTGAGCAAATCCTTTACTTTTTGATATTAAAATTTTGTATAGTCCTGTTTAAAACTCTAACGTCACATTTATTATTCCAAAGCTCTTACAGTTAATGCTGGGTTTATGTCTAAAGAGGACTGGAGTGGCAGCAGTTGTGATCTGCTTCCCTTTGCATACCTCTTGCCCTCAATGTAAGTCTTTATGTGTTTGTGTATGTTGGTGGGGTCTGGGTCTGGGATATTCTCTCTAGGTTTGGAAACAGAGAGGAGAATCAGGAATATAGAGATACTTGTATATAACTCCTGCCTTTTGGAACCCCAGATCTCACTTTGATTTCATCTAATCCTGTCTGTTGTTACTGGTATGTAGGTTGTGTGGGTGATACTCAGGTGAGGATCAGCTTTACCCAGGATCACTCTATCACTAAGGTCCCCTACAGAGAAGGAATGTACAACTTCCCTTCTGGCCTCCTGCCAATACTTCATACCCTTAGTCTCTTCTCTGAGTTGAGTGTTCCTATGGCTTCAAGAGAAGCTCCAGAGTTTCTAAAAACAATGACTGGGAAAACAAAATAAAACTTAAAAAGACAGGGTTGAGTCTTAATACACAAGCTGGAGAAAATTCCCCAAGAACAGATTTGCAAGAGATGAAAAAGCAAATATACTTCTAGCCACATGCTCTTATGACTACCATGATACAGTGTGAAATTATTGATCTTCCACTGGGGAGGAGTGAGTGAGAGAATACCCATTTATTCTTGAGGATCTCATGTCACAAATAAATACCATCTGCTCCTCAGTAGTTGGCAAAACTTGGTGAAGTAGTAAAATGTTGCAATTATGCTCATATTCTCCAGTGCCAATACACACCTTATTAGATTTGTTTCCTTGGGAAAATTAATAATCCTCCCTGTACCTTAGCTTTCTCATATGTAAATGGGAATGATAATATAATTTTTGAGGTGTATGATTCTGAAGATTATATTATGGATGATTCTGTGTGGTCAGCAAATCCTTCTGGAGTTTGCAATAACTAAACTTCTTTGGAAAGAATTATTAAGACAAATTGGTTTAATAAATCATGCTTTTTATTGCCTGGCATTATAATAAAGCTATAGATTATGCCCCTTTCAAGCAAAAATAAAATACAGATGTAGTATAAGGATTTCAAGTTTTAGTTCTAGAGCATCTGTACAAAATGATGCAAAGTAACTTTTATCAGTCTTACTCTTCAAGGCCAACATTTGGAAAATAAATATGTATTCAAGCATTCTTCTGATCAGATGGTGGACTCCCTGGGAAGTAAATGATATGTCAGCATCATCAGGACCCTTTGATTCATGGGATTCTGGGAATGTTGTGAGTTTCTGGGAGTTGTAGAGTATTCTAGATGGAGAGAGGAAACTAGATTGAAATCAGGAAACCTACCTAAATAATCATTGCTGACAAACTTCCTAAATTTCTCAGAGAAAGAGACCTGAATTTCCAAGACAACAGATATTTGTTCTCATTTCTTTTCCCATTTTAAATAAATATTCAATAACCTGCTTTGCTTTGTATTTTTCTTTAAAGAGCATCTCCAAAATGTGCAAACTTCAGATTCCACAAAATCTGGAGCTGTCATTGCTACTGACCTCTTATCTTTTCTCTAACTTCTATTATTTCTTTTCAGACCTTTTCTTCATCCCACCCAGCCTGTTTAATTTCTGTTAGTCTCCCAACTTCTATTTCGTGGAAGAAAGGTTAATATTCCCAAATTATTTTTCATGAATTGGTGAAAGTTGATGTACATTGTGTGTAGATTTATCATTCAGTGAAAATGAATGTTAGTCTCTGTTAAAACTGCATTATAACCTGTTTTTGCCACTTCTATTCAAAATACTATTTGAAGTTTTAGCCAGAAATTAAGGAAGAAAAAGAAATAAAAGACATTCAAATTGAACAGGAAGAAATAAAATTATCTCTGTTCACAGATGACATGATCTTTTATGTACAAAACCCTAATGACTTCAGATACACTTACACAGTTAGAACTAATAAATGAATTCAGCAAAGTTTCAGAACACAAAATCAACACACAATTATTTTTTTTTCTACACAAATAGTAAACAATCTAAAAAGGAAGTTAAGGGAAAAAGCCTATTTGTGATAACATCAGAAAGAGTAAAATACCTAGGAATAAACTGAGGAGGCCAAAGACTTATACACTGAAAACTAAAAAACATTCATGAAAGAAATTAAATAAGATATAAATACATAGAAATATATCCTGTATTCATTAATTGAGAGGCTTAATATTGTTAAGATATTAACACAAACAAAGTGATCTACAGATTTGATGTAATCCCTATTAAAAGTGAAATGATAGTTTTTGAAGGAATAGAAAAATCCATTCTAAAATTTATATAGAACTTCAAGGGACACAAAATAGCCAAAACAATTTTTAAAAAAGAACAAAGTTGGAGTACTCAAACTTATTGTTTTCAAAACTTACTACAAAGTTACAGTAATTAAACCAGTATAGTACTGCCATAAAGATAGACATATAGACCAGTGGAATAGAATAGAGAGCCTAGTATATATGGTTAAATGATTTCCTCAGAGGTTCACGATCATTCAACAGGAAAAGGAGAGTCTTCAACAAATAGTGTTAGGAAAACAACATTCATATGTAAAAGAATGAAGGTGAATCCTTACCTTAGAACATATACAAAAATTAACTAAAATGATCAAAGACCTAGACCTAAATGTAAGAGCTAGAACTATATTACTTTTATAAGAAAAAATAAGGGAATGGATTTAGAGAATGATTTTTTTATATGACACTAAAAGTACAGACCACAAAACAAAAAATAGATAAATTTGATTTCATCAAAATTTTTTAAAAATTATACATAAAAGGACATCATCAACAAACTGAAAAGGCAACCCCCATAATGGGAGAAAATATTTACAAACCATATATCTGATAATAGATTATCATTCAGAATATATGACTCCTACAACTCAGCAACAACAACAACAAGAAAACAAATAACCCAATTAAAAATGGACAAAGACTAAGTCTAAGTCTCAAAGAGGAACCTGTTAAAATAACTGTTGGTAAGAAATTGGAATCCTTAGATCTAGGTTGAGTTCTTAAAAGCAAAGGGCAAAAAGAGGATGGATTATGAGGGTATGAGCTCTTAGGCATATCTGTCATCAAATGATGAAGAGAATTTTTCCAGATGCCACATAGAGAAATGAGATCTAAAATAAATGTCTTATTTCAAAAGCTAGTTTGCAGGTCAGAAACTATTGGGATTCTTAGACATTTAGTTATAACTACATATACTACAGAGCACTTTTTTGCTACCACAGTTCCTGACAAGTCCTTTCTTTGTCCAACTCCCTACCATCTTTGTGCAAGATTATTCTATATCAGAATGTTTTGATCCATGCATATCTTTGTCTATAATTTTCAAGATTAATATCCCATGACACTCCTTAGTTCCTGTTGCTTTAAAAATTGGTTAGATATATAAATGTGTTGTAAAAGTAATTCTTGTGTTTTTAATGCATTTCCAATAAGACCTCTAGGTTTCAAAACTGACATAGGTGTACATTCCAGCTCCATTACACACTGTCTGTGCAGTATGGAGGAAGGATTTTAATGTCACTAAGCCCCTCTTGGTAAACTAAGGATAATAACATAGCCTACATTATAACACTGTTGTGATAAATAAGGAGATTATGTAAAGGAATCTGGTGCATAATAAATGCTAAATAACTGTTAGCAATGATGATAGTGATAATTACTGTGAGAAGAGGCTGATATTACATGATGAAGGGCCAGGAATTCAGACTAAAAAGGTTTAAGTTAGATATAATATGCTATTAGATAATTAGAAATGAAAATGTATAAAGTCACTCTGATATTTTTCAAGTCCAGGAAGAGATAGCACCATGAACACCATGGGGAATTAGAAAGATGAATCATGGTCTAGTCAATGAGTACCATGGGTGTTGTCACTTCACTGGGTCCATTATATAATAGATAATACTCAAGCAACAGTGGGGCCTGGTGCTTTGGTGATCAACCATTTGTCACTGGATCTCACTCCTTGTAATTTCCACCGAAGTTCAGAGAGTTGCTTAAAATGTATAATTCATAACAGCAAAGAACACTAGGAGTTTCATAATTCAGAATAGGCACTTAACTGTAGCTGTCTCATATTATTCAAATAATGAATTTAAGAGAATGCCCTATCTTTTCAGGCTTTTGCATCTGAAGTGGCAGCACCTTGCCAGTAATTCAGTCCTTTCATGATAATGGTCCTACCTGATAATTACCAGTCGGCCCAAGGCAGAGCTTTTCTTCAGCTTTCATAGTCACTAGAAATAAAGATCCTTTTTTTGTGTGTGGATGGCAACCATTTGATTTTGGCTTCCATTTAAAAGGATTCTGTCTGCTAGACTCAACATGTATACCTCTGACCCATCCTTTCCTCTGGCCTGGGCATGTGAATCTCCAATTGGTTCCCATCTCTGTGTCCAGATATCCTTGTATCAGCACTCTCTCTCTAGTCAAATGATTGCAGATTTCATAAAAGCTCCACCTTGACCCCTATTCCAATTCTCTGTCACCTTCTATTCTAAAGTCCGACTCTAGCCTTACAGAGTTTTGTCCAGAGATACCCAGTATCTTATTTTGGACATCACCCTTATTGCTGTCCCTCCTTCAATACTTTAAATATGAACCTTTTTCTCTGACATAAACATAAGACAATAATGGAGGATTGAAAAGTATATCTCAGAATATGTAATCCCATAGTGCATTTCACAGTGAAACAGAGACAGGCTCATATATGAGGAAAGGAAGATGGAAATTGCTACAGCTTATGTGGAATCTACCCATCAACCAGCATGCCTAGTTATTGTTCCACCCAGCTGATACTGGGAGTTAATGTAGAATAACCTGGAGGAGATTGTGAAGTGTACTTGACTGAAAGATTACAAAAGTACATGTAGTATACATGTAACTTAGAGTAGAATGGCATTTAAAAATTTGGGAATCTAATATCAGTAGCATTTTTGGAGGAAAACGGCAGCTCACCAGTGTTTTGGAATTTGATATAGAGCATTCAGAATTAATTTCTATCAGGTATATTTTATTTATGGATTTTTACATCTAAAGATGATACACAAGGGCTTTTAATGAAATCATTGAGAGTCTCAACATCACCCATACTGTTTTCTCTTCATTCCTCTCAGTCTCTGTCCTGCAGCTGGAAAAGTAAGCAAATAAGCTCTCTTACCATTTATCTTTAGTCAGACAAGGCAACCACTCTGATACACAATACTTGAAGCCTTACTTAAGAGGAAGGAAATGAGAAAGTGGTGGGCAAAAACACCTTTGAAGGGAGAGAGGAAAGTGGTTTTGCACTAATAAATTATGTGTTTTTCTTAATTATGTTGAGTTCTGCAAAGTTGAGCTTGACATGTTTTCTGAAGCTGGGAAAAGAATGAGGCAAGATTATCTGCAAAGATATTTGTGTAGAAACTGCCACTGAGCTCTTTGCTTTTGACATTTATTATAAGGCTTAGATTAAAAAAAAAAGAAAAAGCTTCACAATGATAATAAATGAAGTCAAGTTACTTTAGGTCCACTTGGCCCTAGGACCAACATGACCCCATTCTTGTGGTGTTTAATGATTTCCATACTGTCACTATCAAAAATTCGCCTTGACTAGCAGTTGTCATGGTGACCATCTAAATTCACTCCAGGCATACTTCAACACATGATGCATGCTGTGCATAATTTCTTCCTCTACATGTGTAGCTCTTTGGAGGAGTCTAGTTTTTCAGCCAAACCATGTGCTAAAACTAAGAAATTACCTCCCCACATTTGTCATACTTGGGTCACTGAGATTGTAACAGTTGGTGAAAATGTAGTTTTTCTCACTTATTAAAAGGAACAAGTCTTGAGACTTGATTTCAGATTGCACCTCTAGCTTATGGTATGATACCTTTCTATTGTGATTTAATTTCCTTTTCTGATAGAATATAAAGTATTATTTTCTTTTTTAAATTCTCTCCATTATAAAACACAAATTATCTTTGTTTTGGAAGTAACATAGAATATCCTCTTGTGCTGAGACTGAGCAGGAAGAACAATTGCCCCATCCACCAGCGGTGCTCTCTATTATAGGAGTCCCCAACCCCCGGGCCACAAACTAATACTGGTTTGTGGCCTATTAGGAACTGGGCCACATAGCAGGATGTGAGTGACAGGTCAGCAACTGAAGCTTCATCTGTATTTGCAGCCGCTCCCCACCACTAGCATCACTACCTCAGCTCCACCTCAGATCATCAGGTGTTAGATTCTCATAAGAGCACCAGTCCCTGGTGCCAAAAAGATTGGGGACTGCTACTCTATTGTCTTAAAAATAAAGTATTTGACAGGGTATTCCAGTTCTCAGTGTCTATTACAATGAAAGCTGAACAAAGTATGTGGGAGACTGAGTCATATCTCACTCCCTTTATAAAGTAAGTTGGTCAAAAGTGGGAATTGTGTTGTGGCCCAGAACTAACAAAAGAGAGCAGCGTGAGTCAGGAAGTTTAGGAAGGGAGACATCTTTTTTCTTGTTTGATCTGCCCTAGTTAATTTTATTTCATGGTATTTCATCTATTCTTTTTGTTTCTACTAATCTCCCAACTGACTCAGTCAATGACCATCAGCTGTCTCTTATTTTTTGGTACACTTGCCCACTGATACCCTAATCAATGGGTTTGTTTTTTTGACTCACAGCTTGCCTTCTTCATTGACATCACATATTCACCCACTTCCTATCTGCCTATAGACCAGACTTCTGGCCTGTTCCTTTGACTTATCTTTGGTTCACATAAGTGTCTGGATCATGAAAGTTTCAATTTTTCTTTCTAACTGTCCCACACTGAGTCACATCCAAACTTCTCAGCCTAGACCATTCTCAGTAAAGCTCAGGAAAAAATTAACTGCTCTTAGTATCCTCATTTTTTCTAACCCTTTCTTCCCTCATTCTTCCCTGATTCTCCCAATCACCAACCTCATATTTATAAAGGTTTATAAAAAGAGTCAAAGAAATCAGAATAAAAACCTACATCTCCACAATACTATGGATGCCTGTAAATGGGGAGAGGCTTCCCTTCTCTGGAGTTCGAGCAAGAGTATTAAGAACTGATTAAATGTATATAACTTAATTTTAGATGGAATTTGCCAATAACAGTATGCTAACTAAACACATTAAATTTTGTTAAAGACTAGGCAAACTTTTCATCATGTATATTATTATGTGAATTCTAGAAGATTGATATGGAATTGAGTCAAATTCAGATGCATAAATCATGGGATACTTTAGTGAAATGTTACAGATATATTATCTAATTTTGTTTCAATTGCTTTCCCTTGCTTTTTTCTTTTTAGAGAATGTTGGCTTAAAAGGCAAAACATAATATTGCTTGGCAGTTAAAAAAATTTCTTTGATAACAATTTGTAGAATGGAAAATTGACATGATAGATTGTAAATATATGTAACAGTTATGCCCCAGGTTATACATATGAAAGATAAATACAGAATGCTCCTTGACTTTACAAGGGGGTTATGAACTGATAACCCCATTATAAGTTAGAAATATTGTAAGTCGAAAATGCTTTTAATACATCTGACCTACCAAACATCTTAGCTTAGCCTAGCCTACCTTAAACATGCTCAGGACACAATATTCAGAAACATTGCCAACATAGTACACTGTAGAATATTGGCTGCTTACCCTTATAATCGTGTGGCTGAAAGGAGAAGACTACCAAGGGAGTGAATTCACAGGGGACAGCCAATATCCTAGGCTACCTCAATGTCCTCATTTAATCTCTGGCAATGGAGATTAAATGCTAATTTATTAATATTCTCTTTAGAGAGCTCATCCACTTCTACAACTTATCTTTCACCTCTTGGGGATGAATCTCAGTTCTTTAACCAGACTTCTTTCCCAGTGATATAGTACCAGCTCCCTGTGATGAATAGCTAACTCCAAATGAATACCAAACATGTGCTAAGTATTTTAAGTAAGTTATACCTAATTTATTGATAGCACCATATTTTAAAAATAAGAAAGCCAAGGCTCAGAGAAGCTCAATTTATAAAAGGCATATGGCTAGTAAGAAGCAGAGCTATAACTGAAACCTAGGTATATCTTTGTGTAAAGCTTGTGCATGTCTTTTTCCTAGGTTCCACACTGTTTGATCTGTCTGTCCATCTATCTGTCTTTCTCTCTTGCCCCGACCCGCAGGGCAAAACAACGCGGGGCGAGGAGGAACCTGTGGAGGATGAAAGTAGGACAGGAGACACAAAGAAATGGAGGCAAGACAAAGTTCTGATCAAGCCTCGTTTATTGTAGGTAGGGGTAGAGTGTATAAAGGGGAGGATTTGCATAATCATGGTTGCCTTGGATACCGAACCGCAGAACATTCCATTTCCTTATATGACCCAAAAATGCAGAAGGGTCCCGGGAGAGGAGGGGGCTGCAAGGTCAGATTAGTTTAAGCAAATGGCTCAAGGGGCCCAGGGCAAGTCAGGGCATGTCAGGACAACTGACTTTATGCTGTCTATCCTATCAGATAGCACAGGGCGAGGCAGACCCTGTCCCAAGGCAAAGTTGCCTAGATCTCAGTATGAGAGCCTTGATAAGAACAGCTCCCGACACTCTCTCAATAGAGGTATTCTCTCTTCGTACTCCATCTTTTTTTTTTTTTTGACTAAGAAACCGAGGTTTGCTCTGAGGTCTGACTGTTGTGCATTATATAAATTGCCTTTTTTCTTGGAATAAAAAATATCCCTGGTTCCAGGAGAAGAGCATTTTTTTTTTTGGTTATTGTTGACTGGGACTTTTTCTTATAGAATAAAGTGAATCTTAGACAAAATCTTTTGTTTCATCTGTTTTTGTTGTTTTGCAGTCAGGAAGTGAATTTCAGAGCTATTGGTCCTTTATTGACCTTATTGCTGAGGATTCACATTATTTAAAATCATAAGGCATTTTTTCTTCTAGTCCTTTGATAAAGACCTTGAGTCAAAGATATTCTGGGAGATAGCACATTGATAATTCATTTCCCAGGCAGTGGAGAGCAAGTCACAATGAAAAGATCAGCTTTAGATTGCACAGTCAGTCTGTTGGGAGACAGTTTTCCCTGAAACTCTCATGTGTCTAGACATCTTGTGACAGAGGCACCGAATATTTTCTGAACTGTTTCTTCAAGAATATTTATGTAGTTACCACCCTTGGAAGATACATATAGTGTCTCCTATTGGGTCAAAGGGGAGGTTTACTTACTTTCCACTATAGTAAAGACAATGTCTTTATCTGGATGAAAGAGAAGGAATGCTTACTATACATTATAAAAAGTTCAGGTTCACTAAGCTCAGGGTTACTCTACTGAAATGCAGCCCACTATGCATGCAGACATCTATCTGAACTAATAATCTGCATTCCCTTTGTAGAACTTGGGGCAAGGAGAACTGACACAAATATGTTGATGATTATACTACTTATTGTGCTATAATGAAGTTATTTATCTCTAATCTAGAAGTCTTATATTTTATGCCAGTATCTATGAAGCAGGGTAGCTTATTAATTTATAAGCAAGGTAAATCTGAGACCCTTTGCAGTTATTGACACAGCTACAGTAGGAACTACAGTTCAAAGGTCAAATATATTTGTGATTCTAAATAACTTTCACTTTAGAGTACTCCCCCTGTGCTTCAGAAAAAAATTATTACTTACCAAGGGCTTAAAATCTGTCCTATACGTAATTTTATTAAAGATTTACATAAGACAGTGTTGAATTGCTACATCATTCAAATTATTAATCTGAAAAAATAAGGTATAATTTGACCAACAAATTTACTGTCTAGGTTATGATATGTTCATATTGATGTCTATGAATGAATGATTTAAGGGCATAAAGAAGGGCAATTAACAAATGAAAATTCAATGGACATAAATTATATATACAGTTAACTCACATAAACACAATTTTATGTTTTTAAGAGAGAAAGGGAATGATAGTAAGACAAATGGTGAAGATGAGAGAAAGACTGAGAAAAAGAGAGAGGGAGAGAAAAGTTCAAATAATGTAGGCAATTCAGTCCACCATTACAATCAGTGAACACAGCCTACAGAGAAAATAAGGTGAGAAGTCTGAATTGGCTCTTTATTTTAAATGGGCTGGTTCCAGTTATGGCATGCTTCCCATAAAATGAGCAGCTATGTGTTGAGAGTGATTCCATTGTTCAAAGATACGTGTTTTTCATAATGTATCTTCTACAAGCAAGCCTTTTGCTTTATCTAATGCTAAAGAAGCAGCAAATGGCTCCTATGTGTAGAAAAAATATTTGTTGGGCTTTTAAATAAGACTTTGGTTCCTAAGGATTTTTGAAGCATAATTTTGCTTTAATACAATGACTTTCCTTCCTGTTACATAAAATTTCTCTGGGCCAAGAGACTACAAAAATGGGCTGACAATTTTATCACAACATTATATAAGAGTTTATTTAAAAATTTATTTTTATTTATTTAAATTATTTTCAAGTATACAGTACATTGGTTAAACATCTATATTGTTCATAAAACGATTTCTCCAATTGCTCTCTCCCTCCCCTGGCCCTCCACCTAACCATCATATTATTGCTAACTGCATTCCCTCTGCCGTGTTCTTCATCCCTGTGACCAACTATCAACTACTAATTTGTACTTCTTTAACCCTTCACCCCATTCTCCCAGCCCCCCAACCCTCCTCCCCTCTGTCCATCACCAAATTGTCCACTCTATTTGTGAGTCTATTTTTGATTAGTTTTTTTGTTGTTGCTTAAATTCTGCATAAAAGTGAAATTATATGATATTTATCTTTCTCTGTCTGATTTATTTTACTCAGCATAATAACCTCTAGGTAATTAAGAGTTTTTTAAGGTAACTTACATATAAGGCTCATCTCTGGCAGTGACAAGACAACATGGATGTCTTATGTGCCCTGAGGCAGGTGCTAAGGGGTTATATAGGATGGGGCAAGATGGATAGAGGTACCAGGGTGTGATCTGCCCCAAATTTCTTAGCAATCAATTCATCAGGTGTACTCTCAAATAGAATTGTTAATTATATGTCCAAAACCCTTGATTTATCTACAGATTTGTTCCTCAACTTAAAAAAAAAATCAAGCATTGTGCTGTTTTAATGGTATGTTGAAGATTCTATTACATTGTCTTCACCAATTTCTGAGCCTGGGTATCTAAACAGGTTTGTGATAATTAAACTGATAAAATGAAATAGAGATATTTCCACATCATCGAAATGTCCTAAGTAAGCCTGGGTTTGTTTGAATTTTGTTGTTGAGAGTTGGTTGAACCTGGAATATTAAATTAGTAGAATGATTGATAGAATTGAAACCAAATTAATGTTTACCAGATATATAGGATGACTTTTATATTCTTAATTGCTATTTTGGAGTCATTTAGCCTTTCGGCTGAATTATTGGGAAGCTGAGAGAAGCAGCAGTGTCACAAGAAATATATTGTCACATTTAGCAGTACATTCCATCCCCACCTAAGGCCATTTGTAAACAATGTAAAGATTATGCCAGAAATATTAATCGAGAATGTTAGTCTCGAATTGCCTATAGCATCTTGCATCAGTGGATATCTGAAAGGAAAACAGTATTGCCAATGTAGCTGCATTTTTGTTTGAAGAGCAAAATCTAAATGATACTTCTACAATGCATGAAATTGAATTACCTTCAGGTGCTTTGGCAAACCCATAACCACAGATCAAGACTCCCTTTCCTTCCTAAAGCAAGTAACAAGCTGCACCCCTTTTTGAATTAAAAGCTGTATTAGCTTTTTGAATACTAACTAAACAGTCACACTCAACAAGCAATTTGCAAACATGTTATTAAAAAAAATATTGGCATTGAATCTTGGAGACAGTCACACTTGACAATGACATAAAAGACTTTTACCATTACTAGAAAAGAGGGAATTAAGGCCGATGTGTAAAAGAAACAAAGCATACCATCTCCACAATAAAAAGAATTCTTAAAGGACAAATGGAATAAACATGAAAGCCTGAATAAGAGCCCAATATTAAATATTCACTGAGCTATTTATTTGACCTAAGTTGTATCTTTAATTTACATAAATGAAACACAATTTTCTATTTTCTCATTTTGCCTATTTTCATTCTCATCTCTCCTTTCTCTCTTAGTCCATTTAAGTTTATCTCATTTTTTTGCATCTATAAAATTATTCTCTCCTCATTGTATTTTTCTAAGCCTTTTGATATATGACCACAAAAACCACCATAGACATTGATTTTATGAATTTCAGTGTGGTTGCCACCCAAGAATTCTTCAACCTCTAGAATTTTTGCTGATAAATTTGTAATTCTAGTTTACCTCCATATTATATTTTATATACTATTGCTTCCAAGCCACAGTTTATTAATAAAGAAAGTCACAAAGGGGAATTAGTTTTAAATCAAAGGCATGCTCTCTAACCTCACCAGGCTATCATTACTATTCAATTAAAAAAATATGCACTGACTATTGTGTGATATCATGTTCCTTTTATTGGTTATGCAAGAATTCTAACTTCACTAGTATCTGTATAATTAAGGATACTAGATACATATATACTTTTTCTTACATCTAAGCAGATACCACATCTAGACTATACTACCATGTAATTTCTCTTCAACTTGAAAAGTGTTTCTTTCACTTTTCTTTTCTATTTTCTTTGTTATTATCTTAGTACTGGCTCTCATAATTTCCATCTGAAGTATTACACATGCTGACACTAATTCCTTGTCCATTCATCATCCATTCCCTTTACTGTTCAAGAGTGAGTTTTCTAAAATGCAAATCTTGTCATGTGATTTCATGCTTAAAAATCCTTCCATGGCACTCCATGACATTTGGAATAAATTCATAGCTTGAGAATGACTTACATGACCTTTAATGAGCAGGTCCAGGCTAGCCTCTGACTCATGTTTTCTATGCCCCCTTGTTCCCTCTGGTCCAGCAACTTATAGTTCCCTGAACATTCCAGATTCTCTAACCATCCAATGTTTACACTTGCTGCTGCCCCTGCACAAATGCCTAAACCCACAAGAAACTTAGAGAATGGACTCATTTATTACCTGAGCAAACTGAATGATCTTTAGCCTGCACCCCGTAATGGGAGTGGAAACATAGGAACACATAAAGAATAAATAGTCTTGCTGGGGATACAGATAATTGAATATCTTTTTGCTTTCTTATCTAGAAACTTAGAACAAGAATTTTCTTCTCAACTTAAATATAGCTTCTTCCTAGAAGTCTTCACTGGTTTTCTCCACACTCAGTGATGACTTGGGACCCCCACTGAGGGCTTTGCCTCACTCTGCCATTACCCTGACAAGTGGATGCTATAGTGATCTATTCATTTACCTGTCTCTCCAGCTAGACTATTCATTCCTTATGTGTCCATGATTCCAGTCCCCATAGAGGTAAGACTATTATTTATTTTGCTCAAGTTTCTCTGTAGTTTTAGCACAACTTTTTATGTTCAGAGAATAATATTTCTTTTTTTGCAAGCAGCAATACCAGACATTACTTTGTCCATTTATTTCATATTTTGCAGTGGAAACATATATAGTGGGGTTACTTGACTTACTAATGCCAAAAACTGCATAAACTCTGGTATCTTGACCTGGTGCTGGCTCCACTGAACCAGGAGAACTGATGTTCTTTTAAACAGCTCATTCAGCAGCAACAGCAACAGCAACAGGCACAGCTCTCCTTTTCTAATGTTTCTCCCAGAACCTTAGCATAGGACTGGACTTGTGGTGGTGTGGATGGGAATAGAATTTGCCAAATATTCGGTTATATGAATTAAATATGATTACATGTTAAAAAATCTTAGCCTTGAGATTGACATATAATAGGTAGTTGGTATATTTTGTTCTTCTTCTTCATATTCTTTCAGATTTCTGCCATTGAATAATCAGCCTAATGTCACGAATAATTATTGTTCATATTGATGATTGATAAAGGTTAATGTTTTTAGTATGTACTCAAGGTATTGTGATTTGTCCCTACTTCTCTTGCCTGAGCTCCCCCATATGTCCTCACATATCTTTTGCTCTACAAATATAAATTTACTTTTAGTGTTTCAGACTTCCATGCCTTCATACAATGCCATGATTTTTTAAATGTTATTCTCTCTGTCAGAAATATCTTTTATCCCCATCTTCTTAATTATCTACATGTTCTATTCTCAATCCAAACCTCACTTCCTTTGTGAAGTTATCCAAGTGTCCTCCCAAGAAGTTAGCCTCTCTCCTATGTGCTTATATTTACCTCATATATTCCCATTTTCCCCAGGACCTTGTAAGATTGTTGGGCAGAAACATAACATATCACTTGTCCATCCCTATTTACCCCCATAACTATAGTGATTCTAAATGGTCAATAGATATATTTTAAAATAATTTCTATTGATCAAATTAATCTCTGTCATTGAATGTCATATATAGCTGATTAGCAGACTGAAAAAAAATCATGATACAAATACTATGATATAGAAATTATGTAATGTGTGAAGAATACATAAAATTTACTAGTAATTCAAAGGTAAATAAAAGTAAAATGATTTGAACCATTCTTTATCAATGCAGTTCAATGAGGAGGAGTGATGACTATATCAGAGTTAAAATAATACCAGTTGATAGCCACCATTTAATCCTCAGAAGAAGCTTATGAGAGAGGTACTATTTTTATCCACACATTTCAGATAAAGGAACTGAAACCCAAAGTCGCACTGTTAGTAAATGATGGAGTCAAAATTTAAACAGAGATTTTTTTAACCAAAGAATGATATGTTAAAATATTATGTTAGCTCCTAAAGGAACTGTCTCCAAAAATAGTAAAGTGGCATTACATGAAATGAACAAGGAAGCCAATTTCAGCTTAAATTTCTTTTGATAATTTGAGAAGAGTTATTCTTATGGATCATTACACTTAAGTAAGCATCCCATTCTACTTAAAGATACAAGTTTAAAAATAACATTATGATATAATTTGCTCACTTAAACCATCCAGAATTTTTATGAAACAATTATAAGCAATGCTCTGTTCAAAATATTCTGTCCACAGTGTTTAGTTCTAAGTGTTTTTTCTCCTGTCATGAGTTTCTTTGTCAGGACCTAGACTAGGCTATTAACCACAGATTATTTGTTCTCTTTCCGGGCAGTGCTCCTCTCATGCCTACAAATGCTGTGCCACTTGCAATAAGGTGCCTTGTTTTTGTCAGCAGCAATGAATGTAATACCTATTACCTAAATTTGCACATCTGAAGATAGAATCTGTCTTGGACATCCTATTGAAATCCCAATTTATAGTTAAATATGTTGCCAGGAACTTGCTAAATTCATTTTCTGTTTGTTTTCTCTAGTCTCTGTATAGCTTTATACCATTCACCTAATATGTTCAGTGATATAGCTAAAACTAGAAATGTAATAAGCAATATATGAGCCCAGCACAACTCCATCTGTTTGAAGTCACACTCTCCAAATTGTCAGCTTTGACAGAATATTCTTGTGAACCTCAGCAGCTAGTGCATTGATGAAAGATATTGAGTAAATCCCACTTACTGAATGGAAAATCCCAAAAGGTTCCTAATGTCCATTAAACATATGGGTTTGATATCACTTTTTGATTTTCTGTGCTTTTAGCCAGGCAGCCCAGACTAGCCAGAGACTATATCTTTCATTCTAGAAATGTGTGGCATAAATTTATACAGCTTTCCAATTTTAATAGATATTAGTGAAGGAAATGAAATCAAAGAGTGGCAATAGCTCCAGGCTTTCCAGTTTTGCTCTTGCCATTGGGCAATAATAATGGGTCACTTTTGTTTTGGACATGTAATCTAGATGGTTTCTCATGAAATCTGTTCTGTGTACCAACATTAAAGAGAAGGAACAGTAGACTTGAAAACCCCTGGAGCACTAATGTAACCATCTGAGTGAATAGATCATACTATAATTCCTGAGAAAGGCATATTCAAGAAGCAATGTGGAGCCCATCATAACCTTAGGTTTAGGAGATGTAGTTGGAAGACAAAAGAGGCCAAAACAGCTCAAGTTTATAGATAGATTACTGGAAAGGAGATTACTTTACAGAGAGAGAATTCTGGAGGTCTGCAGAGAGTTCCCCTTCAGTAATCAGGTGAATAATTATCAGCAAACACTTGTGAGGAAACGCCTTAAGACCAGAGAGAGAATCACCTACAGTTACTAGAGGAAGCAGTTCTTGGAGCTCGCACAGGACCGGGAAGAATTCCCATTTCCACCAGCCAGTGTGGAAAACTTTATAATTCCTGAGACATAGAGTATTCAAAAGTATCTTGCCCCAGTTGTGGTTAAAATGATCCATAGACTAAACACTCATCTGCTACATCTCAATGAATCTTAAAATCAAGGACTGAAAAGATTTTTTTTAAAGTAACTTAACTGTATCCAGGATAAAAAAAAATAAAAAAATACTTTAGGGCTACAAACATGCAAACATATCTAATATCTAACCAGGTAAAATTAGCAGTTTTAGTATGTAACAAAGAATTACCAGGCATGCAAAGAAGGTAAACAATACAACTCACAATGAGAAGAAAAATTGCTCAGTTGCTCAAACAATACAGATTCAGGTATGAAATGGATAATAGACTTAGTAGACAGGGCATTATAACAAATATAATTGTATACCATATGTCCAAAAAGCCAGAAGCAAGATTTAACATCTTAAGTAGAGACATGGAAAATTATAAAAGTCTCAGATTGAACTTTTAGATATAAAAATTACTATGGGTAAGATGAAAAACAAATTAGATGGGAATAGCAGCATATTAGACATTGCAGAATGAACTATTAGTGAACATGATGAAAACAATGGAAAGTATTCAAAATGAAACAGTCGGGGAAAAAAAAACTGAAAAAAATTTAACAAAACCACAGTGGCAGTTTCTTTTTCAAGAAACTAAATTTTTGTAAATATAATGAAAATTATAAATCCATACATCTAAGAAGCTAAAGAAGTACTTAGAAGAAAGTTTATAACACGAAATGCCTAACGTTTGAAAGAATAAAGGTCTCAAATCAATGTCTCATTTTCAGCTTTAAAACTAGAAAAAAAAGTGTGAATAAACTCAAAATAACTAGAAGAAAGAAAATCACTAAGGTTGGAGTGAAAAAAATAAAACATATAACAGAAAATAGAGAGAAAATCAATGAAAGTTAAAGTTCATTCTTTATAAAGATGGATAAAATTGATGTCTTTAGCCACAGCGATCAAACAAAAGTAAAGCCATAAATTATTAATGTCAGGAATTAGATTTTTAACATTACTGTACATTCAACAATTATTTAAAATGACAACAAATAAATATTAAGAACAACTTATGCCAATAGATTTGACAACTTAGTTGACAATGGGCAAATTCCTTGAAAAATACAATCAAAGGCAATTCAAGAAATATATAACCTGACTAGCATTCTATTAAATAAATAGAAATTATAGTTAAAAATCTTTCCTGCTCATTGGATTGCAGGATCAGATAGCTTCAATAGTGAATTTCAGAAATGTTTTAGGAAAAAACTATGCCAATTTTACATGAATTCTTCTAGAAAATAGAAGATAACACTACGTAACAAGCCATTCTAAGACACCAGCATTACTCATACCAAAACCAGATGAAGACATTAAACATAAAGAAAACAAGCCAATATCTCCCAAATTTAAAAAAAAATCAAATACACCAATAACTGAAAATTATAATACATCACAACAATTTGGTGTTCATCCCAGGATTTCAAGACAGATTCAAAATTCAAGAATTCATTGATGTAATCATAAAAATAGACTAAAAATAAAAATGAACATATTATTTCAACAGATGAAGAAAAACATTTGAAAAAATCCAACATCTATTCCTGGTGAAAACTTACAGAAAACTAGGAAGCTAAATGTTTGTTCCCCCAAAATTCATATATTGAAATCCTACCCCCTAGGTGATAGTATTAGGAGGTGGAGGTCTTTGGGAGGTGATTAGGTCATGAGGGAAAAACCCTCATGAATGGGATTAGTATCCTTCAAAAAGGGAACCCAAAGAGCTGTCATGCCTTCTCTGTGCTATGTGAAGATATAGCAAGAAATCAGCAGTCTGTAACTTGGAAGAGGGCTCTCACTAGAGAGCTGTCATTGTGATTCAAGACTTTCAGTGAACAGAATTGTGAGAAATACATTTATTTTGTTTATAAGCCACTCAATCTATAATACTCTGTTGTAGTAGCCTTAACTGAGTAAGACAGAAGGGAATTTCTCCAGTCTAATAAGGGTCATCAATAAGAAAAGTTACAGCTATTATCATACTTACACAAGGCAAGGATGTCTACCTTCACCACTTCTAATCAACATTGTACTGTAGGTTCTAGCCAATGCAATGGCAAGAAGAAGAAATGAAAAAGCATTCAGATAGTAAAAGAAGTAAAACTGTCTTTATTTGCAGATGACATAATCATCTATGTGGAAAATCCTAAATAATCAATAAAAAAGATACTGGAACTAATAAATGAGTTTAGCAAGTAGACAAGGTATACTAACAAGGTATATAAACATCAACTGCATTTCTTTAAAATAATAATAAGCAATCCTACATTAAAATAAAAAAGCATTTAATAATGCATTAAAATATGAAATAAGTTATTTGGATTGTTTTCTTATTGTTGAATTTTAAGTATTAATTGCATATTTTGAATACAATGCCTTTATCAGATATATGTTTGGCAAATATTTTCTTCCAGTCTGTGATTTACCTTTTCATTCACTTAGAAGTGTCTTTTGTGGAGCATAACTTTTTAATTCTAAGCCCAACTAATCATTTGTTTCTTTCATCAATCATGCTTTTGATGGTGTATCTAAAAAGTTATTGCCAAACCCAAGGTCACATAGAATTTCTTCTATGTTATCTTCTAGAAATATTATAGTTTTTCATCTACATTGTTTATTTTTGTGAAAGGTATACGACCATTATATAGATTCATTATTTTGCACATAGATGTCCTGTTGTTCCAGCACCATTTGTTGAAAAGACTATTATTAATTTCTTTAGATTATTTTTGCTCCTTCATCAAAAACCAATTAACTGTATTGTGTACCTATTTATGGGCTTTCTGTTCTGGTTGTTCACTTTGCTTGGAAAAGTAAATGGCCAGATATAAATGATATACAGTAAGCTCTCACTTAATGTCTTTGAAAGGTTCTTGAAAACTTTGACTTTAAGCAAAATGACTTGTAATGAAACCAGTTTTACCATAGGCTAATTGACATAAACTAGAGTTAAATTTTTATGGTATATTCTGGTCATGAAAAAATCACCAAACTTCTAAATAAAGACTTAAACCACTTCTAATATAAAACATTATGATAAATGTGAACTATACATGCATTTTAGAATGATGAATAAAAACAAGTAAGGTAATGATTTTTTAAATCTATTTATTGCTGTTCAGGGTTATGGATGGCCAGAACCACTCGCAGTAGTTCAGGGTGCTGGGTGTGCACCCACCCTGAACAGGACATCCTTTCATCATAGGATGCACTCACACCTACACCCACACTCACTGAGACCGGACAACTGAGACATGTCACTTGCTGCACATCCACATCTTTGGGATGTGAAAGGAAATCAAGAGTACCATACAAACATGAGAAGAATGCGCAAATTCCACACAGACAGTGGCTCCAGGTATGAATCATTTTTTTTCCCATTAATGTTATAATGAAACAACATTAAATGAAATGTTATTTGAGGACCTGCTGTACTGGTTAATGGCCTGTGAGCAATGGCTTGGATAGATGGTCATGGACTTGAAAGAAACATGATTAGAAAATTGGTGACAAAGAACTTTAGAGAAGTATGTGGACCTCACTGAATGGACAAAAAAAATTGAAGATATTTGTGTCCCATGTGAGTGCTCACCAAAGGATGACTTTAGCAGAGAAGTATGCCAATAATCAAGTTGATAGGATTAAGTGTTCTATGGATACCAGTCAGCCTCTTTCCCCAGCCACCCCTGTCATCTCCAAGGGGGTTGGTGAGCAAAGTGCCTATGGTGGGAGGGAGGAAAGTTATGCATGGGCTCTACTCATCAAATCCAGCCTGGCTGTAACCATTGGTGAGTTCTCAATCTGCCAGCAGCAGAGACCAACACTGAGTCCCAGATATGATACCATTTCCCAGGGTGATCAGTCAGCTACCTGGTGGCAGTCAGATTGATTACATAGAATTGCTTCCATCATAGAAGGCACACATTTTGTTCTTACTGAAGTAGACACTTACTCTAGATACAAATTTATCTTCCCTGCATGCAATGTTTCTGCCAAAACTACTATCTGTGGACTCACAGAATTTCTGTTCGCTCTCATGGTATTCCATATTGCATTGTTTCTGATCAAGGAATTCACTTCACAGCAGAAGTGTGGCAATGGGCCCACGCTCATGGAATTTGTTTGTATTACCAAGTTCCCTACCATCCTGAAGCATATGCCTTTATACCATGGTGGAATGGCTTTTGAAGATGCTTTTTCAGTGCCAGCTAGGTGGCGATACTTTGTAGCACTAGGGCAAGGTTCTATAGAAAGCTATATATGCTCTGAATCAGTGTCCATTATGTGGTTTTTCCAATAGCCAGGATTCATCGGTCCAGGCATCAGGGGATGGAAATGGGGGTGGCACCACTCTCTATTACCCTAAGAATTCATCAGAAAAATTTTTGCTTATTGTTCCCATGACTTTACATTCTACTGGCCTAGACATCTTAGTTCCAGAAGCAGGAATGTTTCCACCAGGAGACACAACAATGATTTTATTGAATTGGAACTTAAGACTGCTACCTAGCCACTTTGGCTCCTCAGGTCACTGAAATAATAGGCAAAGAAGGGAGGCATGGTGCTGGCTGAAGTGACTGATTCTGACTACCAAGGGGAAATTGGACTACTGTTCTACAACTGAGATAGCAAAGAATATATCTGGAGTACAGGTGATCCCTTAGATGTCTCCTCATATTATCATGCTCTATGATTAATATCAATGGAATATTACAACAACTCAATGCAAGTAGGGTTACTAATGGTCCAGACTCTTTAGAAATGAAGGTTAAATCACCCACCAGGTAAAGAACCATGACATAAATCTTTGAAAACCTATTTTCTTCAAGGGCATTCAATGGTATATATTACACAGAATGGCGATGAAGTCTGTTACAATCTTGTCTAAAATATATTGGCATTTATATGTTGTACAACAGACACGCACCCATTTAGAAAATTTGCTGTTCATTAAGTTTTCTCCTGTTGTCTCATAGACTCACTGAGAATTTCAAGTCTGTAACAATTCCTGAGCCAGATGCTTAGTGCACAGTGGAAGGTTATTATTCTGTATCATGGTCTGCTGCTTAACCTAATCTGCCAATAGCCGGAGAATAGTTTTCTCCCCCACTGGTTTTCCCAGATGAAAAACTTTCCTGACATTATTGTTATTGTCTTTATAAGCTGATTTTCCATCAGGATTGGAACTTTGGGGAAAATAGTTTTTAGCTTTTTTCCCCTGAAATGAATCTCAGTAGTGATATTAGAAAGTTCACCTCAGATAAACACTTTGTTCTTATTGATGGAAATTAGGTATCTAACAAGTGTGTAAATATAATTTCTCTGCAACTTGAAGACTTTAAAAAAATTCACACATTTTTACAACAGGTTCACTAATACTTTGGCTACTAAGAAAACATGAATTTTATTATAGCATTGCTTTATAGACAGAGAAAAATTAGGTGTGTTATGACAATAGCACAAACTCTCTGATCATTTGTAAATCTTATGGAAGTTGATCCTGGGAAACACTTTTAAGAGATTGGTAAGTGACATGACATAATTTTACTTATCTCTCTATATATATTTTTTAATTTTTATGAGTTTATTTGAATCAAACAGAGGATACATTAGAAGCAAGACCTCAATAGACCAAAAAAATGCTTCCCTCATCTACATTAATTTTGAGACTTTTGAATTGTATTCCTCTGGATAGCCTGTGAAAATGAATCAGATTTAATAATCTCCCAATAGTCTCTTTCCTATAAAACATTCTATATTTTCTAGAATCATAGTTCTGAGTTACATGTTCTCAACCTGTTGTTGAATTGTCCTGATTATCTCCTGTGTTAAGTGAAATAAATCACCATGTTAGCTATAATTTATTTTGTAGATGTTCTTTACAAACCTGGCTACAGGGAAGGGATTTGAAATCAAGTGGGATCAGAAGGGAAGCTGGAGAAAAACCTTGCTTCAGGAGGAGAATTAGGTATATAGAGAAAGAATGATGTCCCTTGAATATGTGGTAGTGTAAGGGAAGTAGGTAATAAGAGCAGAAAATAAAAATCCTGCAGAAAAAAGGTAATTAAGACATGTCAACTGACCTAACAATTTCACCTATAAAAAAAATAAAAAGTTAAAAATGGACAGTCTAAAGTTATTAATCTTGTGCATGAAATGAATAGAAATAAAAAAGAAACATACAACAAAAATAGATTAAGAAAATAGAAAATTCAAAGCAATGCATTTCTACTGATAACAACTGTGATACCCCAAAATAGAAACTCATGAAATCCAAGAAAACTGGAGGCCAGTCCTCTAAACTGAATTAAATGTTCTATGCAAGCATTAGGAGCTCTTTAATCAGAAATACAAAACCTAGTTACAGAAAAAGAAAATAAAGCAAGGATAAAGAAAGAATTGTTTGAACTAAGGGTAGATATAGAAGTTACAAGTTATCTATGGAATACTATTACAAGGAATAATAGCTTTAAATGAAAATTTAATAAAGTTACTGAAATAAATCAAGAAAACCCCAATAAAATAAATTGGAAGAAATAAATAAGTATTAGAAAGTTACAGAAATGGAATACAGAAAGAGGAGATCCAAAATATTATAATTGGGTCCTGAGAAAAGAAATTCAGTACAATGGAATAGACTGATATTTAAGATAACAATCCCAATCCCCCACTAACCACACCCAAGGAAACATTCTGGGTACTGTGTAGTGGGTAAAATTGAATTAGAATGATCATGTCTGAGAAATATCCTAATACAACTATTCAAGTTTAAAGATTAATTTTTAAAAATCCCCTGAACTTCCAGGTAAAAAAAAGAAAGTTTCAAATGAAAGACAATTTGCCTGGTATTAAAATTTTCACAAACAACATACAAATTAAGACAATAGTAAAATGACATTTTCAAAAACTTATAGAAAGAAAGCACAAACTAAAAATTTACAGAGTCAAGCTTTCTGTTAAGGGAAGAACCTGTAAAAAATAATTTTGAATGTACAGGAACACACGGAATTTGTACCCATAAGAGCTTTTTGCAGAATCTATTAGAAGAGAAAATTAATCCAACCAAGACTGAGGAAACTTTTGTGAAAGACATGTGGTGATAATTCCATATATCTAATTGTAGATCTGAAGCTAAAACAAAGGCAAATCCTTGGGTAGAAGAATAGTCTTTAAACATTATGTGTTCTTAAATATAGAAAAAGTTCAACTGAAACATGGAATTAGAAGGGATAGAGAAAGAAAAAACAAAGTTAAATTACTGTCATATAGGTTAAAGGCAGGAGTCAAAAAGTTTAAAACTAAAATACTGGTTAATTAATATTTAATGAGAAAAAGAGGGGTTAAGGGCATTTTTAAATGTACTAATACAGTGGCATCTAGTCTTTATTAATAAAAATGTTCCCTTTATACCAAAAGAAATAGGCATTTTTTTAAATACCAAAACCAATATTGTTTCTAAAGCTTTTTCATGCATCAGAGTCACCTGGAGGCTTTGTTATAACACATTGGCCTCCACTTCTTCAGAGTTTCTGATTCAGTAGGTCTAGGCTAGACCTGCAGAATTTGCATTTCTAACAAGTTCTTAGGTGATGCTGATGTTGCTAATCCTAGGAACAAACTTTGACAATCACTGTTCTATGTTATTTGGAGAAGTGATGTTATAGCCTAGTCAAAGACATAATTGTAGGAGCTATGACAGTCATGGATAAGTACAACATTCTGTTGCTGAATCTTTGTGGGGACTGTTGAAGGAACACATTTGAAATTTAGGATCAATTATGTCCTATAGAGTTTTACATTTTAATGCAAAAAAAGAAAATCTATTTCCACTTAGTATGAATGCCAGCAAGAAAATTTTTAAAAGGTGTTTCGTAAGCAGCTAGCATTGATGTGCCATTCTGTGTGCAAAAGAGTCCTATAAAAATTTTTTTCCTATGTAGACATTAAGGAAATTCTTACAGGAAACCATCTGGGTGAATTAGCTGATATTCTTTTTTTCTCAATACTAGAAAAGAGTTGCTGACACGTGTATGTTCCTATTACATTTTTTAAAAAAAATAAAACTCTGATGCCCTAAAGTATCATTCTGACTATCTGTGAAAAATAGAAGAAACATTGAAAAGTTATTGTTTGGAATGATTAACCACAGTGATAGCAATTGTACCATCAAGTGGAGCTCATTTAAAAATTCAAGCTGCACAAGATATGATGTGAGAAAAACAACTCTTCTCCATGATTCAAAAGGAAGTATGAAAAAAAAAGTTTAAGTCAGTGATCTTGACCTTGGCTGTATACTAGAATAACACGGGAAATTTTAATAAACATGATTCCCATGCTACATTCCACCGTAATTAAATCAGTCTGAGAGTGTGCATTGGTTCTAGAGCTATAATCTTATCTGAGGCTCAGAGTCCTTTTCTAAACTCACTGGTTGTTGTCAGAGTTCCATTCTGTGTGTTTATCGAACTGAGGTCCTCAATTCTTAGAAGTCAGCAACCATTCCCTGTCACATGTCCCTTTTCATATGATAGTTTGCTTCTTCAAGTCCAAGAGGACAGCATGTGTGCCACTTTTAATTTAACTTCTGTATCTGACTTATAGACCCTATTTAAAAAGGCCAACCCAGGAAATCTCTTTATTTATTAATTTAAAATCTACTTATTAGGGACATGATTACATCTATAAAATACCTTCATTCTTTCCATGTGATGTAACCTAGTCACTGGAGTCATATTCCATCATATTCACAGGTCTCAGCCACACAAAGGGGATTAAATTATATAAGCACCCAACATCATAGTACCTAAATATGTTAAGTAAATATTAACAGATCTGAAGGAACAAGTAAACAATACAATAATAGTAGAGGACTTCAGTATTACTTTTAGCGATAGATCATCTAGCAGAAAATAAATACGCTAATGTTGGACTTGAACCATACATTAGACTGAATGGATCTAACAGGCATTTCTAGAACACTCCATCTAACAGCAGCAGAATATACATTTTTCTCAAGTGTACACAGAACATTCTCCAGGATACATCATATGATAGGCCCCAAAACAAGTTTTAGTAAATTTAAAAAGATATAAACATACCAAGTATCTTTTCTGATCATAGTAGTATGAAACCAAAAATCAACAAGAAGTTTGGGGGGAAAAATAGAACTCCAATAAATAGCTTAACCTTATATTTCAAAAAAACTAGAAAATGAAAAAGAAACTAAAGCTTAAGTTAGCAGAAGGAAAAAAATAACAAGATCAGAGTGGAAATAAATAAAATGGAGACCAGAAAAATAATAGAAAAGGTCAATGAAACTGAGATGGTTTTTTAAAAGATGAATAAAATAAACAAACCTTTAGCTAGACTAAAAAGAAAAAAAAGAGTGAATACTCAAAGAATTAAAATCAGAAATAAAAGAAGAGATATTACAACAGATACTACAAAAATACATAGAATCATAAAAGACTATTATGAACAATTAAATAACAAAAAAGTTGATAACCTGGAGGAACTGGATAAGTTTCTAGAAGCATACAACCTACCAAGACTGAATCAGGAAAAAAAACAGAAAAGCTGAACAAACCACTAACTAGAAAAGAGATTCAATCAGTAATCAGAAACCTTCCAACATGCTAAAAAACAAACAAACAAACAAACAAACAAACAAAAAAACAGGACCAGATGGCTTCATTGGTGAATTCTACCAAATATTTAAAGAAAAAATAATGCCAATTCTTCTCAAAATCTTCCAAAAATTAAAGAGGAAGGAACACTCCCAAACTCATTCCATGAGGCCAGCATTACTGTGATAGCAAAGCCAGATAAAGACACTGCAGGGAAAGAAAACTGTAGAACTAATATCCATGATGAAGATAAATGCAAAAATTCTCAACAAAATATTAGCAAAATAAACTTAAGAACACATTAAAATGATTATACATCATGACCAAGTGGAATTTATCACTGTGATATAGACTAGTTCAACATATAAAAATCAATAAATGTAAGATATCACCTTAGTACAATGATAGATAGGAATCATATGATCATTTCAGTAGATGCAGAAAAAACATTTGACAAAATGCAACATTTTTTCATAATAAAAATTCTCAACAGGTTGGGTGTAGAAAAAACATACCATAACATAATAAAGGCCATACACAAGAAACCCACAGCTGATATTATACTCAACAGAGAAAAATTGAAAGCTTTTCCTCTAAAGATCAGGAACAAGACAAGGATGTTCACTTTCACCACTGTTATTCAATATAGACAGAGAAATAAAAGACAACCAAATTGGAAAGGAAAAAGTAAAATTGTCATTATTTGCAGATAATATGATTTTGTACCTAGAAAATCCCAAAGACTCAACCAAAAAGCTGTTGGAAATCATCAAGGATTTCAGTAAAGTTGAAGGATATAAAATCAACATACAGAAATCTATTGTATTTCTATACACTAATAATAAAGAAGAAATACAACTATCTCATCTGCAATAGCATCAAAAACAATAAAATACTTAGGAATAAAGTTAACCAAGGAAGTAAAAGATCTGTATGACGAAAACTGCAAGACTTGGCTGAAAGAAATCAAAGAAGACACAAACAAATATATGAATTAGAAGAATGGTTAAAATCCCCATCAAAATACCAATGGCATTCTTCATAGACATAGAAAAAAACAATCCTAAAATTCATATGAAACCATAAAAAACCCTGAAGAGCCAAAGCAATTCTGAAGAAGAACAAAGCTGGAGGCATCATACTTCCTAATTTCAAACTATAATACAAAGCTATAGTAATAAAAACAGTATGGTATTTGTATTAAAATAGACACATAGACCCATGGAACAAAATGAAGAGCCCAGAATTAAAGCCCCACATGTATGGTTAACTAATATTCGACAAAGGAACCAAGAACATCCAGGGAAGGAAGGAGTCTCTTCAAAAAATGGTTCTAGGAAAATTGAGTAAACGCATGAAGAACAATGGTATTGGACCTCTATCTTACACCACTCACAAAAAATAATTCAAAATGGATAAAAGACTTAAACATAAGACCTGGTACCATAAAATTCCTAGAAGAAAATAGAGAGGAAGCTCCTGGACATGGTCTTGGCAATAATTTTCTGGATATTACAGCAAAAGTAAAAACAACAAAAACAAAAATCAGCATATGGGACTACATCAAATTTAAAAGCTTTTACATAGCAAAAGCAACAATTAACAAAATGAAATGAAAAGACAACTTAGAGAATGAGAGAAATACAAAAAACCCTTGGTAACTGGAAAGGTGAAATGGACCTACGTATAGTCATATTTCTATTTATTTGTCTTTTTAATGCTACAGAGAGACAGGTTACACTCATGATAAGAACTGTTTAAGGATATAGAATTGATTGCTCTAAGAAGTAGTGCTTTCCTCTGGCATTTGTTGTAGTGTAGTTTGATTAAAGCCAGACTGGTTATAAGAAAATCAAGGACTAACAATATGGCTTAACTAGCAGGCTTTAAGGTACCTTCCAACTCTGAGAATGTTAGTTATTTCTGAAGTGCCTTCCATGAGTAGGTCATTATTTCCAGCCTGAAGTGGATGCAAACCAGCATAGAGCCTTGGTCTTTAAATGTTTTGATTATGCTGTTCCATCATATACTCTGTCAGCTCAACCTGCAGAAGCTGACACTGCTCAGTGTATCCACCTTCACCAACCCAGTCTAAGCTCATCTCAGGTCTGAATTCCTGTCCCTGACAGAGACCTCCACTTCTTCTCTGCCCTTCACTTTCATCTCAACAAGGCAGCTTCCTTGTTACCATGAAACATGGCCTGCAAGCTCCCAACTCAGGACCTTTGCTTTTGTTTGCTTTCCCTGAAATGCTCTTCTGCCAGATTCCTGACTGGCTCCTCTGTCACTTCCTTCATGTCTTTACTCAAATGTCCCATCTCAGTGAGGTCTTCCCTGTTTACATGAAATAAAAGTTAACTCTCTATACTGACACTTCATACCTCCCTCTTTTATTTCCTTCTCTTTAACACTTATTACTACCTAATATGCTACATATATCTATTTTAAAATCTCCACCAGCATATAAGCACCATAATTTTGATCTGTTTTTATTTTTTCTTTTCTGCTGTATTCCCAGTGTTTAGAACAGTGCCCAACACAGAGTTGGCAATCAGTACATGTTTGTCAAAAGAATGGAAGAAATGATAGAAGTCCACAATGGGACCAGCCATATTTATTAAATACTCATTGGGGCCTGGCACAATGCTAACCACTTTACATCTAATGTGTCCCTGAGTCCTCGTGACAACTGAGCTGCAGGTAACAGGCAAGGAAACTAATGTTTTGAGAAGTCAGAAAAATTGTCCATGGTTCCACAGCTGGTTAGCAGTGGGCCATGATAATATTCAAGGGTCCACAGGTCACCACATCCCAGCTCACTAAATCAAAGTGTGTTTCACCTTACTCTTTTCATTGTTGTCAGCCGAATCAGAGGGTTGAGGCCCTGTAGAGTTGACTGGTTGACTGTGGTTCTGTAACAAGGGCATTTGAGGGTTTGAAGACATTTTTCTAGCGTGGATTTGGTAGATTTTATTTGGTGCTGCATCTCAGGGCAGTTTGAATAAAAAACAAAAACCTTTGAGTTGCTATGGTAACAGAGAGCAGCTGCTCACAAACTCATTTCCTGTGGAGTGATAATCCCTTCTCCCTAGTTTTAGCAGGGAACAAATCTGGTAACTTGTTATGATGTGGCTGTCACCAGTGATGATGGTTTTATTTAGACCTACATCTGATACGTTCTTTTCTCCTTTTCACTTTAAAAGTTAATAAACCTCTATAGAAAATTTAGAAAAGAAAATTTATAATCACACAACCTTACACATTGTTATTTATTCTGATATTTATTGCTAGGAAGGCAATTCTAGTTCTGTCATCAACTAGCCATTTGACCTTAGGAAGATGTCTTAACCTTTATAAGACAAAATAAATATCAACTTTCAATGTTGTTAATAATTATTATTTTATACATTTTTAGTTTTATCTTTTTTTTAGTTTTTATAATAAGAAAAGATTAAATAAAGTATTTAAATAGTCTGGTGCTTAGGAGTTCCAAGAATATTTGACAGATTTCCTTCTTTTTCTTCATGTTATTCCCTAACCTGCCACCCCACAGATGCCGTCACCCCAAGTGAGCCCTTTTAGAGGTACATTTAAAATGTTTAATTATCAAAAAATATATATAACCAATAGGAAGACAGTATTGATATGTGAAAGCTAAAACTTCCCATGACCTTGGCTTCCACAAATGATAATCTTTTCAAAGCCTTTTGCCTCTCTGCATTTTTAGTGCTAAGTGCACAGGGTGTCTCTATGCCTTTAGCCAAAACATCACCTAAAATTCAAAGGTCTGTCTTTCATACTACATTGGATCAGAATCATCATCTCCAAAACTTATTTAGCTACTCAAGTATCTCTCATTCTTTGCTCTGTGTTCAACATCCTTAAACCTCTGAAAACTAGCATCCCAACTCTGTCCCTCATTAGCTGTATGAACTTCAATGCCTTGGTTTTCTCATCTCTGAAATGCAGATGATAATAGACATAATTTCATAATTGTGGTTAAGATTAAATAAGTTAATGAACAAAAGTTCTTCACATTATAGCTGGCAGATACTGTCTACACATGGGATAAACACCTGAGCCCTGAAGAAAGAGTAAGAAAATCTCTATTGCCTTCTCTCATTACTTACCATTTTTTTCTTTTTCACTTATAGACTACTTTGCCCATTTCTGAATTTCTTATTTTTTCTTTATGGAAAGACCCTGATTTTCTGCTGAGTTTGGTCTGTTTTCCATTTCTCAGTCCCTAAAATCATTACTTGTATGTACCCTCAGTACCATCATACACACATATGCAAAACCTTGATGTGAATGAATTTTACCTTCTGTTATACCAAAATTATTTACTAAACACCTTGTAGGTTGCCACATACTGTTCCTGGCACTGATTATCTTTGAGGAGAAGGTCAGCCAAGGTTCCTCCATTTTTAAAGCTCCATTCCAGTAGGTGCTCATAGTCTTCAGTGCTCATATACTTTCTGTTCTGTATCCTGCCCTAGTTACTAACAGTCCTCTGCGTTGGGTCCAGTCCTCATAGGATTTTTCTTTATGATCTTGAACTCAACATGTAATTTAAACTAACATGCTTAAGAGTGTTGCTATTTCAAAACATTTCATTCAGTAAGCATGTATTGAACCCCTGCTTTATCCCAGTCTCTATATTATCTTCTCTATGTACCATATATTCATTCATTCTCATGGGGCTGTCTATGAAATAGAATTTTAACCAAAAGAATATCAGTTGAAAAATTAAGACAAGCTTGTAAAAGAAATATTTAGGTTGGGTGGTGAGACAGGAGATAAACTTTTAAAAATCATTTTTTAAGGACCACTGATAGACATCACTCTGTAACACATTAGATTTGTCGGCCCTTGATGCAATGTTTTGAACTGACATATGCTACGACTATAATCAAAGACATTCAGAGGAAGGAAATGAAATGATCATTTCTAAAGGTCATGCCATCCAAAAGCAAATAGAAGATCCAAAACATTCAACTGGCATTTGCTTAAACTAAAATTTGTGCCAAATGTATAACAAAGGGTGAGTTGTTGCCATTGGGGTTATTAATTCTGCTTGAGGTATTAATTTAAGATATTAACTTGTTACTAGTCAAATATCCATCTTAGAAATGTTTCCCCTGCATAGTAATGATGGCATATAATGCTGTAGGCTAAACTAATCTCGTTGTCATTTGGGGTTCTGAAACTACCACACATTAAAGATTCTATCTGGGTTTCCATCCTCATAGAAGAGCTGATGAACTGGGAGGTTTTCTAATAACAATGAACACCACAATAATGGAGTGTTCACTCCATAAGTTCCACTGTTAATAGGATAAAATCACTCCAGGCAAATAAAACTAAAACACTTTCTTCTAATTGATGTTCAAGCACCACCTACTACTTCTGTGTGATAAGACTGCAATAAATTAATGTTTTAAGTTCGTGTGTGATGCTCTGTTGAGACTAAGAGATTTGTTCAGACTTTCAGAGTTTGTCCTTGCCAGGTAACCTCTACTAACTTTCCATCTACCTACTTCCTCAGGAGCATTAACCCAGGGATGTACAGGGATTTGTGAGTATGCAAATATCTCTATTCCCCTCAAAACTAAAGAAGGGCTCCTAACTGGCCATGTGAAGGTAGACATTTTATTTTTATTTTTATTTTTGCAATATAGACATTTTAAAATAGCACCTTAGCACTTCCTTCTCAAAGTGAGCAGTGACAGTGAATTTAGTTCATGTACCCTCAGAAGAGATCCTCCAAGGCTTGCCCATGGACAAGTTAGTCTGTAAATTACTGAATTTATTTATGTTGGGATTGATATTTCATGCTCAAAGTTTTCTCAGGGATGACTAAAGCCAGAGGCATTTTTGTTAAAGTTGGTCCATTAATCAGTTGACTAAGACAGCCCCATCATCTGTAAATGAGAGGTGATAATCAGAGTCTTTTCTAGAGATACAGTGAAGAAGATATGAAAAAAAGCATCCAGAGTACTCAGCCAGAGACTGGTCCACAGTAATATCTCACAATGCCTGTTGACATTAGAATAATTCTAGATTTGAAACAATTACCACAATTTTCTCAATTCACATTGTTTTGATGCCTCCAACATTGTATCAAGAAAAGTGAAAGAATAAAAAAAAATAGCACAGAATCTGCAAGAGGGCTGCCCTCAGTTATAGTTCCAGTTCTTTGGTGATTAATCATGGAGATGCTGGTAAAAATCACAACACATTTTAGAACTTTAATTCTTTCCTCTGTGAAAACAAGCTGACCAATGCCTATGTCACACAGATATTGGAAGAATCAAACAGGATAATTTATGTAAAGCTATTTTGAAAACTGCATATAGCCACATGTAAAGCATTGTTGGGATTTTAGTGTTTAGCTTTTGTTAAATGAAAAATCAATAATTTGCTGAAATATCTCTCAGAGGATTGAAAACCCATTAACATTATATTTATTGATAAAACCCGGTAGAGATTTTAAAATGTTTAACTTCTGAAATTCAAAGCTATCAAGTCAGAGCAAAACTTCCAAGGCTGCAGCACAGAGAACTAACACATGTCCATAGCTTTGCCTTTTCTTCTCTCTGTAACTCAGCCAGATTGCATTCTGCCTTTTTAGTCAGTGAGTGTAGACATGTGTTTCTCACCACTAATATCTTTCACTTTCTCATATATGACACTGTAAAGGATGCCAAGTGCCTTGACAATGCCTTAAAGAAAAGAAAGTAAGAAGTATTTCACATTTTAATTGACCAATGCAGAATTTATTTTGGAAATGTTCATTTAGTTTTTAATATTCAAAAGTGAGAACTACAAAAAATGATATATGATTTATTTTTTAAATATATGCCTTCATTATCTTTTCCATTGTCTCATGATAATAGAAAACATTCTCGTAACCATCTTCTTACAGAAACAAAAACTTATTAAATGAAAAAAGCATTTAAGATTTTTATAGAAAATTATTTTTCAAATTATCTTCTTTAAATCAGTTTACTGTGCTTTTTTGATTAAATAGTAAGAAGCACTGATAACATAGTCAACTGATTTTAAGACCATTTTGGTAAAATTTTAACACTAATTTTAAAATGCACACTCAGCACTTGTTATAACTGGTGATGTTAAAAATAGTATCAAATCAGAGGCCATATACTTGTGTGAGTTCCCTGAGTTGGGGGCTGCTCTTAGAAGTGAAGTAAGATAGTAGTAGGAGAAAATGTGTTTCACATCATAGTTTTGCAGATATTTGTTACAACTCTTCCTTCTATACCTCAGGTCTTTTCCTCCTTCTTGACCCACAGGATGGGCCACGGGGAATGTGCTTGCAATAACATGGTCTGGAGAGTTATTAGGCCAAGACTAACTGTGATCTGCCATGGATACATTCTCTTTTCTTGACTCTCAGGTTCTGACCTCTGGTTGCTTCTACTCATTTCTCTCCATTTCTTATTTCAATACTAGGGTCGATTGCCTAGTGCTTTCTTCATTGGGCTGCTTCTGGTCCATCTATGCATGCTCTTCTAATACAATATGAAAATAATATCTCTTGTCTTGCAGAAGCATTGGCAAGATTAAATGAAATGATACTTAGCCCAACACTTGGTATATAAGCTCAGTAAGTTCCAGGCATTGTGACACAGAGTATCTATTCATATTACTACCAAGTCTACTAAACCAGTAATTAAAATGTAAATATCTTCTCTCTGCAACTCATCTAATTACACTTTACCTTATAAGTCAGTGGGTATAGACACATGTTTCTTATCACTAATATCTTTTACTTTCCCACACATGACAACTGTAAAGGATGCTGAAGGCCTTGAATTTTATATGAAAGAGGTTATCTCCTTTTTTAAATTTATTTTTATTTTTTTTTTACTTTCATTCTAATAAGTCTTTGACTTTGCGTCTCACTAATTTATATCTTCAAGATTTCCCATTGTCTCAAACAATTAATTTAGGTTATCTGGGTATCTAATTTCTAATTTCACATTTGCTTCATCATGTAATCATTTATTGTCAGAGTTTGAATACTCATAATCAATTTTGTGTTGTGATCTGATATGAATTTTTTTAATAAAATTAGTTTGTCATTAAACAAATCAGTGCAACAAGTTAATTTACAAGTTGTTAAGATACATAGTCATCATAAATGTCAAAGTCTGAAACCTCAGTTCATAAAAATAAAAATCTCCTTTATTTTCTCTTTTAATTTTTTCCAAATATTTTTAATTTGAAACTTTATATTTAACAATGGAATATATGCAAAAATATTCACAAATTATAAGTGCATAGTGCAAAGAATTTCACAATCTGAATACACCCATGTGGCCTCTCCACCTGTCTAACTCTTGAATGCAAGAACATGAGTCCTTAAATCCAGCAGTATCCATTGTTCCCATAGTGAGCCCACCCCACTCCCAGTGTGTGGACTCAGGGCCACCATAGCTGAGACATCATCAAACTGGATAACAGAGGTCAGTCTTCCCAGAGGATTCCTTGAAACTTTACCTCCCCCAACTCATGGCCCCACCCAAGCCACATCCAGGTGTGTCCTAGCTTAGTCAGGTGCCCTTTGCTGAGCAGCAGGGTAGACTCACATTGGAGGCAGCTGGCCTCAGTTTCTGGTGTGGCCTTTGAGGCAACTCTAAGCATAGCATCTGTGGATTGCTTGCTGAATCTTAATAGGTGGCCCCGGAAGGGCATAAGCTGGAGTTAAACCTGGTCTACAGCTGAACCCCTCTTTGGACTGTGCCACTGGACACCTACCACACAAAGTCACTCCAATAAGACCAGGAGACCTAGGAGCTTTGCTTAGTACATAGAAACAGACACAGGAAGTTTGCCAAAATGGGAAGACAAAGAGGCAGTCACCATATGAGAATAGAAGAGATTCAGGAATAGTGGAGTCAAGCAATCTAACAGATGCAGAGTTCAAACCAGTGGTTATAAAAATACTCAATGAACTTAGAGGAAGTGTAGATGAATTCAGTGAGAACTTTAACAAAGAGATAAAAAATATAAAAATGGAATTGGAAATTATAAAAGGGAACCAGTCAGAAATGAAGAATACATTATTTGAGATGAGAAGCATAGTAAATGGAATAACCAAAGTGAATAAAGAAGAGGATCAAATGACCTATATTGAGAATAGGAAAGTCAAGGACACTCAATCAGAATGGCAAGATAAAGAAGCCAAGATTATAAAAATAATTAAAGAAGCATATGGGGAACTATTAAAGGTCCAAATATCCATCTGATTGGTGTAAATGAAGAAAACATTTTGAGCAGCTGTTTGAAGAAATAATGATGGAAAATTTCCCTAACCTGGTAAAAGAAAAAGACATAAACCCCAGGAAGCTCAGAAAATTCCAAAAATCAGTGATCCAAAGAGGGCCACACCAAGACACATCATAATTAAAATTTAAAAGTCAAATACAAAGATAGACTCTGAAAAGCAGCAAGAAAATGCAGTTACCTGCAAGGGAGCTCTCATAAGACTGGCAGCTGATTTCTGAAAAGAAACTATACAGGACAAAAAGGCTTGGCAGAAAATATTCAAAGTGATAAAAACCCAGGATCTACAACCAAGCATACTTTATCCAGCAAAGCTATCATTTAGAGTTGAAGGACAGATAGAGAGCTTCCCAGACAAAAATTAGCTAAAGGAATTTATCATCATCAAGCCAATAATACAGGAAATTTTGGAAGGACTTCTTTAAGAGGAAAAAAAACATATCAAAAACAGGAATAAAGAATGGTAATAACTGCATTCCTATCAACAAGTACCTCAAATGGAAAAGAATTAAGTGCTCCATCCAAAAGATGGAGTGCCTAAATGGATAAGAAAACAAGACCTCTATATATACTGCCTACAAGAGACTCACTTCAGATTAAAAGACACATATAGAGTAAAAGGAAGGGGATGGAAAAAGATATTGCCTTGATAGACCTAGAGGTATTGCACTGAATGAAATGGGTCAAATAGAGAAAGATAAATATCATTTGATTTCATGTACATGTGGAATATAAGGAACAAAATGAACAACAACAACAAAAAAGTGGAAATAAACTTATAGGTATAGAGAATATTTAGAGGGATACTAGATGGGAGGGTTTTGGGTGGGACCAAAAAAAGGCAAAGGGATTAAGAGGTACAAATGGATAATTGCAGAGTAGACATGGAGATATAGAGTGTAGCATGGGGAAGATGGTTAATGTTGCAAAAAATATGTAAGGGGAAGAGAGGTACTAGATTTAGTGAGGTGATTGTTTTGTGAGTTATGTGGATCTCTGATGACTATGCTGTGCATCTGAAACTGGTATATTATTGTATGTCAACTATAATTTAAAAAAAAACATTGACTTGTACAATGTAAATACAAGCAACCAATTGTCTATTATATTTCAATGAAGATAAAAAATTATAAAAATTTTAGTCTAAATAAAAAAAATATTTGTGGAACTAAACTTAATATAAGTTCTTTCTCTTGAAAGAACATTATTCAATACAAAAATGCATTTTTTTCAATAGATATATTCTAGATTGTATATTACTATCTATACTTGCAAAAATGTTTCTGTAGTAAATATATTTTCTAATCAGATTCATTTCTCAGTGGTAAACATGAAAATATATTATGTGCATGCAGATGTCTGTGTGTATATATGTGTGTATTATATATACATGTGTGATATATGATAATTATGCAGAAATTACTATTTTAGACTGATGTCAAGCTCTTCCAAGGAGCCAAGTTTTCTACAGGATGAAAGAAAAAATAGTGTTTGAAAGTGGGAGTTATTCTGAAGCAGGTACCTGTGATATTTGCAGGCCTTGAGTTACAGCAAGAAAAAGAGAACTATCTTCACATATGAGAAATGCACTTTACAACTTAAGAAGTTACATAAACTCATTTGATTCCATTAACGTTATATGAAGGCTGTGCCATTTATAGTTGTATCCAGTTACAAATATATACAGCAAACATTATAAGTTTAGTTTTGTGAAAGAACCATTTTATTATGCTCATAGATTCTGTGGCTCAGAAATTTGGAAAATGCACAATAGGGAATACTTGTTACTTTTCTATAATGTCTGGGGACTCTGTTGTGAAATCTGAAGGCTGAAGGTGAATTGATAGTGGGACTTGTTATTATATGAGGCACATTAATCTGGGTTGGCAGAACTTGAAGATTAGGGCTGCAAACAAGAAGAAAACATTTGTACATGGCCTCCCTTGTGACTAGACATCCTTACAGCATAACAGCTTCAGAGTAATTGGACTTCTTACATGGTGGCCCAAGGATCCAAGAGCTAGTATTCTAGTGAAAAAGGCAAAAGGAGCATTGCCTTTTATGACTGAGCCTTAAAAATCAAGCAGCTCACGTTCATCCCATTCTATTCATTACAAGTGAGTCATCAACTATGCAGATTAAATAGGAAGGAAATTAGAGTCCACCTATTGGACAAGGATCAATGGTGGTAGTGTTCTAGAGGGGCCTGGGGGATATGGGATATTATTGCAGCCTTCTTTTGAAAATACAGTATGCCACAGAAGCTAAGGTTCAAAAAAACCAAATAACTTGCTGAAACAGAACAATAATTGGTAAAGCCAACAGTAGATATTTAACTGGAAGATAATATTTTGGTCTACAAGCCATTATTCAAAGTCTGCAGAAAACAACTTAGATGAAATTGTATCACAGCCACGAAAAAAGAAGTGTGTGCCTCAATATAATTAGAGTACATTAAACCTTCAAAATTCAAAATCTTATCTCCAATACATATTTTTCTCTTGGGGACCCTCCTTTGTCCCCTCTCTATATTAAATTTCTACATCCTGGTTGTTCTAAGTTATATTCAACAGTCAGGAAATATCTTAATCTAATGCAATGTTAGAGCAGATTTTTCATTGCCAAGCATATAACATGAGATTTGTGTTGTACAATTTAATGATATCTGGTGGGACTGCTTCACAGCAGACATTCATTTTTCTCCTGAGGCTTTTCATCAGTGTCGAATTGGTTTTTGTCAGGTGTGCTGCTTATTTCTCAGCATGCTGGATCTTGAAGATTTTTCCCAGCAGCAGCTGAGTGTCATCAATGAGGACATACGTCTTAAACAAGAACTCTCTCCCATGATGACATTCAAGATCCCAAGGGAAATAACGAGCCATCATTCAAGGTGCAATTGAAGAAGGACAGCAGAGATATTCTAGCTCAGTAGCTGAAGCAGATGGCTTCCTGTTCCCAGAGCAGCAGCTGACATTGCTGGGAATACTGGCATGATGTTTCTCAGGTGCCTTCATAATGGGGTTAGCAGTGTCCTGGCACATGAGGAGGGGAAGGAGTTAATGGCAAAGGCCATATCATGGGCCTCTGACTTAAAAGAAGCAAATGTATTTCATGCCTTGTTTATAAATTGGATTCCACCCAAATTTTATGTCATTAAACCCATATTCAGCTTACTTCAGCCTTCATAAAGAAAGGACCTATAGTCTTTCTACCATCAATGGATGCCTAACTAACAAAGTATCAAAGTGAAGAAAAGATTGTCCAAATGGCTCTCCTTATGTTCTTTTTGATGACTTCTCGCTATGCTCCTTTTGGCCCATACTTAGAATTACCAACCACATCTGTTTTGCTCAGGATACAGCTGTTCTTTTCAGGCAGCCGGTATTTTTTCTCAGCCTTAATAAATCCAGCAAAGCTACTGCTATTTGACCTACACTGATGTGCAGTATCTTCCAGAAGGATAAAAACAAATAGGCATACAAAAGGATTAACCTTTTACAAAATTCAGACACATTGAAATGTAGTAGATAAATCACATATTTGGGAATAAATCTGCACTTTGTAGGTGTCTGACTTTGCTGAATTCCTCAGTCTTGATGAATTTTAATTTCTCCTCTTCAAAATAGATTTTAAATGTGCTATATAGAATTGCTATATGCTTTAAATAGAGGAAATAGTTAAACAAATATAACATGATCTCAAAAATTATGTATGTTGTATTTACTCAATAAGTTTGTTAAAACTGGTAATTTCTTGTTCCCATTCCTGTTATGTCTAGGACAGGACCTAGGAATCTGCTTTTAACAAGCTCCCTGGACAATTCTAGCCTTAGAATGACATCATAAGTAGGACACATCACTCAATGAAGATAAAAATGAAGAACAACAATAATATTTTTTAAAAGTATAGAACAACCAAACATGAGCAGATATCCTTTCAGGAGCTTTAAAAAGTGATGCATGAATGGGCACAATGACCCCTGGACTTGCCCATATGCTTTTTCTTTACAATCATAAGACATGCTTCACCAAAAATTAAATTTTATAAACTGCTATTTTGGAAGTAGACCCTGGACTCCGCTCGGGTAAATGTAGCTTCTTCCTGGGCACTGAGAGTTCTACTACAACTTTGTGTTCCATCAGATAGATAGTGGTTTCTTTGCTGACAGAATTTTGCAGATCTCTATCCTGTAGTGCCAGCTGTTGATGAAAGGTCAAATTACCTCCAGGTAGTGACAGCAATGCCTTTGATGTGTCACCTCCCTTCCACACACATGCACAAACATTTGCTCAGCTGTCAGCCAACATTAGGGCTTGTCTTTAGTTATCATCCACTCCCTGGATAGTTCAAAACACTCAGCTTTCTCCTCTCTCCCAACTAGTTCAACAAACTTATATTCAACTCAGTCCATGGACTTCAATTTCTTGCTTAAAATGGTGATGGGGGAAGAGAAACATTAAATGATAGATACAGTCAGAACTTTATAAGTGATTGAGATTCACTAAATGCAAAGTGTATGTAATTATCTAATACAGACTCATCTCCTGCTACATAGTCTGCTCTTTACTTATGCTTTGTAAATTTTTACTACAACAGTATGAGGTTGCTGTGTTCATACTGGTTTCATAGATGAAGAATCTGAGGCTTTACAGATATATACATGTACCAAAACTCATCAAACTCTATGTTTTAAAAATATGTATTTTATTTTATGTCAATTATGCCTCATTAAACCTGAAACAGAAAACAAATGGAATGCTACATAATGTGTCCAAGACAGCACAAACAGAAAACAATACTTCTGTCTTCTCACCTCTGAAATGTATGTTCTTAGTCACCAAGGCAGGCAACAGAGTATTGGGGAAAGAAGTTACCACCTCACTGGAATAAAAGGAAATAAAGTGAAAATGAGGGTACAGAAGCATTTCAGTTTTCCTTAGATTATTAGCACCTCCTGATGTGTGAGAAAATGAAGCCAAAATTGTGGTATTTTGATTTCGAGTTGCCCAGGTTGATCTGTTCTGTCATTTATTTCTAAGGATAGAGACGCTGGCAGCATTAGCAGGTTCACCCCTGATGAGACCTCTTCTCAAAGAGAAAATTCTGTGCCATGGCCACACATCATATCTCTACTACGAAAGCAGCTATTAGTCAAAAGAGACTGGTATGACTATCTGCCTCGGAAGAATGGACAAATAGTGCAAACTCAGAACTGCTAAACTGTAATCTCTGTTAGGGCACAGATTATGAATGTCTTATCACAGTTCTAACCTCATAGCACATGTAGATGATCAATACTGTTTTGGGCATAAATGATTGAATGACCCACAAATTCTAAAAATTAAATCCAAGTGGTTCTTCTATCATTAGATTTCTATTAAAAAGTTATAACACTATAAATATACTACAATATTTATTTTAGGAAACAGTAGAGATGAATATCTAAAATAAAATATGAAAATGACCTAAATATTTCAATTACCTGTGCTTTCCCTGTGAGCTAAAATGACATCATTTACATTATAATTAACTTTCCTCTGCAACTGCATTTTGTAGTAACTTCCTGGCTTTTTATTAGGGGCACATTTAACTACATTAGCAGACAAAATAACATCCCATTAACTTTTAGCTTGCTCTGCTTGTTTTTCCACAAAATTCAACTCATCATAACTTCTTTAAAGAAATAATGCTCTCATTTTTGTAAATAGTCATAATTAATTATATTTCCATACTTTATTGAGGAATAATGGAAGTTTTATACACTATAGCTACATTATACATTATAGGACATGAATGAAATAAATCATGAGGTGTGCCAATATAATTTCAAAAAATGTAAGAAAACATTTTTGTACTATCCAACTTTAAAACTGTTAGCTCAGATAAAAAGAGGATTCTTTTATTCCCTAGTAATAGAGACTTACAGAAATTGAAATATTATTTTTTTCCAGCAATTGGCCCGTTTCCCTTATCAATTCTGTAGGCCACACCATGCTTTTTTTTTTTTTGATAGAGAATATGAATTCAGTGGGTTTGTAGATATGAGGCTGTTAATTTTTAAAACCTCTCTTGTTAGCAGACAAGCTCAATCAGTATAAAAAGCACAGTGAGGCATGGACTTGTTATGTTTCATTCTACAGCAATATAATTTATTCCTTAAAATACCTAAAAATGAACAAATATGTTTCTGAGGCAGAACATGTATTCTACACTGTAGGCTAAGGGTCATTTAGCATGACCAATAAAGTTTCAAAAGCATATTGGGAAAGTGTGACTGTTTAGATGTCTTGGGTGTAAAGCTTATGAAGTTATGAGAGAATAGAGGATACTGTGCAGAAGGTAGCAAATTGTAACAGAAACTAGGGATTTCATGATAAAGAATCCATTGCTATGAAATTATTGAGCCCCCTTCTTTCCTATCTATGCTGGGGAGATTTTGCCATTCTGTAGATTCTTTTCATTTAAAAATGTACTTATGGTACAGTTTGAACTTTTGATTGTAAAAACAAACAAACGAACAAACAAACAAAAAACACTAGCTAATTGGATTGTAAGAATCCATCGAATTGCCTCTATAATTTCTTTAAAGAAAAGCTTAAACTGTTTTCTTGTCTTTGTTGAATAATAACAATAATAGGCTTCTTCGTCTTTTTTTCTTTGCCATTGTCTTGCAGTGAGATTTTTTCCAATTTAATCCTTTTTTATCTATAATTGACAGTGAATAACAACATCCTGATTCTTTCTCTGTTTTGCATAAGCAAAATGATGTGATTAGCAATATGCATTTAATAATCCATTTAGGAAAATGTAGAATGTGAAAATATTTGGTTTATTGTCCTGCCTGGCTTCCCTACTGTACTAATTCTCCTACTCCTTATTAAAGGGGAAAAATGAAGACAAATTTGCCTTCAGTTTTCTATACTAAAAGAGCTAGAATGTGCACTATGGAATGCAGTTTTAGGTCTTAAATCGATGATATTTTCATAGATTAAACCATGAGAAGAGAAGCAGGAAGGGAATGGCAGTGAGGAGAAAGAACCCACTTTGAAAGCACTGAAAATGAACTCTGAATGTGTTTAATATAGCACCTTGAGGATTGGAGCTATTGCACCAAGTGGTCAATGAGAATGTGCAGTGGAAGTAGATTTGCACTGCACATGATGCTGATTAGAGAATAAGCTAGAAAAGGTAATTACAGCTGAGGATGACAAGTTGACAACCACAGCTGGGAAAGTGCAAATGCACAGACAGCATGCCAAGGAATCTTGTCCATAGGCCAATGCAGCTTCCCCACTGGCCAATGCATAGTCCCCACAGGCCAGGGCACAGAGACTAGAGGAACTTGTCACAACTTGAGCCTTCAGGGCATGTCTTGAAGCCTAATCTTAGATCCAAACAAGTTATCACAGTTCCATCTTTCCCTCTGGAATTGCTTCTACTGCATTAAAACAATCACACTGAACAAAGACTGTGATTAAGCTAGCATTTCTAGCCTCTTGCTGGACAAGTTGATTTTATTTTTCACCACCCAATTCAGCTGGCAGGTCCAACAAACAATTGAGTTAAAGAGACCTGCCCGAGAAATTCACGAGGAAGCTTTCTGGGTTTGCCCCTTCACCTTTCAATATTTGAGCAAATCATGCCTATCTAGACTGAAGAGCACCACATAAAACTGCTTAAGAGGCTGTCTGCCACACTGGGAAAGAATCATGAAGAGTTCTCGAGTTATGGTGAAATGAGCCCCATTTACAGCATCAGAATATATAAAGGGAGAATTCTCCTAATGACATCGGATTAGCTCCTGCTCTAGTGTCCTTATTTCACTATAATGTCCCAAGAGTGAATCTCTGGTTTGCTCTTCTGCAAACTAGATTCCTCTCTTTTGTTCTCGCCCAGTATTTTTCACAACGTTTTAATATTAGCACTTTTTTTTAACTCAATGGATTTTTCAGTTTTATTATATTGCAAGCAAATTATGAATAGGATTTGTATTTTATTTATTTCTGCATTCTTCATATTACCAAGTTTTCAGTAGGCTCTCAGGAAATGTAATTTAAAAATAATAGTTTCCCTGGTGCCAGATGGATATTACACTTATTAGCACTTTCAATAATGTGTTTGGATAGCACACAGCTTAGGAATTCATAGCATTATTAATGTTTAAAAGTCTAAGGTGAGTCTCTTTAAGATACTATATCTTTTTATTTGGCTTTCACTTCCTAGAGGAAAAAATGTCTGTTAAGATAAGAATCACACCACGTATGAAAATAGTAATTATAAGATATGTGTGAGATATAATACATGCATATGTATCTTATAAGCTATACAAGATATGCATACATGTAAGATATATTATAAAATATGTAAGATATATGCATAAGATGTGTATATGTAATTGATAAATGTCTTAGATAAAAATAAAACACAGAATGAAGACTATCTCTTTGTTAGAGGAGTTTAAAAATTTATCAGAAAATGTACATAAACACAAAAATTGAGAATTATGGGACAGTGCAGTATGAATGAAAACAGTGATTATTATTAATGAAAACAGTACACATTTTTCTTTATAAATTGCCTTTGCTTATTTATACACCCATGGAAATATTACTAACAGACTATCCTTTCTTAGAGGAGTGCAAAGACCATGAATATTATGTGAGTCATCTCTCATTTTACTTAATAAGAACAAAGGAGCAAATAAAAAAAGACATCTTTCAAATTGGTGTAAAATTTCTTCAGTGAGCCCATCATTCAAGTAATCGCAGGCTATCTGCTCCTGTATAACCATCCTAACTACTAAGACAAGTTCCAATCTTTATTTTTTTAAATGTCACATTATACAAAGGACCATAAAAAGAGAGGGTCTCACATCCTTGTGGGGCAATTTAGCATGTAGATTCCCACGAACTCCTACAAGGAGGTAGTGAGAATGAAGGGAGAGAGAAACGTTCTCCAGTGTAGTTGTTACATTCTAGGAAAAGCCAAGAAGCCAAGCCCTGGGCTTAGAAGGGAGAGGCCATCAGCGAGGAACCAAGTCACCAAGAGTGTTCTCATTACTTGGATTGCTCTTATATCATGCGCCCAGCTTGGCAGTCAGGTGAGGTGGGACCGTTCACTGATCAGGATCCTGATTTGTGATGCACTGACACGAGGAAGCATAAATGGAACCACAAGAGATACTCTTGCAACCCTCATGTACCTCATCCTGGGGAATGGCATGTAAGACCTCCCAAAGGAAAAGACTATGATATTACTAGAGAAGGGATGAAAAAAAGTGAAAATCAAAGAGAATGGCACTCCTAAATATGTGTATAGTGCATGACATGTAGGAAACCATTTTTTTTTTCTAAATGAAAAGTTATTATAAAAGCCATTAAACTTACAAAATTAGAGTCTTCAAGATTTTCTCCAGATGAAACCTCCTTTTCATTTCACTAAAAGGGAAAAATTACTAGGGCATGAGGAAGGACCATTATGGCTGTGCATAACCTGAAAGGGCGGTGAGGGAAAGGAAGGCAGAATTAACATTCCTGAGTCACCTGGCTATGAGAAAGGCCAAAAACTAGACAGTGGGATGCAAGGTTGGCTCTGCTCATGTCTCCTGGAGTAACCTGATCTGTCTTAGAGATTGAACAACTGGTCATAAGGAACCATTGGAAGGGCATATTGTAGAGGGAGTTTATATTACAGAAAAAAGAATAAGTGCTATTTCTGCATTCTTCCAGGTGAGCCATTTATTATTTAATATTTATTGAAGTTTAGCAGGGAATATTGATCATGTTGATCTCCCAAAATCATATTGTGATTAATTTTAAACATAATATATATTTTGCCAGCTTGGAGAATATATGAAATCTTTATTTTTTTTATTGTGATAAAATATATGTAACATAAAATTTACATTTTAACCAGTTTTTAGTGGATAATTCAGTAGCATTGTTGGAAGAGGTCACTGAGTACATGAGCACCAGTTAACACATAAGATGGACCCAGGCTAGTACCTGGAAGATCCTTGCCCCTTCCCCTGCCCTTGAAATGTATGTTCTGCCCATCATTCTCACACTAGGAGCTGTTTCAAGGACTTAGTCTTGAGAGAGTATGGTGTTGAGACCAGCTCGACTGAACCCCATTAAGGCCTCTATATAAACTTTAAGATTCTGGGGAGTGAAGAGATATACTTTGTCTTGCAACCACCCAAGACAAGCCTCTTAAGTAAGTTCTCTTGCTTATTAAACCTTCCACCTACCAATCTAGAGTACTCTACCTCTTCCTTTAGTATCCCCTTGTCTTCTGTGTATGAGGGGCCAGGTTGAGAACCAACAAGCATTAAGTACATTCACATTGTTGTGTAACCGTAAAACCAATAGTAAACATGCTTACAAATTAGATCATAGTCTAGAGATATAGGTATAGGCTTTAAATAAATGTTTCAATTGCTTTGGTAGTCACATAGCTTATAGTCAAAGATTAAGAAAGTATGTTAGTCATGTTCTGAACGTCTGACTATAAAACAAGTTCCAGGAAAAATGTTTAAAAGTACACTTCGATTGAGATAATAGAAAAATAAACCTCGTTAAGCACTAAACAATGATAGTTTAAACAATGACGATGGTCACAAGAAGTCTAGTTTCTGTTTTTTGTTTTAAAGATAACATCACTGACATACAATTATGAAAAATTTTGCAGAATCTTGGTTCTTCCTGCCGAGCACCCCTTGTTCTCACAATATAATTTTAAGTTGCTGATGTCCTGTTTCTTTGTCAAGCAGGAGGAGATAACTCCAAAAGCACAAGGAGAATTTATGAGTTTGTTTTACAGAAGGAAAAAAATGCCTTTAAGAAAGTTGTGATCAGCTGCTGACGCCCAGAAGTCTGGTTGCACACAAAATATCTGTGACTGAAGAAATGCAGATGTTCCCTTTGGTTCCCTGAAACTCTTCATCCCTTACACCCTAGCCACATAAAAACAACCTACTTTTTCTTTTTGGGGAAGATGACTTTGAGAGATCCTGCTCTCCTGTCCTCTTGCTTTGGCCAAATTTCATAAACCTTTTCTCCAAGCACTGGTGTCTCAGTGTTTGGCTTACTAGTACATCAGGTACAAGAATCTGAATTTTGGGGGGTGATAAATAGCAACCATAACCTCCTTGAGTCTCCAGACCATTTTCATCTTCCTAAACTGAAACTCTATAGCCATTAAACAATAACTCCCCATTTCTCCTCTCAGCCTCTGGCAACTTACACTCTAATTTATATTTCTATGAATCTGACTACTCTAAGTACCTCTTATAAATGAAATTATACAATATTTGTCCTTTTTATCTGACTTATTTCATTTAGCATATTGTATTATAGGCTCATTTATGTAGAAGCATATGTAAGAATTTATTTCTTTTTTTTAAAGATGAGTAGTATTCCATTATATGTATAAATTGCATTTTGTTTATCCATTTATCTATCACTAGATATTTAGATTGCTTCCATCTTTCAGCTATTGTGAATAATACTGCTCTGAACAGTCTTTCACTATACTAAATTTTACACACAAATGAAAATTCCAATTGGTCACATAAAATAACAGGATTGGTATAAATTAAGTTCTTTTTCTTTGCTTGATTAATCCTTGTTCAATTTGTATCTACTCTTTAAGTGTTTACATCCCTGAGGACATAAGAACCCTCTCTGAGAACACATGTAGCTTAATATTTTGTCTTAGAACCTCTTGTATAATGGGTTTTCTAAATTAACTTGTTTCCATAAGGATAAATAATTTAAAATGTGCTTATTTAAATATTTAATCTATAGTATTAAAACTCATCAATGACCACAGAAAGAATTTAGGACTTACATTAACCAACAGAAAATTTCTCAGGATAGGAATATTTCATTCTAGATATTATCTATAATTGTTCATAATATGTAATATAAAGCCAACCTACTTTCAGTTAATTGTGCAATTGTCTGTGGGATCACCATAGATGATGTATCCTCTTAGTGCTGAAATTTGGTGTAGACAGACTTCTCCCACAGTTGGCCCTTGGTAAGTTACCGGGATAAGAACTGGCATTTAGTTTTATCAGTTATTTATGGTGCTCCATGAGCATGAAAGCTGTCATACTCCTTCAAATTTTATTCTCAAGACTAAAAATGTTTTCCAAACAGAATGCTTATATTTTGGAAAACTGTACCTCCATATTTGAAAACTGCATAAAACCAAAATTTATAACCAATATTTTTCTTCATCTGGTGGGAAATCATACAATCACTTTTACTTAAGTATTCTAGACTATAATCTCTGAGTACAAAAGGCAGAAGAAATAATTATTTTTTCAAAGTTGAAAATCCAAATATATTCTATAGTCAGTAAAATTACAGCCCTGGATCTCATTGTCAAATGGGAAATTTATGTAACAGTGAACATTTTAAAGATCAAGCTCTCATTTACTAACGTTTTCTATATTTTTCTTTGGAAGAAGTAATGTCAAAACCCATGGGATGACAGCTTAAGGTGAAAGGCATGAGAGCAAGTCAAAGAAATCTAGTTACTCTTAAGGCAAAACCAAGACAGAGCTAAAGAGCTGCAGAAAGGAAGGGTGATCACCAAAGAACATAAAAATGAACTGGTAAGGTTAATCTTGCTCTTGATGTGATGGGTACAAGAAGATAATTGAAAATGGTAATGGACTTCTAGCTCTATCCAAGATCTGTTAATGAATTTACCCACCTACATGAATAAACTAGAAAACACTGGCTAAAATACATGAAACAAATTTCTTAAAGTATTGAACATTAGGCAGTGAGGGACAGTGATCCCTAAGACTTGGGAAATAAACTGGTTAATCTGACTGTTGAAAAAATGGGCAGGGCAAAGGATGATATTTTTAAAAAGTGGCACAAGATGTCAGAGATTGAAATATGGGATAGATCATGTGCTATCAGAAATGATGGAGGCACTTATACAGGTAAAACTGAAAAGATAGATATAGGGTAATGTTTTAGTTTGGGGTTTTCTTTTGGTTTTTCCTGTGTTTTGTTTTTGTGAACTCCAGGACACATTCTTCAAGTTTAGGAGTCAAATGGAGAGACCTTAAAGATGATGCAATTTGTAGTCAAAGATCAGTAAATCCAGGGCCAGAAAAGATACATTTAAAAATGATACAAAGACTGTTGACAACTGTACTTTTAAAGGAATGTGAGTTCTACAAGGGAGCTCAAACCAAAGCGGTTGAACGTTAAAACAGGCCCATTTTCACTAGAGAGTTGTCAAGATGTATTTCATTCTACTTTATGCTAGATCTTTATAATTCAAACTAGTGAAAGAGTGGCAATTATCCACTGAGTTGAGGTAGTAAATAACTCATCTTGAATCTCACTATGCCTTCAGTTTTCTAAATAATAGAAGTGAAAAGCAGATGTGTAAGAAAAGAAAGAGTCCTCATTTGTTCTTGTTTGAGGTATTTTATTCTTACCATTACCAGTGACTTAAGTAAGAAGAAATTTAACAAGATATTAAAATTATTTAAATATTCCTAAAAAAATAAGGAAAATTCTTTAGTTTCAGCATAAACATGTAGGCACCCTTTCCCACTAAATGTGCTCTCATATTTATGGCTTTCATTTGCTCATTTAGAGCTGGGATTTCCGCCAGGCTTCTAGTGAAATAAGACGTGGTTATGACTAAAACTGAATTTCACAGCTTCAAAAAACTTCAACTAGATACTTAAGAAACTTGATATCTGAAACTAGATACCTGAGAATTATGCCTCTATGGAACTTGACAGGTGAAGATTTACTTTCTAATCTTTAAGTGTGTCTAGTGTGAGTACAGAAGGAGAGACTGAGCTCAGGCTTGACAGCTGTGAACATTGCATGTCATAAAGGCCAGCATCGAGCCCTGCTGTAACTATACTGGCTGCTTGTCCAGTACTGTCACGATGGAATTCCAATGGCTTTCATGTTGGGGAATTTAGAATTTAAAGACCATTTAAGAGAACAAACAGCTGGAGAAAGTGGCACAGAGTGTGCCAAGAATTCTAAGGACTTTTTTACTCTTTTAACTTTTTCACAGTCTTCCTGAGACAGCAGTATGAAAAGAGCAGGAAAGGGACACTGCTAAATTGGCCACAGGCTTTGACATGTGTGCTAAGGCACGGAAACAAATGCTGTTCTTCAAAGAGGACGTTGATAAGTCATTGACTTAAGTATATATCTGACTATCCTATTTTTTTTGACCTAACAAAGAACAAATGTTGGTTCTTTAAAAGGGAAGTAAGTACGGTGTTGGAGGGGTACTAGATTTATTGAGGTAATCACCTATGAGTTATATAGATATCTAGTCCTCTGAAACTAATATAATATTGTAGGCCAACTATAACTGAAAAATTAAAAATATTAAAAATATAATCAATGGGAAATAAATAAATAAATAGATAGATAGATAAATAGATAAATAAATAAATGGGAAGTAAGATGATGTGACTTCACTTTAAATGATAGAAGAACTTGGGTGTTTTGTTTTAAGTGATAGATAACCTCTTAGTATAAAAACCAAGAAGCACCCGTGTTAAATTATCAAGAAAAATCAGCACCCCTGTTAAAATTTATAAGTGAGGCAAATATTGTTGGTGAAGATGAGGCTATGAGAAAAAGAAAATTTCAATAGAGACATGGGAATAGTAGTTGCTTCGTTAAGTATCTGCAAAGGTAGCTCAAATTTGTGGTATTTTTTATTTTTTTAGCAAGATCAGGCCACTGTGAAGGTTAAAAGAAAAGAACTCAATACAGACACCTGATTGTGGCTTGGTACCATAGATCCTGTTGACTTAATGAAAATCACAGAAGTTTGCTAAGCAATGTATGTCTCCATGCCAATCAGGTAACTGTAATTCTTTGTAGAGTGCTTTTCTCTGCTTTCTAGGGCTGTGTTACATTTTATCATTCAAGGATGCATTCATAATGTGTTACTGCATTTTTCTTTAATTTTTTATTTTACCTTAAGGCTATATATAGTATTTTAAATTTATGTACTTTTCTTTTTAATTAAATATACATATTTCTGTCATAACTGGATTGTAAAGTTCTTTGAAAAGAAGATAAGCTAAAAGGATGTAGATATCAGAGATGATTTTTCAGAAGCTGATTAGAGAAATGGTTATTACTGCTAATGCTAATGCAATTTATGTGCAGATCTCCTCCTAACATATATTTCTGGCATCCTCCAAGGTCACATGGTGTTCAGAGGACAAATCCCATATTGATAAATCAGTCAGTTTCATCTAAGTAGTCAAAATTATGTGTGTAGAATTGTTCATATATTCCCTTTGTTATCTTTTATGTGCCTGCAGAGTCTTTAGTGATAACTCTTGTTTAATTCTTGATATTGATAATTTGCCTCTTCCCTTTTTTATCTTTTTCATTCTTACTTAATATTTATCAATTGTACTGATATTTTCAAAGAACCAGCACTTTATTTTATTGCTCTCTATTTTTTGTTTGTTTTCAATTTCATTGATTTCTTCTTTTAATTATTTCCTTCCTTCTGCTTATGTTGCATTTATTTTGTTCTTTTTCTACATTCTTTATGTGGGAGCTTGGATTATTGATCTGAAACTTTTCCTTTCTCCTAATGTGTGCATTTTGTGCTATCAATTTGTATCTCATCCCTACTTTAGCCATGTCCCACAAATTTTAATATGTTGTATTTTCATTTTTATTTAGTTTATTATTTTTTAAAATTTCACTTGGCATTTCCTTTTTGACTCATTGATTGTTTAAAAGTATGCTATTTAGTTTACAGTTGTTTGGAGATTTTTCTGTAATCTGTTATTTTTCCTTTGATTCCATTCAGGCCAGTGAACACTTTCTGTATGACTTCAATTTTTTTAAAATCATTGACTTTTGTCTTATGACCCAGGATTTAATCTATCTTGATATATGTTTTTTGGATACTTGCAATAAATATGTATTCTGCTCTTGTTAGATGTTCTATTCTATAAATATTGATTATTTCCTATTGTTCTGACAGCATTGTTGAGTTCTGTAGGCTTAATGATGTTCTGTCTAGTTATCAACAATTAAGAAAGTGATGTTGAAGTTTCAAACTACAATTGTGTATTTTTCTATATCTCCTTTACATTTTATCATTTTATCATTTTATCAATACTATGCATTTTTTTTGTAATTGTGTGGATTAATACATGAACACTTAAGATGCCTTTTCTTCTTAATGGATTGCTCCTTTTATCACTATTAATGTACCTCTTTGTCTCTGATTATTTTTTTCTCTGAAATGTCCTTTATCTGATATTAATAAAATCATTTCTTTAGTCAATGTGTTTTTATGATATATCTTTTTCTATCCTTTTAGTTTTAATCTGTTTGTATCAAAACCTACCTTTGAAGTGAGTTTCTTGTAGTAATCATATAATTGGGTCATAGCTTTGAATCCACTGTAGCAATTTATTTTCTTTAATTGGTTTATTTAGATTATTTACATTTAATGTAATTATTTATATGTGAGGGCATAACTTGGCATTTTATTTTTTTGTCTCTTTTTTTCATTCTGTTTTCTATTTGTTTTCTTCTCCTGCCTTTCTGTAGGTTACTTGAACACTTATTGGATTTTTATTTAAATTTGTTAATAGTGGTTTTGAGTGTTTATCTTCATATAATTTCTTTAGTCATTGCTCTGAGAATTATATCACATATGTTTAACTTATCACAGTCTACTAGTATTATCGTTTTATCAGTTTGAGTATAGATATCTAACCTGCCATTTACCCTCCCCCATTTATAACACGATAATCAAAATTTCTTCTATATACATTTAGAACTGTTTCAAACAGTGTTATGACTTTTGATTCCACTGTCAAACATAATTTAGAAGATGCAAGAGGAGAAGAAATATTTATTGTACTTACTCATATTTTTCCTTGTCATTTATTTTCAACTTTCATAATGCTCCAAGGCTGATTCTTTTATCATTTCTTTTCTTCTTAAAAACTTATTTTAGGCACCCTTAGAGTAGGTATACTGGTGGAAATTTTCTGGCTTTATTATGTGGATTAAAAATAATGTTTGTATACTGTTTGTAATAATATGAATGGGATACCTGTGTGGCATGTGTGTTTCTGGTCCTAAGTAAAATATGGTTAATTTTCATAAATTTTCCGTGTGCAACTGGAAATAAGATGAGTTCTTAATTCTCAGAATTCAATATTTATGTCAATAATATCTAACTGATTTATTATGTTGTTAAAGTCTTCTATGGACATAATTTTTTGGTTTACTTGATTTTTTTTTAAAAGGTATGCTAAAATCTCCTGTTGATACTCAGTTTCCCTTCATTTCTCCTTTATTTTCAGGTTTTTTTTATGAATTTGGTTTTGCTGAGTTATTAGGTGCATAAATTTTAATACTTGTTTTATATTCATTGAGAATGTCACTTGTAATATTATAAAGTATTCTTATTTGTCTATTTTAATGTTTTGTTTGATGTCTGCCATATTAGATATTATGTTTAGGAACTTTGCTTTCTTTTTATTTATATTTATATGTTTATCCATGCTTGCATTTAATTTTTTTATTAACTGTCTTTTCTTTATACATCATAATGTTAGGTTTTACTTTCTAAATGAATCTTATTTTTTCTTCTTTAATTAGGCATGTTAAGCCTATTTTTTACATTGTTTAATTATACACTTGTGTTTTTGCAGTATGCCATTTATTTTATTCTCTGTTTCTCTCTATATGTGTCTCTGTCTCACACACACACTTTGGATTCTTTTGGTATATAGAAAAGTTTATATCTTTTCCTCTAATCAATATCATTAAACTACTACTTTTTAAATAATTTCTTTATTCTATCCAGTTTTTCATTGTTGTCTTTTAGTTCTGCATTATGAGCAATACTGAAATTAGCTAAACTTATCTGCTGCCGATCATCTAATATGAAATATTATATATTTTTATTCATAGTTAATAACTATAAGGCAATCTGTGAACTTACTCTGTTTATACTCTCCTCATTGTTCTATCATTTTTTATATTTATACTCTACCTACAATTTAAGAAAATATATTCATTCCATGCTATTCTTTTTTTCTTATAACTATAATTTTGATCTATGTTTATAGGTAAAAAATGTATTTAATGCTTGTGTTGACACTACTGCAGTCATTTTGATTTAACTTATTTCTTTATTCTTCAGAAGGGGTTGTGAAAATAATATTCTCTGAGCCTTTATTGTTAAAGATAAGTTTAAATGGTGTATTAGTTTCTTGGGCTGCAATAACCAATTACCAGAAACTGAGTGGCTTAAAACAACAGAAATTTATTCTTTCATAGTTCTTGAAGCCAGAAGTCTGAAAGCAAGGTGTTAGCAGGGCTACACTGCTTTCAAGACTCTACAGGAGAATTTTTCCTTGTCTCTTCCATCTTCTGGAGGCTCCTGGCGTTTCTTGGTTGTGGCAGCATAACGACATTATCTGACTTGGTTTTCATATGGCTTTTTTTCCCTATGTGTCTCTGTGCCTTTTTGTTCTCTCTCTCTCTCTCTCTCTCTCTCTCTCTCTCTCTCTCTCTCTCTCTCTCTTTCTCTCAAGAAAGGCACACTACCACATGCAGCACATCATTTGGATGTATCTGGAGCTTTGGAAACTTGACTACCCTACGTTTTCCCAAAAATAGATTTTGAGAGCTTGTTTGGAGGTTCTAGCAGGAAAGTATACCTACTCATATACCCTTAACTAAAGAATAACACTCCTCTATTGGGGCAGGTCATCCTCTTTGACTGAGTACACAACTTCAGAAGAGATGCACACAGAATGATGAGTGGGGGAGGGGATATGTGCCTAGCCTGCCAGATCAGCTGAATCAACCCTGGCAATCAGTGGGGGTGGCGGATGTCACAGCCAGATTGACCTCACATCCTTGTTTATCTCTTATAAGAACACTTATCATTGGATTTGAGGCCCATTCTAATTTAAGTCAGGGATTTTGAGATCTTTAACTTAATATATCTACAAAGACCCTCTTTTTAGATAAGGTCACATTCCCAAATACCAGAGGTTAGGACTTAGACATATCTTTTTCAGGCCACTATTCAATCACTATTGTATACCTTCTGGTCCTCCAAACTTCATTTCTGTCCCATGTGCAAAATACAATCACATCATCTCAATATTCCCCCAAATCTCAACCCATTACAGCATCAAGTCTAAGTCCAAAATCTCATTATTATCAGTTTTAAAAGTTTCAAATCTCACCATCTAAATTTTGACTCATTTTGGGTAAAATTCCCCTCCATTTGTGGACTGTGAAACTAGAAAATAAGTGATCTGCTTCCAAAATACAATGTTGGGGCAGTCATTGGTTAGACATTCCCATTCTCATACAAAGAAATTAGAGGCAATTAAGGTGTCACTGGTTTCAAAAAAGTTAGAAGCCCAGCAGGGAAAATTTCATTATGTTTTAAGATCTAGAAATAATCTATGGCTTGAAGTTCAACCCTTTGGGACCATGGAGGTTCTGCCCTCTGGGTCCATATCTCTAGCTTCTATCTATGCACCTGCATTTCTGCTCTTGGAAATATGGTTTCTTTTTCTTGAAGGATATCACATTTGTAGCCAATTAGCTTTATCAGCTTGTTTCTTACCTGTAGAATCTTTGAAATCTGATTGTCCTCTTTAGCTTTGTCTTGTCTCTGTCCTTCACTTCAGTTCACACTGGCTGTGCTTTGGCTGATAGTACGTCTCAAAAAACATTGTGGTTCTCCCATGTAGTCCATGAGAATCTATGCCATTTGGCAAGAGGACCTCCAAGAATCTTTCCTGGGTTACTCCATATCTTTTTCTGACTTCTGTTGGGATAGTTGAGTGGATCCATTAGTCACATGCCTAATGTCTTTGCCAAAAAGTTGTCCAGGCAGTCACTTGAGCTTCTCTCCAGAGCATGCTTTTCCAGCAATGAATTTCTTAATTTTAGCTTCATTTGCAATCTAGATAGGACACAAACCTGAATCAGTAAGTACTGGTTTCTTTTTGCTTAACAGTTCCTTCCTCAATTTAATTTTTTCCTCTCACATTTTCCTATAAGCATCAAGGAAAAACCAGGCTATACCTTCAACACTTTTCTTGTAAATCTTCTCAGCTAAATGTTTTTTGTTGTTGTTGTTGTTCTGTTGTGCAAAGAAAAATAGAACACAATTTAACCAAATTTTATGACACTTTATAATAAAGATTGCCTTCCTCCAGTTTCCAATAACATGTTCCTCATTTCCTTCTGAGCCCTTCCTTATAAGAAGTACTTTTAATGTCCATATGTCCGCCAACAATTTCTCAGGGAAATCTAGGCTTTTTCTATCATGTATCTCAAAATTCTTCAAGTTTCCACCCATGACCCAATTCCAAAGCCATTTCTACCTTTTTAGGTTATTTGTTATAGCAGCACCCTACTTCCAAGTACCAAAATCTGTATTAGTTTTCTAGAACCACAATAAACAACTTACCATAAACTTGGATAGAGTAAAACAACAAAAAAGTAATCTCTCACTGTTATGGAGTCCAGAAGCCCAAAATCTAGCAATAGGAAGGGATGCACTCTCCCCAGAGCTCTAGAAGAGAATCATTCTTTGCTTCTTCCAACTTCTGGTGGCTCCTGGAGTTATCTGACTTATTGTAGCATAATGACAATCTTTGCCTCCACCCTCATAAAACCTTTTTAATGTGTCTCTGTGTATTCTTTTATGTCTTTTGTAGGATACTCATTGGTTTTAGGGGCCAGTCTAAATCTAGGATCATCTCATCTTGAGATCTATTACTTAATTACATATGCAAAGACCCTATATCCAAACAAAGTCACATTCAGAGGTACTGGGGGTTAGAGATTGGACCTATGTTTTGGGGGGAACTATTCAACACAGTACAGATTGCTATGTTAAAATTCCTTTGCTAACTTTTTATTTTCCTTTGAGTTTCTTGACTTCATCATTTTCAGACATAAAGTAGAACTGTTTAAAAGTTTGATGAAAATCTCAAGTATTTTTTCTTTGTGAGTTGATCTTTTTGCCTAGGTGTTCAAAAGATTCTTTTTTAAAAAATAAAATAAAATTATTTTAATAGAATATATCTGTGTTGAATATTTTGTATCAATTGTCTCAGATACATACTGTGCTCTTCCAATATGTAGTTTCAGAATTTTTCTTGAATTAAAAATTGCATTAATTTTCTTATTTTTCTATGCCTCTGCTTTAATTTTCTTTTTTTCTCATATATATTTTGTATTTCTTTCTTATTTTCTATTTCTACCACTTTCTCTAGACTCATTATATCTTTCTTAATTTATTTTTTATTTTAAAAGATTTCCTCCTTTCAACCTTTTACTTATTTTAAGGCACTCTATGATACTTATTTGCTAAGATTTCTCCTAGTTTAATCTTCATTTTATTTAAAAAAAAAAAAAACTTTTTCCTTTCTGTCAGTTCACTTTCCTACATTTTCTGGCTGAGTTTTCTAATTTAGATTTATGCTTTTGTTTTATGTTTTCTATATAATTTTAATGTAAAATTAATTAAAAATTTTAACTTTTAATATATTTTTGAAATGTTAGTTTATAGTTTTTATTTGTTTTGCGGCCAAAAATTTCTGGAGTTTATTTAATTCAAGGATGTAATCTTGTTTTCGAAATTTCTTCTCTCTCAAAATGTGAGGATTAAACAATAGATTTTGAAAAAAAATCTGAGGCAATGAGGTCAATGACTAATTATTATTCCAGTATTTAATGACAGAATTTAATAGGGTTTTTAAAAGATAAATAGTCCCATCATGTCACAATATGTACACATTTGTATATATAGAGCATCAAAAATACAAACATCTTTTACCTCGTAATGCATTAGAATGACTTAATGTTGGCTACCTCTATGCACTTTCTATTCTGTACCAGGCTTTTTAAATATACCAAAACATGATTTCTTAAGGAAGCCTATGAAATTATTATTGTATTCATTTTATAGAAGTCACCTTTAGATCTGGAAATATTAATAACTTGATCACAAAGATACAAGGTGCTATTTTAGGAATACTTTCTCCTTCTCCAGAATAGTCTATCCAGCCTCCTGGGTTGTTATCAATTATTCTACAAGTAGTGTCCTAGTCTTGCTTAACAAGATCTAGCAATGTAAGATTACAAAAGACGTTTCATAAATACACACACAGACTCACACTAAAAAATAGTAATTACGTAGGTTACTAACAGTATGAAATGTCACAGGTAAATTTCAGCCTTTACTGTTCAACAGCATGTTGATTTTACATTCAAAAACATCTTCAATCTGACCACTTCCCAGCACCTCCACAGCTATCACTTTTAGTTCAGACTACCTTCATTTTTTTAGTTTCATATAATAGCCCCCTAAATGGCCTCACTACTTCTACTTTTTGCCACTATACTATTATTTATTTATACTACAGTCAAAGTGATTTTTAAGAACATAAAAGAGATTGTCAATTGTTTTCAAAACTCTCTAATGGCTGCTCTCATGGATAATAAAAGGAAAGTCCTTGGACTAAACTAATTGGATTATTTGTCTTTTGTTGTTGATTTGTAAGAGTGCTTTATGTATTCTGGATGTAAGAACCATATCAGAATTATGAAATGAAAATATTTTTCCCCATTCTTGGGTTGTCTTTTCATTTTTTTATGGTACCCTTTGAAATACAAAAGGTTTTAATTTTGACAAAGTTCAATTTATCTATTTTTTGTTTTGTTACTTATGCTTTTAGTGTCTTATCTAAAAAGGCTTGGCTTAACCCAAGGTCATAAAGATCTACTCTTATATTTTCTTATAAGATTATTGTAATTTTAGCTCTTACATTTAGATTTATAACTCACTTTGAGTTAATTTTTGTGTATGGTATAAGAAGGAAGATACACTTCATTGTTTTGCATGTAGATATCCACTTGTCTCAGCACCATTCATTAAAAAGACAATTCTTTCCTTGTTGAATTATTTTGGCATAATTTTTAAAAATCAATTCACCATACATATAAAAGTTTATTTCTGAATTATCATTTTATTCTGTTAATCTATATATGTCTAACCTAATGCCAAGACCTGACTGTCTACATTATTGTAACTTTATAGTAAGTTACTTTGGCCATTCCACATCCCTTAAAATCCCATATGAATTTTATTATCAGCTTGTCAATAACTGCAAAAAAAACAACTGAGATTTTGATGGGCTATATTGACGCTATAGACCAAATCATGAAAAATTCTCATCTTAACAATATTGTTTTTTGCTCCATGAATATGAGACATATTTCTGTTTATTTAGGTATTTTCTTTTAAAAACAGAATTTTGTAGTTTTCAGAGTATCTTTTGTTAAGTTTTTCTAAATATTATGTTTTTAACATGCTATTATAAATGGAAGTGTTAATATTCAGATTTTTCATTGCTAACATATAGAAACAAAATAGATTTTATATATTGATCTTATACTCTCTGACCTGGCTGAAATCAACAATTGATTAATCTTAGTTGTACTTTTTCTGTTTGTTTGTTTTAATGGATTTCTTGCAAGTTTATATATACAAAATCATGTTATCTACAAAGAAATACAGTTTTACTTCTTCCTTTCCAGTTGGGATGTCTTTTATTTAATTTTCTTGCCTAATTTCCCTAGGTAGAGGCAATACAATATTAGAAGTGGTGAGAGTAAACATCCTTGTCTTGCTTCTGATCTTAAGGGGGAGACATTCAGTCATTTACCATTAATTACAATATCTGATGTGAATTTTTTCTGCATGGGCCACATTTCCTTGCTTCTTGAATACTAAACAGTTCAGATAATATATCGTAGCAACCCTGGATACTAATCTTCGCCTCTTGGGCTCATTGTTGTTCACTTGCTTATTTGTTTAGTAACTTGACTGGACTTTTTAGCGAAGTCTGTTTTCCTAGCTGAAGTCTATTTCCCTAGCAAGAGTCTTCAGACAGCACAGCCTTGGACCTGAACATATTCACCCTGAAATGACAGTGGCTTAAGCACGGCTCCTTTTTCTTTTCCTGATCTCCCTAAGCTCTCTGCTTCAGTTGGCTTCACATGCAGCTGTTAGGTTTCATTAATCACTGGCTGATTTGCTATTGGTTTCAACACTGCCCTGAGACATAAATTGCTCTGCAGTCTGATCCCATTATATTCTGTACCGAGCTGAGATACCATCCTATGGTCTTCTTGGTTTAATTCTTCCAGCATAGAACCTCCACCCAATAAATGAGCTGAGTTGACAGTGATCAGAGATCCAGTATTATCGGCCTGCCAAAGCTGGAGTAAGGTACTTCCCTAGAAGTGAGGGCTGGGTAGAGGAAGAGATCCCTAGGTCTCTAAACTTACTCTTTCCTGGAATAGATCCTCTACAACTCTAAGCTGCTGGAATTGAGACCCACTGGTGGCCTGTCTCTCAGGAGAGATACCATTGTTCTATACTGGAACTTGTGGAGAGAGAATTTCCTGTGTCTTCTATCACACCAAGCTGGGAGGGGATGGAGGGAGAGAGTGTGTTTCAAATATGAGATTCTCACTGTACATATTGAGATTTGGTGTTTTTTTCTTGAATATATATACTTTTAATTTGATGCATATCCTTAGAATAATTTCCAGAGCTTTTAAATGGTTGCTTCAAGAATATATATATATAACAAAGAGCTTTCAGGAGAGAATATGAGGGCCTGAGTTAGGACAGTAAGGGTACTGAGGAAGAAATTGAAGAGAATGGCCAGAATTTCATGGATTTAGTGACTAATGGAACATGGAAAATGAATGAGGACTAAAAGTATCTGGATGACTCAAGTATCTGGATGATGGAGATGCGACGAGTCAGGGTAGAAGCAGAGAGAGAAGAGCAGGTGTGAGGTCAGCAGTATAACAGAAGATGAGGACTTTGTTGTATGTACTTGGCTGAAATGCTTTTGGCCAATGAAGGAGATCAGATAGCTTAGTCTCAGCCAGAAGTACACGGTAGTGGGGACTCAGAAGCACTGTTCCTCAAGTAGACAATGGGCAAATGGACTTGGGACATGGATCTGGGGTGCTTACTGCCTTTTATAACACTGCTTATATGGATAAACATATAGTGAGTTAAAACAACTAACTTAGAAGTGGGATTTAGGGACATATTTGTAAATTGGAGTCAATCTATATTCAGATATTTAATTGAATATTGGTTTTGACATTGAGAACAGTAAAAACATGCAGCACTTCAAAAATATAATTACAATAATAATGATGATGATGATGATGATGATGATGATGATTATGAAGCCACATGGCAAAAATCCAGCACAAATATCCCTCTGGATTTATGCCTATATATAGCAGTCACATGCCTGGTTCAGTTTTCTCCTATCTGTATTTTTGGGAGAATAGAAATGTTTACATGTTCCTTGTGCCCTGAAAACATTCTAACACTGTATTGAGCCAGGTAGCCAATAAGTACACAGACTTATCTTACATTATCTCATCACTACCACCACTGTTGCACATATGCAAATGTGTACTTGCATGTGTGTACATGTGCATGTGCACACATGCACACACACACACACACACACACACACACACACACACACATATGACTTGCTTTAGACCTACTGTCTCTTGTCAGTGTATGCTAAGGTTTCTTAGGCCTCCAAGTCTTTGCCCATGCTTTTCTACCTGCTAGAATTTTTTTCCCTCCTCTGCCTATATGCTCATCTTTCTGGCTAATCCTTACCCATTTCTCCAGAACTTGATGCTAACTCTTCTTTATAAGCATCTTCACAGTTCTCAAGCTGATTCAGGAGATGCTCCATTGTAATCTAATTGTACAGTACTGCAATGACTGATATTCTTCCACATGTCCTCTTCTCTATCTGAGAATCTTGAAAGTCAGGATGGCTCAGTGCTTGGTCTTTAATATGTATTAAATGAGTGTGTGATCCAGGTGATGCTGAAGAATAAGTAGCAATGGCCAAAGGTTAAAGAAAACCTTCAAAGTGCTTTTGCAATGAAGGAACTGAATTCACAGGAAGAAATATGTCAACAGAGAAATAACGAATGTTATTTCTTGGGATAGTCCACTACATTTCTATACTCTTCTCAGAAAAAAAAGAGGTTTGAGTACACAAGTAAAAGCATTAGTTGCTAGAATTGATGAGCCTGGATTCAGTTTTATTCCTCAAGAATAGAGTGTTAAATCTTCTTGTAAGGAAAAGAAGGGGTAGCCTTATTTACTGGTCATATATATTAGTAGGTATTTGCAGGGATGTTATTATGACTTATTATTAATCAGTTGCTTCCTTTGAGCAAGCAGTTCCCACCCTAACCAGGCACCAACATCTTGGGAGTTAGCAGTGAAGGTAGATTTACATCTACAACAACTAAGAAGGATATGGGTTTTCTGTTTCTCTTGTACAATCCATGGACATTTGCCAACATCAGGACCAGTTGTACCTGGTGTGTAGTGATCAGTAGACCAGGCATTGAAGTCTTGAGTTTTATAGCCTCACAACACTCACAAATGATTTATTGCTTCTTAACCACCTGTGACAAATCAATGGCAAAATAACAGAACCTCACTGTTAAAACCACAGCCATATGTGATTACCAGAAAGAAAAAGGGAATTCAATGGCTGAAGGAGAATTTACTTGGAGGAAAAATTTAAATCATAGAGTATTTTCAGATTCAGCCGTATGGCGTTATTTCCCCCAGCACAAGCTCCTTGAGGATGTTTCTATCATGCACAAATCAGTCTATCACATCCAGATCAGCCCTCTATGACCTGGTTCAAACACCTGTCATGCAGAGGTTTACATTTTAGGGCAGAGTATTGTCATGCAAATACCTCAACACACTGTGCTGCTCACCACTGCTGATTGGCCCCTTTGGTCAAACAAACCAAATGCTATTTCTGGAATGTTTTTTCCCACCGTCAAGATTTCTCCCTCATTCTCCTGCATTCTCCAGTGAATTTTACATTGCTTTTGAGTTCACAGATAATATTTCTTTTGGAAAGAGACCTGTAAATCTTCACATTTCACCTTAGCACCAAACTGATGTTATATAAAAAGAGACAAATCGGCAATCAATCATATGAAGGGAAATTAGAATGAATGCTGCATATAACATCCCATAAAAAATGGTTTTATCCTTCTTGTGGTGGAACAAGTTAACCAAATAGACCTGAATGGATGCCTAAGTGGAAAACATCACAAGCAATATTCAGCCATATATTGTATGGAAGATTAGAGGAGGAGAAAACTGCAGGATTCAAGAAGTAATTTTAACCAAGGACTTACAGGTGAATGATCTCTCAAAGAAAAATGATCACACCCGGATAGAAAACTAGGTATTTAACTTCAAACAAGGATGTTTTAAACTTTCTCCTTGAAGTGGAATAATATCTGAGTGGAAAATGATTTTGAGAACTGCTCTCATGGGATAATATTAGAATCTATGCAAATTTTTCTGCCTCAACTAATCATAGGCTTAGTGGATTTGGGGGACTTGGCTCCATATCTATGTTCATCTCACAAAATACTTGTTATTAATATTCAAAGCAAAAGCCACAGTTCAGTGTTTTCCACTTAAAATAAGAAAAATACCTTTTCTCTTCAGATGTTGCAAGCAGTGAAGGCACATTGCCCTATCAATACAGTGTGAACAGGTATATCTTGTTCTATTGTGTTTCACTTTATTACACTTCACAGATACTGCATTTTTTTCTTTTTACAAATTGAAGGTTTGTGGCAATCCTGCCTCAAGCAGGTCTATCAGTGCCATTTTCCAGCAGCATTTGCTCACTTCATGTCTCTGTGTCACAACTGGTAATTCTCATAATATTTCAAACTTTTTTTATTATTATATTTGTTATGGAGATCTGTGATCAGTAATCTTTGACATTACAGTCATAAATATTTCAGGGCACAAAAAATTGCACTTATCTAAGAGTGAATTTAATCAATAAATGTTGTGTGTGTTCCGATTGTTCTACTGACCAGCCAGTCCCCCATTTTCTCCAACTCCTAGGGTGTCTATGTTCCCTGAGACACAATATTGAAATTAGGCCAATTAATAACTCTACAATGTCCTATAAGTGTTCAAGTGAAAAAGAAGAGTTACATATCTCTCACTTTAAGTCAAAAGCCAGAAATGATTATAGTTAGCAAGGAAGGCATTTTGAAAGCTGCGATAGGCTGAAAGCTAGCTAGACCTCTTGTACCACACAGTTCACCAAGTTTTAAATACAGAGGAAAAGTCTTTGAAGAAAATTAAAAGTGCTGCTCTAGTGAACACACAAATGATAAAGCAGAACAGGCTTATTGCTGATATGGAGAGTTTTAGTGGTCTGGAGAGAAGAGCTGGATCAGGAAGAGGGTTAAGATTTCACCCATGGAAGAGCCTAGGAATGGTGATCCTCTGAAAAAGAACATGTGCAAAACCTGAGAAAGAGAAACATGTAGAACTTTAAGTAGTTCAATAGTAGCTAGATCCTTGGATTCAAAAAGAGGTATGTAGTAAGAGATGAAGTCTATACATAAATGCCCTATCATGCTATCCTAGATATTTGAGTGTTCTTGCAGGCAATGATAGACAAGTGAAAATATTGTGTAAGGAAATGATATGATTAGATTTTTCTCTTAGCAAGACAGTATGGAGAATGAAATAGTATAGAGAAGAATCGAAGTGAGGTAAGGTGGATACAGTAAGAAAGTAAAAAGACCAAGGGAGAAATAGTCAGGGCTTCCATTAGAGCAAGGTCAGCACGATTTAAGGTACATTATGGATGTGAGAGATAGAAAGGAAGATAATTGACTAAATTTAGAACCTGATATAAAATAGGGAGGAGGTGAACAGAATGAATTCAAGCTTTCTTGCATGACAGTATCTCAATTAGAATAAAAATATTGTTTTATATTGGATTTTTGATGGAACCAAATGACTCAGGTTTGTACATGCTGAGTTTAAGGCACTTATAGAAGAACATCTAGGGAGTCATGTCAGCCAGGAGTCATATCTGTGAGAGAGATCTAGATTTAAGAGCCATCAAGATATAAGTGGTTATTAACAACATTATTGTAGAAAAGGTCACTGAATTAGAAGTTGTAGAGTAAGAATGAATAGATGGTAGTCCAAAGAATTCTGGGGAAATCGATTCTTCAGATATAAACAATGAAAAATCAAATGTAATTAGAGGAGCTGAAAAGAAAAACTAGAGTAAAATGGTCCTACAAAAAAAAATCAAGTTTAGTAACATTCAAGAAAGAGATGGATTTTGATATCAAATGCAGGGTAAGGTGAGGAAATATGACAACTGTGTTCACTGCATTGAGAATTAGGAGATCACTGATAATAATGGCAAGATCAATATCAATGGAGTGATGAAAGTGAAAACAATTACAGTGGAAATAAAGAAAATGTGAAAAGGAAAGATTCATTTTTACATCTAGCTTTTAAGGGTTTTTGTTATATAACTATTCTATAAATACAGTATTTTACAAAATATCTATGCATTTCATCACAATTACACAAAGCAATCTTAGAAGTTCTTCTTTATGCTTTTGTCTATATTTTCCTCCTTAGATGTAACCGTTATCTGCAAATTGATGTGTAACTTTCTATTTTATTTATTGTACCTTCATGTGAATATATGTATTAAGCACATACTTATTTTTAAAGCAAAACATAATATCTAAAGTCCATAAAGAAAAAGGTTGACAGACTTTACTTACAAATTAAATGGAAAAGTCAAATAATTCAATAGAAAAAAAAAACACAAAAAAGTAAACACAAAATTTAAGATATCAAATATAAATAATTTTTTGCCACATGAAATATATTCAACCTCATTGATTATAGGGAAACTCAAAATTAAACAAGAGTGAAAAGTTTTTCACTTATAAGGTTTATAATAATGTTATAAAGTTTGTTATCATCAATTATTGGTGCAGCTATAAGAAAAAGGGCACTCTCATATAATGTTATGAGAGTGTAATTGGGAAATTTTTAAAAAAAACACAATTTTTGCAATGTCTTTCAAAATGTTAAACACACATATATTTTGACCCAGTGATTATTATTCCAAAAATATACATACATATATATATATATATATATGTATATAAGATGCTCACTACTGCTTTATTTATAATGACATAAAAGAAAAAGAATAGAGAATCTAAATGTCTATCAGAAAGAGAGTGGTTACACACATATACACTACTGATTTCATTGATATTAAAGTGATAAGGGAATGCTGTTAATAACTCGATGCTGAAAAATTCAATAACTTAGATGAAATAGACCAATTCCCTGAAAGTCATAAAGTACCAAAAGTCACTCAATGAGAAGTAGGTAACCTAAATAATCTCAAATCTATTAAAGAAACTGAATATGTAGTTAAAATTCCTCCAAAAAAAAAACCTGCAGTCTGAGTGGTTTCAATGTAGAATTATTACCAATGTTTAAGGAATAAGACCATTTCTATACAACTTTTTTTAGAAAATAAGAAAATACTTTCAAACTCATTTTATAGGGCTGTCAGTACCTTAATATCCAGACCAAATAAAGGCATTAAAATAAAATGCAACTATATACCAATATCTCTAACTAACATAGATACAAAAATCTATAAGAAATAACATCAAATAGAATCCAGCAACATATAAGGATGAAAACACATCACAACCAAATGTGGTTACCAAAGGAATTCAAGGCCAATTCAACATACAAAAATTCCACATCTCTTTATAATAATAAAAAAACACTCAAAAACTAGTAACAGAAAAGTTTTCTTAGCCTAACTGAAGGTATCTACAAAAAATTTTTTAAAAAACCCGACAACTAACATTATATAAAAGTTATGAAATTGAATGCCTTCACCCTAACATTAACAATAGGTCAAGGTTGCCTTCTCTGACCACTGCTATATAGAATTTATTAGACATACTATCTAGCTTAGTGAGGCAAGAAAAAGAAATACAGGTTGAGGAGGAAGAAATAAAACTTTCTTTATTTTCAGATAACATAATTGTCTATATAAAATATCCCAAAGAATCTACTACAAAACTCTTATAGCTAATGAGTTTAGCAAGGTCACATGATATAAAGTCAATAGACAAGAGTAAATTGTGTTTCTATATACCAGCATAGAGTAATTGGAATTTGAAATTTAAAAATGATAATGCCATTTACAATTGCATCTCCAAAATGAAGTACATAGGTAGAAATCTAACAAATATGTGCAAAATCTATATGTGAAAAACTACAAAACACAGATAAAAAAAAAATCCAAAATTTAACTTGAAATTATATGTGTCTATATACACACACATATGATACATAATATATATGTAGTATACCTGAGTCTATAGTAGTATAGTAAAGGAATTAATTAATTAATTAATTAATGAGAGGACGACAGATCCTCCTTACAGAATAATTCCAAATAATTGATGTTGATACTTCCCAGGGAGTGCATCTAAATTCTCCTTACTCCCCTTGAGTATGGACTTAGTGACTTGAATTTAAAGAAAAGGGTATGGATGAAAGGTAGAGTAACTTTATAGTGGAGAAACCTGACAAATGCTTATTTTGTCCAGAATCAAGGTTAAAATTGCCAGAGGTAAATCATGTATATAGCATGAATATATTTATATAAGGTCATTAGCATGACATTTCACCTCTTCAGTATTCTTTACAAAACCATAACCCAGTCTAATCATGAGAAAATATCAGACAAACTCAAACAGAGAGACATTCTACAAGGTACTTGACCAGTACTCCTTAAAACTGTCAAGGTTATGGAAAACGAGAAAAGTCTCAGAAACTGTCACAGTCCAAAAGAGACCAAGGAGAATGAAAATTAAGCATAATGTGGTATCTTGGATTAGACACTGGAACAGAGAAAAATTTCATTAGTTAAAAAGCTAATGAAATCCAAATTAAGTATGTAATTTAATTATTAGTAATATGATAGCATTGGTTTCTTAGTTTGACAAATGTATCATGGTTTTTAAGATGTTAACACTAGAAGAAACTGGGCAGTGTGGTATACAGAAACTCTTTGTAATAAATACAAAATTATTCCAAAGTAAATTTTTATTTAAAAAAAATTATTAGTTCTAAACTTAAAAATGGTCCCCAAGATTTATTTCTGAACATAAACACATACACTATATACACATAATATACAAACTGATACGCAGATGGCTGGGCCTCAGGAGGCAGCCCTAATAATTATTGTGACAGAGCAATTCTCCTAATGGTTTCCACCTGCTTCATCTGGCAGTACAGGCCATGGAGCTCACCGTACAAATTTTTGGCCTCCTGTCTCCGTATTCACAGCATTCATACAAAGAACCAAGAAGTGATGGTTTGGGCTGATACTGAGGTTTACCCTGCTGCTAGACCTGGTGTTACACATCTGTTCCCTGTTTACCTGCAAAATAACTAAACTCTATATACACCCCTGGGATGCCAGAGCTTTGAGGCCCAAACTTTCTTGCCATCTGTGTTGTCTGAGAATTATTGAGAGTGAAATTGTGCTTGGAAAGCATTCTCCATTCTCCAAACAGGCATTTATCCATCAGCAAATTTAATGATTTCTCCACTGAGCAAACATCACAGATCATCTTCCGGGCTTAGAAGACAGTTTGTATTTCTAGGAGCAGGCTAAGAAATACTTTGAGAAATGCTTTTACCTGCCATTCTGCCAAATCCCCCAACAGAGAAGTATCCTCATTTCTTACTCACTACCAGACTATATCCCAAAGCCAAGAACAGGAGACAGATTGCAGCCTACAGAGGAAGGTAGGTTCAACTATTGGAGGCACACACTTAGGGATATAAGCCTTAAGACCCGGGCCAACTTGGTCACGGACATCTATTAAGTCCTTTTTTTTTTTTTTTACTTTTCTTTGTATATTTGTTTATTTATTTATCAATTATAGTTGACATAGAATATTACATTTGTTTCAGATGTACAACACAGTGATAAGACATTTATATATCTCAGGAAGTGATCATCCCAATAAATTTAGTACCCATCTGACAACATATATACTTATTACAATATTATTGACTATATTCTCTATGTTGTTCTTTAGTACTTTTTGGTACATACACACCAAGAGCAGCCAAAGGTTTATGTGAGTAAGGGTTAAACAAGATCCAAAGCCTCACTTCCAGGTTATAAGAAAAGCAGGCTGCAGATCAAATTCTAGAATATATCCATTTATTTATTATCCATTTTCAAATGTCCATAAAGCAGTTCATGCAACTTGGGAGTGGTACCCGATAATTGCATTTTTAAAAAGTGTCCCCCAAAAAGCACAAAAAAGCACAAAAGTTTGAAAACCACTACTTCAAGTTGTGCATGTGTCAGAGCTGATGCCAATCTTAGATGCCTCCTGTATCATTTTTGGGAGCTGAAAGAATCCAGGAAAGAGCTACTGGAAAGACCCCCAGGGAAGGCTATATTTGAGGCTAATTGGATGTGCATTACACATGCTTTTCAGCTTTGTTTATTTTATAGAGCATAAAAATTATCTGCAGAGATTATTTTTAAAAACAGGAGTGTGGAACCCAGCACAAGCCTAGTGAATCCACATGCTTGCTGTGTGATAGTCATATATATTTTTCAAAAGCTCTGTGGTTGATTATAATGGACAGTCATGTTTGTGAATCATTGATATTCAGCTAGCCAGAAGCCCCTTTTTATTTCTCCTGCTCCAGTTTTAGAGCTTCCAGCAATAGAAAAATATTGTGTTTTTCTATTTTTTCACAAAAAAGTATTTTAAATATACACTAATATATGTATCCTAATAAAATGTTATCCCAAGTTCAGTCATTTCATTAGCCACAAGTCTTTGTTACTGATGTGGCAGGAAGCATATTTTCATAATAACCAAAGCTTTTCTTCTTTTTTTCTTGATAATCTGGAATCCTTCACCCATGGAATCATTGGTATTAGTTGAGTCAGAGAAAAGCTAATCCAGCTAAGATTAAAGAAGTTAAATGAATTTCTGAGTAGATTTTTTTTAACTGGTAGAACTCATAAGAGTTATTAAAACCTGGCATTCCAGTAATCTCAGCCTTGAAGGGAGCGAACCTAGAGATTATGCTATATGCATTCCACTAAAAAAAAAGTTGTATAGGATGTGAAAACAGTTTCCTGGCCTATCCTGATAAAGAAGCCCTGCATTTGCTTTAGGGAAAGAAAAACAATTGGACTAAGTGATCGAGGAAGTTAAATTGTGGATTAAATATCCCCTGGCTGTTTCCTAGGGCTTGTTGTGTGATAGAAATCCAGATAGGTTTAGTGGGATCCAAACATGAAGAGTAGTTAGTGTGAGGCTTTTGGAGAAGTCTCAAGGCTACTTTGGCACCTCAATTTAGAGTAGCAAATTATGAGTGTATGTCCTCAATGTAGTAGGTGGAGGAACATCCAATAGTGGCTGACACCCTTCAGAGGAATATAAAAATAGCTAAAAGTGTGCTGGAGACTTGGGGGGACCCCAAAATGAAGAAAAAAGAAAACACATTGATCTGTAATAAACTGGGCACCACAAAGCAGAGGGGCATGGACGTTTGAGCCACAGAGGCAATGAATAGATGCCAACCAATAATACCATTTAAGATTATTTATTTTACCCAAAGACTGTTTTTAGTTGGTTCAAGTGTTGAGTTATATATAATAATTTACATATATTCACCAAGTGCCATATTATTTATAAATCCCCTGAAACAGATCACCTCCAGGGTAAATAGAAAAAAAAGGGAAATAGGAAATTCTTGAACTAAGAGATTGCCACCCTACAAAAGGTTGTGTCAAACTAGAATTTACCTTCAATTTCAATGATCAATTTTTTCACTACTGAGCTAAAATGAAAGCTCAAGATCTAATTTTAGTTCAGTTACAGAGAAAAAAAGATGGGGACATGTTTGCCCTTTTGTAGTTGTTGACTATACTTGATTACTATTTCTCTATCTAGGACAACTTTGCATTCCTGATTAAAAAAAAAATATTTGCTTATTGTCAAATATCTTCACCTTTTGATAAATATGTTACTTAAATTTCTGTCCAGTGACTTTTTTATGTGAAACAGCTCATACAATATAATTGAATTTTTTGTTTGTAACTTCTCTTTTTATTTCTTACATGATTTAAAATGCAAATGTATAAAACAATAATTATACATCTATGTTAATGTGCACACAATGTATAAAGAGGTAATTTGTGACAATAACATAAAGGTGGGAGAACCTGTGTAGGGCCAGTTTGTGTATTTTATTGAAGCTAAATTGGTATTAACTCAAACTATAGTTATAAATTTATATGTTAATTGCAATTCCCATGGTAACCCCTAAGAAAATATTTTATAAATATGTATAGAAGGAAATGAGAAAAAAACAGAAGTGATAACACTTCAAAAATTAAACTAGAAAAAAGGCAGAAATAAAAGAAATGAATAAGAAAAAAGGAATAAGAAATCTAGGAAAAAAAATAGCAAAATGGCACAATTAAATCTTTCCTCATCAATAATTACTTTATATGTGAGTTAAGCTCAGCAATAAATAGATTTTCACAATGTATTAAAATATGCTGTCTGTAAGACCCACTTTAGATTTAAAGAAACAAATAAATTGAAATTGAAAGGCTGAAAAAAGATATTGCATATAATAGTAACAAAAAGGGAGTTGGAGAGTGGCTGTACTAAAATCAAATAAAATCAATTTACATATTTTTGTAAAAATTGTTACAGGGGACAAAGAAGGATTTTATATTGTGTCAAATAGGTTTATTTATCATGAAGAGCTGAAGAAATTAATGAAGACCTAAAAAATTGGAAAGATATCTTGTGTTAATGGTCTGGAAGATTTAAACGGCATTACTACCCAGAGCAAACTACACAGTCAGTGTCCTGACCATAAAAATTATAATGCTTTTTTGCATAAAAAAGCCAATTCTTAAACTCATGTAATTGCATGTAGCTCCAAAAAGCCAAAACAATCTTGAAGAATAGAACAAAGTTAGGGGATGTACTTCTGACTTCAAGACTCATTAAAAAGCTATAGTAATTCAAACAGCGTACTAGCAGAAACACCAATGGAATTAAATTAAGAATCCAGAAATAAACCCATACATGTAAGGTCAATTGACTTTTGACAACGATGCCAAGGTCATCTGTCTTAGTCTCCTAGGGATGCTATAACAAAACATCATAGACTGGGTGGCTTAAAAAAACAGAAAATTGTTTCTCATAGTTCTGAAGGATGAATGCCCAAGATCAAGGTGTCACCAGGGTTGCCATATACCCAATAATTTTACTAGGTGTGTGTATACACAAGAAAATTAAAAGCAAGTACTAAAATAAATACATATATTTACATGTTTGTAGCAGCACTGCTCACAGTAACCAAATGCGGAAACAGCCTAAATGTACATCAACAGGTGAATGAATTTACACACACACACACACACACACGCTGATACATGTTACAATGCATATGAGCCTGAAAAACATTATACTAAATGATAAAAGCCAAACATAAAAGGTCACATACTGTATGATTCTATTTATATTAAAAAATTCAGAATAGGTATATCCATAGAGGCAAACAGCAGACTGGTGATTGCAAAAGCCTGGCAAGAGAGAGAAGTGGTAAGCAACTGCTGAACGTCTACAGTTTCCTTTCGAAATGATCAAAATGTTTGGGGACTAAGTGGAGATGATGGTTGCACAACAATTTGAATATATTAAATATCACTTAATTGTTCACTTTAAAATGATTAATTTTATATTATGTAAATCTCATCTTAATAAAATTGAAAAATTTTTGGAATCTCAGACCAGCCACCACTTAAGGTACCACAATTAACATAATCATAACGTTTGGTATGCAGAAGTATGGAAACCAAATTAAACCCTTACCTCATCCCATGTACAACTTGTGCTACCAGTTTAAGTACCAAATTTTACCCTCTATTTTCCAATTTTCAGAGCAAAGGACATATAAATTTGAACATTTATGGTAAGCTTGTAAATTTCTGGATTTTTCTAAGCCTTATTTAGGAAGGCAATTCTGGATTTTCATCTTTACCATCTGTTTTCCTTTAGGCTGTGGTTAGTGGAGTATTTTATATTGTCACATTAGGGTTTGTGTTTGGTCCATTGCCACTTTCTGTTCACTATGGCCTCTACTAAGATGCCTCTGTGTTTGGCATTAATCCCATCTGTTGTCTGCTCTCTGACCTGATCTCTGATGCCAGATCAACAAGAGATATATGTCATTCTCCTTATCTAAAACATCAAACCTCTTCAAATCCACTGAGCCTTCCTCAAATTATCTTCTTTGGGGATACTAGGAATCTCTGGGTGATCAAAATCTGCCTCATTCTCAGACAGCCAACTCTATTGCAAGAAATTTGGGGATGCAGGCAACTTGAGACAGGCAGAATTACTTTATATTTATATCTTCCCTGTGACCATTTCTACTGTGAGGCCATGGATGTTGGCATTTTGGGGGAGGAATAAAGTTTCCTTTATTCTTCAAGGTTCTTTTGGCTGGTCTAATAATTAAATTGACATATGACAGATTAACAAGAGAAAATGACCAAATTTAATTACATACCTACATATGGGAACCCTGCATACATGACATTCTGAGCTAAGGACAGAGGTAAGACACATTGAAGCTTCAGAGAGGAAGAAGATAATCCAAAGGACAATAAGAAGAGCAGATATTCTGTAATTATAAGTTTGCTCTGCCCTATGGACAGGTCATAAAAGTTATTTCCAGTAATAACTCTTATTCTGAGCAAAGCCCCAATTTAAATTTTTCATGGGGGAAGTAAAAGTTTCTCTTGGGCTCACAGAGTCTCGATTGTCTTCCACTCGATCCACATGCTAAAGTGGAATGTTTTGGGGAGACCTGTTGCAAATCCCTTCACCATGTTGCACTCTTGGAGTTTCAGATGGGAAGTGGGGAATAAAGCATGTCTATATTCCTGTCTCATCATAAATGGGGAACTTTTTGGCTCTACCTAACCATATCCCTTTCTCCAAGACATACATCGAATGACTCTCTCTCCTCTTCTATTTTTTTCACCTTTTTTTCACTGAACTGCATTCCTAGGTGTAGGAAAGACCAACCCTTTCATCATCACGCATTCTTTCAAACCGGTTTTTCAGTGCTTTGGGTTTCACCTTTCAGTACTCAAAGCAGAGCATCTGAACTCATTAAAAATTACTATGCTCAAGCAGCTCAACTCTTAGAGTCAAAGCTTTGGATATCGATAATATTATGAGTTCTAAACTTTAGAAATACAGTTAACTTTTTTTGTTTTGTGCTAATGTTAAGAAACTTTTCTCTACCCTCAAGTTTCCTTTACTTGGTCTAATTATCAAATGGACATGAGACAGATTAGCAAGAGAAAATGACTAAATTTAATTACATATGTACATATGAGAATCCTACATACATGAATGAATCAGGGACCCTATGGCCAAGAGGTTCAGAGACAGAAAGGGAAAATGAGGTATATATGACATCCTGAACTAAGGATCATCTTGAGGATTTAGAGAGAAGGAAAATCATTACAGAACAATAAGAGCAGATATTCAATAATTAGATGTTTGCCCAGACACATACATAGGTAAAAAAAAAAAAAGTTATCTCTTTTATGGGCAGGATTTCTAATTTAAAATTTTCTATGTAGTTAAGAGGGAGTAAAAGTTTCTCTTAAGACCACAGGGTTTCAGTTCCCTTTGGCTCAAAACTATCCCCATAGCACAGAGGCATATCTTGGGTTGACTCTTTCTGAACCCCTAAACCAAAATGCTGTATTTGTAAATTTTTGATTTCTGGTCAAGGTGGATATATTATTTAAATGAGCTCATTAAAAGTAACTCAAAACATTGAATAAAATTTATAAAACATCACTTTAAGAACATTTATTAGCAGGTAAGATGATAGAAAAATTCTAAGCCAAGGTTGTACTATAAGGTGAGAACCCAGGGAGCTTAGCAGAAAACAGAAGAGTTAGTGTCAGCTCACTGTCCCCTCAACCCTCAGAGAATTTGAGCTTCCTTTAAATTGAGTGAGGATGCAGGAAAGTCATCTTGGTGCTGGGCTGAGTGAGAGAAAAAAAGAGAAAGAAAAAAATCCATTATATATGGCCATAAACAGCCTTATTGTAGATTTACTAAGACAAAAAGCATTACAAAAGATAGAGTTAGTTCATAAAGATACATGATTCACTTCATCAGGAAGATAAAATAATAGCATAGCCTTAATGTATGCATGCATGTGTGCTCATGTGCATACGTACCCCCGCCCCCAGACACAGACTGGCAGAAACATACAAAATTATAATGAGAAATGGATAAATTCCAGTAATTGTGGGAGATTTTAATATACTCCTATTTTGGTAACAAGCACACAAAAAAATCAGAATATATTGAAGATTTGAGCACAATTAAATGTGGCCTAATGATTATATTTGTGTATGCGTAAATCACTTCACCCAACAAAAGAACAATACACATTATTTCCATTAATGCATAGAATACTTACAAATATTTACCTTAAAGTTGATGTACTTAATTGTTGTGTTAATGAAGGGGAGCAGAGTTTGCCAGCCCAAAATTAGTCTCTTTGGAATATAAGGGAAACATTTGTGAGTCTTATCTAAGTCTTATGGGTAAATATGGTTCTTTATAGTAAGCCATTCTCTGAACACAAGTTTGGGAAGGGATGAATCTCCATAACCATTCTTGTTTTCCAGAAACACAGGGTTCAGATAAAATTCAACATTGTCAAAAACAAAAACAAAAACGAAACAAACAGAGTACAGGAATTTCTGTTTTTCTTCTTCCCACTGAGATACTCAAAGGCTGACTGTCAGAGAAACGGACTGACCTATGAGTGAGACCAAAAGGAGATGTGACCATCAACAGCTCAAACTAGCGTCACTTTCAGCTTTCTGAGGCTGGAGCTTCCCCTTTAATAGGAGAGAAGACCCTGCAGTGCCAATTTATGTCATTGAAAAGTGTCTAGTAAAAAGCAGGGACATGGTAGGTAATGAAACCTGTGGCTGCCCACAGTAGAAGGTGGAAGAGAACAAATTTGGAGTCTTACAGCTTAAGGATCAGAGAGTACATAGTTGTGATACACAGATACCAAGTGTGTGTGTGTGTGTGTGTGTGTGTGTGTGTGTGTGTGTGTGACAGCTTTGTGGTCAGCAACAGTGACTTCATGCACTGGGTGTTTACTGTTTGCCTAGCACTTGCAAGCACTTCACACATGTTTTTGCTTTTACTCCCTCAAGAATCCTACTTTTAAAATATCATTTTACAGATGAGTTGACCGAGGGCCAAATAAATTATGTAACTTGTGGGAATTTAGGCAGCTGGGGTTCAAACCATTATGATGCAGTTGATGGTTGCAACTATAAAGCAAAGAATAAATTCATAGCTTTCAGCTAATCTTTCAAAAAGAAAGGTGATTTTTTTATGTGTTCTGATTATTATATTTTATTCATTAATGAATATTATGTTTTTCCATAAATATGTTAGAACTTATAAAGTTTCCTCATTAAACAATATTTAGGGAATAGTAAAAGAGAAATCAGCCTCTAAAACTAGTGGTCAAAGCTTAATGTTTTCAGTAATTTAGCCTTTATTTGCTGAAATTATGTTATGTTAGTCTTTGTGTGTTTGCTCTTTAATTATAGTTTATACATGTGACAGTTGTTGAAAAGGAAAAAAAATGTCCTCTACCCTTCTAAGTTCTTTTTTCTGGCCTAAAAGAACTTAGACACAGACAGATTAATAGGAGGGGAAAAAAACAACTTTAATTCATACATATAGAGGTCTCATAGATATGGGGCCTAAGAAGTAGCCAAAGCAGGCAGTTTTTATATTTTTTAGACAAAGAAGAAATAAACTTAAGAGGAATTGATAGGACAAAGAAACTCAGGCTTGGGTACTTAATTAGTGAAAAACGTAAGCAGAGTTTGTTTAGACAGTCTTCTCAGCCCTGAATTCCCTGTCTCTGGCAATAAAGATGTCTCTTTATCTTCTGGTTCAAGTAGGGTATCTTTTATATGGGAGATTTAGTTCTTGCTTTCTGGTGGGGGTTAGAGTGTTCTTTATTCACCAGCTGTTTTTCAAGTAACTTTAATTCAAAATAATAAATATGCCGAAGTGGCATGTTTTGGGGAAGCCTGCTCAGAACACCATCACAATTAAACCCTGGCTGTTTTCAACAATGAGAATGAGAGGAAATAGCAAATTCACCAACTGAGTTTCTTTTTACCTTTCTTTCCCTGAGACTAACCAGATGCTCTCTGTCTTGATCCCATTAGTTAGGATGATCCTGGCACTCAAAAGGAAAAGCAACACCAGGTCCATGATTCAAACTGCAGGATTTTACATTTACTTTTATTCATTATGTATAACCAGGGCACAATATCACAAAAGCCAGTGTTTAGTTGTCATTTCTTTGACAGGCAAGCACCCAAGAAATCTTGGGGAAGATCTTTTTCAGAGATGCAGACATACTAGTACTGGGACTTCAAGAGAACTCTCAGCAGGTGCTGGAAACCAGCCATAAGCTTGGGTTTCTGGTCAGAACACCCATATTTAGAAGGGAAAGTGAAGGGTAGATATGGTCTCAAATTCTAAGGGAGACCTCAGTATTTCTAGGTAATTTTTTTGTTTAATTTTTAAAATTTTAATGCAGTTCAGATCAGCATGTCTGGTTCATTTCTCTTTGTCCCTGATGACCAAGGTATAAAGATGTCTGCTGCATTGAACTTTAAATTTCACATTATCCTTTTTTCTTGATCTTGACAGATACAGCATTCTTTTGTCTGACTCTGAGCAGGAAATCCTTGATTTCCTCAGTTTTGTAAAGCATGTACATGAGGCGCAGAGAGCATGTGGCCAGTGTAGCAAGCAACTTGTAGGCAATTATCATAGGAATGTAGGAACAAGGATAATGATAACAGCTCAGGTGACAGTTCACTCAAGTCAGAGCCCTGGTATGTCAAACTATGTTTTCCCCTAAGAGAAGGCAATGCTAATCTACTTTTATTATTCTATCAGTCTTAGGGAAGTTATCAAATGGTAGAAGAGAGAATAAGTAATGAAAATATTAATATTACTAGCTAAAATAAGCATTGGTTTTGTATTTACCATTTGTTGTAGAAGAATCCCTGTTTTGTTTAGAGATAGATGTGTTAAAAATCACAAATTTATTATTGCAAAGAGTTTCAAAAGGAAAATTTAAAGCTGAAAAGCTTTCTGATGGACAAATCAATTCTACATTATAGTAAGTGTGTTACCACTTTTAGGAAGAACAAATATAGATATTGAGCTAAACATCAGAAAGCTGGTGTGTTCTCTACAATTTTGGTGAGTAAATTCAATTTCTTATAATAAATACTCTAACAGCTAACATTTTTATAAAAAAAAAACATGAACAACAAACCCAGACTAATTATAGTCTTGAGGTTAAGGGTTATTGCTACACTAAAAATAAAAATAAATCTCTGAGAATGCAAACAGAATGTTACAGAAGAATTTTTTTCATTTGCAACAAACTTGCCCCTAAATCAGTTTTACAATGACAGGATAAAGAATATGTGTAGGTTTAACTAAATCAGTATATATCTAATGCTCTTTATACCTTGTGCCTTTATGATAATTGATCCATAAATATTTTGCAACCTTCTCTATGATCTTTTTAATAAGGATTAATAAAACACTCTGTATCCTAGATACTCAAAAGCACTTGTATCAAAATATATATATATATATCTTTCCCAGAAATTTTTTATTAAATATTATTGAAACATTTGTCTTGTTGTTTTATTTTAACCAAAATGTATCGCAATGTTTTATGCTTAAGTATTTCCAATTCCACATTATATCCTAGGTACAATGCTTAGATATTTTGCAAGTATTATTTTACCATCCCCAAACCTTATAAGATAGTTATTCTTTTTTTCTTTTTTATAGATAAGAACCTTGAAAATTAGAAAGGAGTTGTCTCAGTTAGCATGTGCCAAAGCAGGGACTGGAATCCAGACACCTTGCCTCCAAAGTCCTCCCTCTGAGATGTATGGCCAGCCCAAGACAACATAAAGTTCAATAGAAAGTGAAGCCCAGTTTGTGAAAGGACATTCATTGCACAGTGTTCCCCATGGAATATGGTCTCAGTAGTAGATACTTGTAGAATAATGTAGCAATGTCAGCTATGTGCCTTCAACCAAATTCATCTCTAGCAGAATGTCTGATTTTATGGAGGAAGTTGTTCCCAGTACTTTATGAGCTGACTTAGAAACTGTAGGGAACTGATAGCATCACATCTTTGAGTAGTATGCTTCTCATTTTACAGAAATATCTAGGCTGGTTTTTCACAGCAAAAATTCTAGACAAAAATCTCCTACCACATAATGACTCATTTGGATTAGATGAATCCTTGGCAACTGAGACAATTTATAAGCATCCTTTATTGATACTGCTCTTTCTAAGAGAGCAAGGAAATTCTGTTACTTTAAAATGATTATGTTGCTGACAAACTTTTCTGTATCATTTCTGTGTGTTATACCCCATTTTTTAATTGAGTTTTAATGTAATATCAGAGTGATGTTTGTGTCAAGATATAATAATATTCCATGTAAGAATAAAATTACTTTATTTAAGGGAAAAGACAACAATTTGGGGATATTTGAATTATACTTTAATTTACAATATATCCATGTCTTTAGAAGTAAATAGATTGACATCTGTGCAGAAAACTAGTTCTACTGATTAGAAGAACAAGAGTATTAAGTGATTTTTGAGGGCACTTCCAAATGTCTATTTTATGAATATGTTAAAAGAAAAGAGAGTTATATAGAGGTATCGACAATAGATCTGGATTAAAACTAAGAAACTGAGAGTTGAGAAACTCATATTCTAATCCCAAGATTCTTAAAATAACTGAGGAATCTGGAGAAAGTCATAGAATCATTTAACCTCACTTTCATATATTCAATATCAGGACAATGAAGTAAAGCATTTCTAAGATGACATTTAGCTATAAAATTCTACAACTTTAAAACATTTGGATCTCATTGCATTCAGATGGCTTTGGAACACTTTCCTATTGAGTTTATGACTTTCAATTTTTATGTCAATAATAAAAAGGAACTATAGCAATAAATAACACTTTTTTTTACAACTTTATGTGCCTACACACCTGTTCTGTGAATAGTTCCAGTTTGTATATATAGATACATAAAAAGTAGACAACCAATAGTACATAAAAATGCATTTATGCAAAAAAATTAATTTGTAATGCATGCAACCTGGAAGGTATGTAAAATATTGCAGTGTAGATAACAATAGTCTGGGAAAGAAAGCGTCTGATAGAAAGATAAAGAATACCTCTTCCTTGCTCCTAAATGAAAATACCACATATGATTGAGAGTTTTCATCAATATTATTGGAGTTATAACAAAATATCTGAATGTCTCAAATAATACCCCGCACAAGCCATTTAATATTACAGAGGAGATAAAGTGCTTTTAGATTTCTGAGGTCTCACAAATTAGAGTATACACATCTGCGAATGCCAATTTTCAGAACACTTCTCCAACATCTTGCCATTATGACCCAGTGACATTTCCAGGATCTCCTTTGTTCACCTGAGGAGAATCCAGGTCACCCTGACATTGATAGCATCATGTGAACAACATTATGAGATGGTCAACAGCACTTTCTTGTTCTTTCAAAGTATAGCATTTTTTAAATGTGGTTTCAACCTGATTTTTATATGTCTCAGTTAACTTTATTAGGACTAAGTAGGATTATACTTTGGCTATAGAAATGCCTAATGAAAAATAAGATTTTACAAAAATACTCATTTAATCAACTAATTTGTTTTGATTGGATTAACCACATTCTTCTCTGCCACTTCTGAATGAATTACCCCTGCCTCCCCATCTTGTCCTTTTGGCAAATTTCTCTTTACTATTCCATGCATGTTACATCTTATAGAAAGTCTCCCAAATTCTCTCAGTTAGAATCGAGTGCCTTTTTTCTTATCATCTAATAGCATGTTGTACATAGCTCCTTTAGTGCACTCACATGCTGCATTATAGTTAGTCTTTTATTTAGGTGCTTCTCACTACTCAGAATTTGATCAAGGACTGGGCCATTCAAGCACATTTCTGGAGACTATCAAGATATGAGGGAGTAATAAAATACCACTGTAACAAATGAGAATTGGATTGCTAGTTAATTCAGCCTTGCCCAAAATTATTTGCACAAATTAAATGATAAAAAAAATAAGTGAAAGAGGAAAGGAGGGAGGGAGGAGGAAAGGAGAGAGGGAGGAAAAAAAGGAAGAAAGGAGAGAGAGAGAAGAGAGGGAGGGAGGAAGGGAAAAAAAGAAATGCTTTGTTAGTTTGTAAATCTTATATTTAGTGTCTTTCACATATGATTTTATGATTTCATGGTATAGCTGTATGACATCTTACCATTCCTGATAGTGGTCTGCTAATAGATGAATGCAGTCAACAGCTACAAAACTGAAATTCTGAAATCAAGTAATGCAAAAAATAAAGTCCCTTTTTTCTGGAAAATAATGCTTTATTTTTTTACCTTATTTAAAATATTTTAATGTGTTGCTTAAGGTGTCCAGAAAACTGAAAAAATAAAACTAAAAAATAGAAATAAAAATTAAGAGTTAGAGATCAGAAAACCTATATAAAACTCAGGACTATATTGTCAAATTGCAAATCAGGGAAAAATGTTTTAAGCTTACTTTGAATAAGACTTTACAACTATATCCATGTAAGATAATTTAATCTTTAGTGAAAATAACTAATGCTATCCAGTTGTGTCAAGAATAAAAGGTAATTCAACATAAATAAAAATACTTGCATGCAATATTAAATTTCATTTTAAATATAAAGATATGAGAATAAAAGCTTGTAGCTAAGAAAAAAAATGGCTTTGCCCATTCCTAATGAAATGATGTTAATATTTGAAGTCTACAGAGTGCCTGTTTTTCTCAATTCTGTTCTGCTCTTGCTTGTGAAACATACCTTATTTCTTTTTGTCCTCAGGACACATAAAAGGTAAATGTTCAGTAAATGCTTTTTGAGTAAATGAATTGCCAATGTTTTGATTTTTTTCATTTCAAAGACTAGGTCAAGACTAATTACTTCATTGCCATTGCTATTGTTATTATCAATTTCAAATTAATTGGATTCAGCCTTCTGTCGATAAATGATTGTAGTTGCTGACATAGTGAAATTTGAAGAGCTTTATGAAAGCCCTTCCCACCAAAAATAATTCCTTGATTCTGTATTAGCCAATTTAAAAATGATTTTTCCTTTAAAATTGCTTTGTATGGGTCTTGAAATACTTTCAGTCCTAGAAGGCTGGTGACCTGTTCTTTTGATGGGCACTCCTTTGCAGACAGCTTCAAAATTCCATAGATTCAGTAGAGCATGGAATTTGTATGGGATAAATGCTAGTATAACAGATCAGAAAAACTAAGAGTATAATTTTGCAATTTATACATTCAGGATAAGTAAAACACTTTATGAAGCTGTGAGCATTGATTTGTATAAAAGAGATAGAGCTATTTTAAAGTAATCCTGTCATTGATCTTCCCCCATGAAGTTAGTCTTTTCTTTTTCATTGTCACAGGGATCATTTTGCCAGTCCACTTAGTAGTTTGAGTGGGATCTTTTTTTCTGCAGTGACTTTTGGGTTAACTTTCACATTTTTTGTTTTCGTGACATATCCTAGATATATTGAGACAGAGTAATACAGCATTTTTATCAGTGTTTCGTCTATGATATGTTTATTTTTCTGGAAAAGCTGACAATGAGGGTTTGGGGAGGCAATCTGATAACTCCTCTGACTAATGATGTCACCCCAGGTTTCATTCACTTCTTACTGTATTACATTAGTCTCTGATGCAAATTTTGATATAAACATCAAACTATTCTGCCTTACTTCCCTGAGATGGGCTCCTCCCTTTCTGCAAACAAACTCCTAGATGTTGGCTTTGTTACCAACTACTGCTGACATTAATTCTGTCATTCACATCAACCATAATCAGTGAGATTTAATTTCAAATATGGGTAGCAATGCCAATAAGCAATGAGAAAAATATTGATACTTCTTAGAGGATGAAGGGGGTTGTTCTCACCCAGAAGGCAAACCTTAATGTTAACACTTTCCAATAGAATAAACACTGTTGTGCATTATCAGTTTTTGTGGAGATAGATCTGTTTCATTATATCAGATTTCTATATTAGAATTTGTCTTATGAGTATAGCTTTTTGGCATCATAGCAGCATGTCATATAGAGATGTGGCCATGTGGATTCTTTCAAAGTTAAAATGTCCAAACAAATTGTTCTGGCCTCTCAGGTGGCTGAGTGTGATGTCAGGAACCTTAACAGCGAGGAGCCCTCCAGACAAAGCCTTCACCGTTTTTTGCACCTGTACTAAAAACTGAAGTGGAAGGGGAAGCACTAACACAGAGACCGAGGAGTCAGGGGACTACTTCAACCCCCACTTCTGCTTCTGATGGACATCTTTACTAACGTACTGTGGTTGTTGAAATAGAAATGGCATGGTTATGGAGCCTAGGTCGCAGTTAGGTTTTGTCACTCCTGTGATGTTGAATTATTTATGCTTCTTAGGACCTCACGTTCATCATCTGTAAAATATGACCTAAATGTTTGCCTTTTTACACGAGTATCATGAAGAATAAATAAAGTAATTATGCAAACATATTTTTGGAAGCAGTAGAATAAAAATATAGTTTATTTTTAACCATTTACACATTCCTCAGCCATTCAATATTTATTGAGCTTCCACCAAGTGCCTCTGAAGCTTCCCTTTTGTCTCTCAGGTCACTGACAGTCCCTCCTCCCACCCTGACCCTACCCACCCCTGCTACCTCCACCTATGTCCTGATTATCTCTGATTCATCCTTCAAGGCTCTGGTTAGATAACACCTTTGTTTTTTTTTTCCACTCATGCTCCTCTCACCAGTCGATTATCCCTCTCTTTGCTGCTAATGTTCTACCAAGTGCATACTTAGGATCTTATATTTTATTACAATGGGTTTCGGCATCCTCTTATACTTGTAAAGTCTTTGTTCTCAAAGGCTGCAAGGTGCTTATCTTTGTATTTTCAATGATGAGCAGAGGGCACTGGGAGATTGGAAATGTTTGATGGAGGAGTAGGGGGAGAAGAGGGCTGTAGGTATGGTCCAAATTATTTCATTATTCCAGGTACAATGCATGGATTGTGGGAGTGGCAAAGGTGGCTTAAGTCTGTGCTTCATGCATCACAGAGCTCATGCCTGTTTAGTCAGTCTAATGAACTAGCTACGTGGGCCACCAGTGCTCTGATTACAAGAAAGACTTAGGAAATTTTTTGGAGATAATCTTTTTAAAGGAAGCCTCAATCAAGCAGGAAAGTTAAGCCTTAATCTATTAGCAGAAGAATAATTTTAATTCTAGTGTAAAATGATAGTTAGATGTATCTCAAGAGTAGTTCTTTAGGAACTCACGTTTGAGCTTGACAGAGAAAAAATATGAGTACACTCTCAAAGAGCTAATTTCACTAAAATCTCTTTATGAAATAAAAGCAGAATGCAGTGGGGCCTTTGCATTCCCCAACTTGTACCCCTCCTACCCTACCTAACAATATATAACATAGAAGGGAAAAGAAATGACCCTTAAATTCTTCACAGAATTGACTTGGCACCTCAAAATAGTGATAACCAGTAGAAGCAGGGTAAGGGGCACAAGTACCAAGCAGTGGAGATAGGAATAATGCAGTAGCAGTATCCATCCCAGCCTCTGTAGGAGCCTCACCTGAAGATAGGTGATGATAGGGTGACAGTTAAGTGGCCGAGGATCCTGTTGGGTCCTAAGCAGTCACCTGTTAGCTCTCAAACTTCCCCTTTCATTTCCATTTTCCCCAGCAACTCTGCTCCCCATCTCAGGTATTACTTTCATCTCACAATTTTAATGACTTCTTTTATTCTTTAAAGCTGTCATTTAAATTCCTTTTAGCACAATTTCTCCTTCTGCCAGAAAGACATTCTCAGCCACCTAAGTAGCCCTTGAACCCCTTTACAAATCTCTCCTCTTCTATACTCAACTTGAGTGACTCTCTAGTGAAGTTCTAGGAGACACTAGGATTGCAGGTGACACATGCTCTTTCTTCTGGGCCTGGGGCTGAAAATGTGGTTTCTGGAGCCAGAATGCCCAGGTTGCAATGGGATCTCCACAGTCTATCTGCTCTTTAAAAAAATTCCTTTCTTTAAATCTCAATTACTTAATCTGTAGAATGAGGCCAAGGATCATACCTACTCACAGTCTATTGGCTGGATTAACTGAGTTAATGCAGAAAGCTGTTACAAAGTAAGTAGCACATTTGAAGTGCTCAATAGAAATTAACCTTGCTTGTTAGTTACTTACTGACCCCATTTTGTGACTCCACAATTATCATTCCTGGTAGGCTGAGAAGTCTTGGAAGGATGAGATGGGGTTCTCTATTTCCCTCATCTTTATATTTCCATTACTTAGAATGATGCCATTGTCTGGCTCGTAATAGATGTGCAATAAATGACTGTTAAGATGTGTGCATGATTGAATAATTAACTGAATAAAGAATGTAGTAGTAGCAGAAGGGCCTTTCATATTTGTGTAGTAAGTGCTGCCTCAAAGGATGATAAGCAGGTAGAGGAAATTATGCCATTAAAGGATATTTGAAAGAAAGCAACTCTGAAATGTGACTTCTGAGGTTATATTCTTGGATCCTTTGGGGGTCATTTGTAGTGTGACTTCCTGCGATCAATGGAATCTGACCAGCCAAGAATTTGGTGTCTTACTTTTGTTCTTATTCTATTTCCACTGGTTGTTTGACCTTTAACATTTTCTTAATGGATACAATTTAAAATTAAAAAAAAAGAAAAACTAAATAATGACTCATTTTCTAGGAGGGAAATATATAAAGAAGAACTGAGAAGTATGTATATGCCTCAGAGGAAGCAGATTTTTTTAAATATACAAGCACTATGCCCCTTTTCAAGGATACATAGGGAGATTCTTTTATTTGGATAAAACAATAAATATTGGTGTGAACAGTTGCTTAGAGTGTGCCCTGAACCTCATGTCTCTTTGTTTTGCCTGTTCCTGTGGTAATTTGTGGTGTTTCTTTACATGAAGAGGGAATATTGCCATTTCAGTTTGGACTAGAATGGGGTTTATAAGTACTATGGGGAACACAGCTTAAATAGTTTAAGAGCCTCTCATCTGGAAAAAAGGAAAAAGAATACCATTTTTATCTCTTATTTATGGAAAGTTTGCACACTTTTCTCTTTCAATTTGTCTTCTGTACCAGTTATATATTATATACTGCAAGGATTCATATAAAATTTCTGGCAAAGTTATAGATATATTCTTGCTTGTGCCTAAATTTACTTGGGGGGATCAATTTCTGGTCAGTTCAGTTAATTGAAATAATTGCTCTGTGATCATGATTAAGAGATAAATATATTAATTTGTTATGATAGAATATCTACTTTGAGCAAGTATCTGAACATGTAAAGAAAAGATATTTAGTATAAACTTTTCATATTAATGCCTTAAAATATCTTAGATACAGTTAATAGCTCCTATGAAATAATTTGAAACTTTAGTTTTTTCTATTGAGTTAATAATCTTGAGGACTTGATATAAATGGTTATGTATAAAAATCTTTCCAATTGACTATTTTAGATTATTTAAACTTTTAGTTTGTTACAAGTAAATTTACCTTTGTCAATAACTCAAACAAACACCAAAATATGTATTTCTTCTGGGTAACTCTGCTAATAATTCTTAAATATTAGCTAATGCATATATTTTTCTTTTCTTTCTCCTCTTTTTTTCCCCAATTGCTTACACTTAAGCAAAAGCCTTTTTTTTTTTTTTTTTTTTTACTATTTCACACTCTTCTGCCCAGAGAATTTCCATTTAGGAAAAATTATTTCTTTTGTAAATGAATATGACAGTTTTAATATGCAGTATCTTTTTTTTCTGCATGGTCTCATCTTTTTAGATTCCATTATTATTCCAGATATATAAACATTACTTTGCTACTGCTAAAATCCATGTTTTCATTAAATGAATATCTTATATACTACAAGTTTTAAATCAGAAGAATATCTTTATAGTTCACTTCTTGGATGAGATTAATTGCAATGGGGAGTCAACATGTCTAATTACCCAATAAGGCTAATTGGCTTAATTACCATTTTATTCCTGGGGACAGAAAATTAGTCAGCTCCTAGATTCAGTTTTTGTTGATATCATTTGCATTTTCAGAAATTTCTATATTGCCAATTTTTGATGGCAAAGCTCCTCCAAATTGTGATATTGGTTTAATTTTTAATGTTACTTTTTAAGCAGCTTCATTAAAGCGTAATTGACATAATATAGATTGCATATATTTAAACTGTACAATTTGATAAGTTTTGAAATATATCTGTGAAAACATCACTACAATCAAGACAAAGAATATATCCATCACTCCTAAAAGTTTTATTTCTTTTTTTAATCCCTCCTTCACTCCTATTCTCTTTTATGATCTCTGTATTCCACTTCTGTTGCTGGGTAACAATTGATCTGTCAGTATATATTAGTTTGTAATTTCTACCATATTATATAAATGGAATCATACAGTATACAGTATTTTTTGTCTGGCTTCCTTCACTCATTATTATTTTGAGATTTACCCATGTCATAGCATGTGTCAATAATTCATTCATTTTGTTGTTAAGTAGTATTCCATTGTAGAGATATATGACAATTTGTTTATTCCTTCACCTGCTAATGGAAGTCATGGATATGTTCTTTATGTTGATTGTAGTGATGTTATCATGGGTGTATGAATATCACCATGCTCATTTAATTGTATACATTAAATATATCCAGTTTTTTTAATGTCAGTTATACATCAATAAAGCTGTTTTAAAAAATAATAGAGGGACTGTGTGTAGAATAGATGGAATTTTTGCAATTTTTAAAAATAAATTGTAAACTATTATTTAAAAACCCTTCATTTTATTATTGAGTAGTATTCCATTGCATAGATGTACGACAATTTGTTCATTTTTTCACCTATTGACGGACTCTGAGGTTGTTTCAATTTGGGAGCTAGTATAAATAAAACTGCTATAAGCACTCATGTACAAGTATTTATGTGGATATATACTTTTATTCCTTTTGGATAAATATCTTGGAGTGGAACAAATATGATAGATAGTTGTTTAATTTTTAACTGCCAAGCTCTTTTCTGGAATGATTGTGTCATTTTACACCTCCACCAGTAGTACATTAAAGTTATAGTTCTTGCACATACTCACCAACATTTGGTATTATTAGTTTTCTCAATGAATATTTTAACAATTCTGATATGTAATGTTTCACTGTTGCGGCTTTATTTTGCACTTCTGGAATGACTGATGAAGATAGAACATCTTTTTCTGTGTTTGTTTACCTTCTCTATACTATAACTTCTTCAGTCAGGTGTCTGTGTCCATTTTTTATTTGATTAATTTATTATCAATTACTTTTAAGGGTTATTCATATAGAATAGAAATAAGCCATTTGTTATATGTACAATTTGCAAGTAATTTCTCCCAGTCTGTTGCTTACCTTTTTATTTCTTAATGAAATATTTCACAGAACACAAATTTTTTATTTTGATGAAATCCAGTTTTTCAGTTTATTCTATTGTAAATCATGCCTTTCATGTGATATCTAAGAAATCTTTGCATAACCTAAGATCACAATGGTTTTCATGTAGAAGTTTTGTAGTTTGGGGTTTTACATTTAGGTCTGTGATGTATTTTGAGGTGTGTGTGTGTGTGTGTGTGTGTGTGTGTGTGTGTGTGTGCGCACGCACGTGTGCACACGCGCATGCACAAAGTATGGATTAAATTCTGTTTTTTTGGCATGGATATGAATTTGTGTCAACACCATGTATTGAATAGATTTTTTTTCTCCACAGCATTACTTGTGTACCTTTATCACAAATCAATTTTCAGAGTATGTGTGAATATATTTCTGGAATATCCATTAACTTTCATTGATCTACTTATTAACTTTTATACCAATCCCATATTATGTTGATTATTGTAGCTGTATATGTCTTGAATTTAGGTAGTGTGGTTAAAGAATATACTTTTTATTACATGAATACTTGTAAATATATAAAGATTTGTTTTATTGTCCAGAATGTTATCTGTCTGGGTAAAAGTTCACCATGCACTTAAAAAAAAATGGATATTCTGCTGTTTAATGGAATATTCTATAAAAATCTGTGAAATCAAATTTATTGATAGTGTTTTCTTTCTATATCTCTACTGACTTTCTGTCAAACTTGCTCTATCAATTATTGAAAAAAGAGAATTGAAATTTCTGACTATCATTTTGGATTATCTAATTCTTCTAGTTCCATCAGTTCTTGTACTATATATTTGAGGCTCTGTTATTAGATCCATGAACATATAAGATTGTTATATCATGTTGATAAATTGACTACTTTATTATTGTGAAAGCACTTTCTTTATCCCTGATAATATTCTTTACTCTGAAATCCTGTCTGATAGTAATATCACCACTCAAATTTCCTTTTAGCTAGTGTTACAATCATATACTTTTTTTCATCTTTCACTTTTAATTCACTTATAGCTTTAGAGTTGAAGTACATTTCTTGTACGAAACATATATTTGCCTCTTGATTTTTTATAAAGACTGACAATTTCTTTTTTTTTGCTCTTTATTTATTTTTTTAATTAAGTTTATTGGGGTAACATTGGTTAATACAATTATATAATTTTCAGTAGTACATTATATTTCACATCTATATATTCTATTGTGTGTTTACCACTCAAAGTCCAGTTTCCTTCAACTACCATATATTTGACCCCCTTTAACCACTTCACCCTCACCCTACACCCTATATTCTGACTTCCTTTACTCTGTCTACCTCCTCCTTCCTCCCTCACCAACTCCCCTCTGGTAACCACTAGTCCATTGTCCATGTCCATGAGTCTCTTTTGTTTGTCCTGTTCATTTGGTGCTTTTAGGTTTATATCTCACATATAAGTGATATCATTTGATTATCAAATGTTTTCTTCCTGGCTTATTTTGCTTAGTGTGATTACTTCAAGGCCAATCCATATTGTTGCAAATGGCAGTATTTCATCTCTTCTTATGGCCGAGTAATATTCCATTGTATATATGTACCACTGCTTCTTTAGCCAATTATCTATCATAGGATACTCCAGTTGCTTCCATGTCCTGGCCACTATGAATAATGCTGCTATGAACATCAGTGTGCAAATATCTTTTTGGATATGGGTTTTCAAGTCTTTGAGATAAATACTCAGTAGAGAGATTGCTGGATCATATGGTAGATCAATTCTTACTTTTTTGAGAAACCTCCATACTGTTTTCCATAGTGGCTATACCAATTTGTAGTTCAACCAGCAGTGTATGAGGGCTCCTTTTTCTCTGCATCCTCTCTAACATTTGTTATTACTTGTCCTGTTGATTATAGCTATTCTATCAGGTGTGAGATGGTATTTCATTGTGGTTTTGATTTTCATTTTTCTAATAGCTAGCAATGTTAAGCATCTTTTCATATATTTGTTGGCCATTTGAATGTCCTCTAAGGGAGAAGTGTCTATTCAGGTCCACTGCCCATTTTTATATTGGATCATATTTTTGTTGTTATTGAGTCATATGAGTTCTTTGTATATTTTCAATATTAGACCCTTATTGGAGGCGTTGCTTGCAAATACATTTTACCCATTCTGGTGGCTGTCTCTTTATCTTGTTGACGGTTTCTTTGGCTCAGCAGAAACTTTTTAGCTTGATGTAGTCACATTCATTTAGTTTACCTTTTACTTCCGTTGCATTTGAGGTGAAATTTATAAAATCCTCTTTAAGTCTAAAGTCCTTCAATTTAGTTCCTATGTTTTCTTCTATGCATTTCATTGTTTCAGGTCTTATAATTCAGGCCCTTAATCCATTTTGAGTTAATTTTGGTGTGTGGTGATAGACAACAGTCTAGTTTTATTCTTTTGCAGGTGGCTTTCCAGTTTCCCAGCACCACTTATTAAAGAGCCTTTCCTTTCTCCACTGCATGTTTTTGGCATTTTTGTTGAAAATTATTTGCCTGTATAAATATGGCTTTATTTCTGGAATCTCGATTCTGTTCCACTGGTCGTGTGTCTGTTTTGCTACCAATACCATGCGATTTTTATTACTGTATTTAGGTCCCCTACTACAATAGAGTTTTGGTCTGTTTCTCCCTTTAGTTCTGTTAGTAATTGCTTTACTTATTTCAGAGTTCTTTGATTGAAAACATAGATATTATAAAGTGCTATGTATTCTTGGTGCAGGATTCCCTTTATCATTATGAAGTGTCTCTCATTATCTTTCTTTACCTTTTTTTATTTTGAAGTCTATTTTATCTGATATTAGTACTGTTACTCCCACTTTTCTCTGAATGCCATTTGCTTAAAATATTATTTTCCACCCTTTCACTTTGAGTCTATATTTGTCTTTGGAGCTGAGATGTGTCTCTTGGAGGCAGCAATGGTTTTGTTTTGTTTTTTGATCTATTCTGCAACTCTGTGCCTTTTTATTGGTGCGTTCAGTCCATTTACATTTAGGGTGATTATTGAAATATGAAGTGTTCTTATAGCCATTTTATCATTTGCCTTCTGATAGCTCAGTGTTTCCATTGCTTCTTTGTCCTAGTGTTTTGGTTTTCTTTATTTTGGTTGGCTTTTGTGGGTTTTCCCTCTTGTTCTTTTTGTTTGATGTTATATACTTCAGTTCTGAATCTTTGGTGTGTGATTTCCATTACAAATATGAAAAAGATAGTTATATATATACAGTCATCCATTTTCTTCTGTGCGTGCCTTATCTCTATTCCCCTTTGTGAATTTGGATCTTTGAATCCTCCCCTCTCCAGTCATTATTATCTCAATTTGTCCCTATGTATGCTGAACGTTCATTACTATCTTGCTATAGCAATTCTCTCTTATTATTTAAGCTTATAATGCCCTGTTCTCAGTAAGGATTGTATTCCTCTGCTTCTATTTGCTTGATACACTTTACTCCTAATTATGTTTTTCTTTCTTTTTTTTTGGTCAATTTGTTTTTGGTGAGATGACCCCTTTCATTATTTCTTGTAGTGCAGACCTCATAGTGGAGAATTCCCTCAATTTTTGTGTGTCTGGAATGGTCTTAATTTCTCCATATCTAAAGGAGAGCTTAGCTGGATACATTATTTTAGGTTGGTAGTTCCCTTCACTTAATAGTTTAAATATTTGATTCCATTCCTTTCTGGTTCATAAGGTCTGAGCTGAGAAGTCCAATGATAATCTAATGGGTTTTTCTTTATAAGTTACCATTTTCTTCTTCCTGGCTGCCCTAGAATTTTGTCTTTGTCATTGATTTTTGATAACTTTAATAGTGTATCTTGGTGAAGGCCTTTTTGGGTTCAGATAATTGGGTGTTCTATTGACTTCTCCAGCTCATTCTTTAGATTTGGGAAATTCTTGTCCACTATTTGTCTGAAAATGCTTTGTAGTCCTTGTTCCTTTACCTCACCTTCAGTAATGTCAATTATTCTTATGTTTTCTCTCCTGATGGTATCAGCTAGTTCTTAAATTTCTCTTTCATTATTTTTTGTTCTTTGGTTTCTCTCTTTTTTCTTCTGATTTATTTCTAGATTTCTGTTTTTGATGTCATAGATCTTTTTCTCCATTTGGTCAACTCTATATCCCAAGCTTGCTATTTCATTTTCTAACTCTTGCAATGTGTTCTTCATCTCCAGAAGTTCTATTTAGTTGTTTTTGAGGGTTTCAATCTTCTTGCTCTGCTCATCTAGTTGTTTTTTCAATTTCTGAAATTGCTGATATGACTCATTTCAGAATTCACTGAGTTTTTTCAGAAGTATCATTCTGAATTCTCCGTTATTTAAGTTGCATATTTATATGTCTATAAGTTTACTTTATGAAGGTTTTTCTCTTTCTTTCTGAGATGCCTTGTCACCTTGGTTGTTCATGGTGTTTAATGGACTTTTTCTCCACCTGGGCATTAATGGTAGTGTATTCTGCTGTTTTTCCAGAAAGATTTATTATATAAAAGTCTGTCTTTAGTTTGCTGCAAAGAAGGTGCTTTTCTTTTGGTTTCTAGTAGGTGGTGTCTAAGCCTCTGTGACCCCTGCTGCATATAAAGCATTAAAAATGCCTTCTTGTTTTCTTATAGATATTTAATCATGCTCGCTACTCTCAGTTTCAGACCCTGTCACTGTCATCAAAAGTCTTGGCAGTGTTTGCTCAGATTTCCCTGGGTCTCTGCAGTGATTGGTCTCTGAGGGCATGGATGGAGGGGCCCTCTGGGTTGGGAGTTGGGGGCTTCAGCTCAGCCTCAGTTTTGCAACCTTGGCCATTAAAAATTAACTCTTGTTTTTCTGAAATCCTGTCCTGCTTCTCTGCTTTCTGCCTCAATGACTGGGCCCTGCAATAAGTTGCTTGGAAGTCACAGAACTCCCAGGCAAGGCTGTTCAGGGAAGTCGCTGCAGTATATCCCCACCCTCTCTTCCTGCAGGGAACTCCAGAGGCTTCAAGAGGCAGCTTTCATCTCAGCAGCATTTGCTCAGATTTTCCTGGTCCCAGAGTGTATGGGGGGAGGGGTCCCCTGGGTAGGAAGTTAGGGGCTGTAGTTCAGCCTCGCTTTTGCAACCGGGGCAGTAAAAATCAACTGTTGTTTCTCTGTGGTTCTGTCCTGCTTCTCTGCTTTCTACCCTGATGACTGGGCCCTGCCGCTGGCTGTGTGAAACTAACAACTCTCCCAGGTGGGGCTGTTCAGGGAGCTCGCTTAACTTCTCCCCTCCCCCTCCTCCTGCAGGGAGCTCTGCTGGCTTCCAGAGGCAGCTTCTTTATTTCTCCCAGTCCCTACCTGACACCTGGGGTTCTGACCTGTGGTAGCTCTTATGCGCAGATCCCACGCTCAGACGTACTGGTGTGCAGTTTGGGTGCTTTTTGTTGAGTTTTAGGTGTTTGGCTTATTGTTGTTTCAAGGGGAGAGATCTGAGGACATCTCTCACTCTGTCATGGTTTTCCCCAATTTTTGTTTTGTAATTTAAGTATTTAGACCATTTGTACTTTTCCCACATTTTAACTTTTTACAAATAATTATATACACTTTATTCAGTTCCAAATTATTAAGTACTGCAAAATTAAAGTACAATATCAAAAAAGGATATTGATATTGGTAAAGTATTTTTGTGTCATTCTTTGTCACAATATGACATGTTTAGAACTGTGTAACCACCACCACAATTAAGATACGAAAGTATTACATCATGGCAAAGATCTTCCTCATGTTCCCTCTTTATAGTCCCACCTGCCATGTCAACATCTGTAATAACTGGCAATCTCTTCTCCATCTCTGTTATTTTGCCATTTTGAGAATGTTATAATAAATGGAATCATACTTCATGAAACCTTTTGAGACTGGCTTTTTTCATTGAGAATCAAACCCTCGATTTCCATCTAAGCCATTGTGTGTATTAAAAGTCTATTTCTTTTCTTCATTGAGTTGTATTTCACAGTGTGGCTGGACTACAGTTTGCTTAACCACTTACTTGTTGTGAGATATTAAGGCTGTTTTGAGGTTTTGATGATTACACATATATCTGCTATGAACACTACATACAGGTTTTTGTGTAGACATAAGTTTTACTTTATCTGAAATAAATGCCTAAGAGTACAATTGTTGTGTTTTATGGGTTATATGTTTAGATTTCAGAGGCTAGACCAGTGACTAATTTACCTTTCCAGTTTCTTTCATGGAAGAAGGCAAGGGAGAAATAGTTGTGGATAGTTTTTGAGTAGCCAACCCACAATATCTACAGCTATGTGTTAAACTGTTAGGGCAAATACAAAGCATTTTGAATGAATTAAAACAACTAACCAAACTTGATTATTTTCATAATTGATAGTAGGTTTAGCTGAACCAAATCAATTAGTTGTTTTGAGAAGGACTAGTTAATGCCTTTGGGAAAATTACACAACAGCAAAATCTTTAGAATGTACTGTGTGATTATGGCCAGGGAAAGATTCTTGTAGTATTTTACTGCCCTTGTGAAAAAAAAAGTAAGAAAATTTTCTGGTTAAGTGCCCAATTTCTGTCAGGCTTTATATCAAGGCAGTTTGTACCATAAGAAAGTGCACAGACCAAGTCCCATAATGTCACTTTTTTCAATAAAGCAAAGGTAGTTCATCTGAAAATTGGAGGTCATTTGAGGCTTTCTGTTCTAGACAGAATGAGATTTTGTAAAATGATTTCACACTTTCAGAATATACGTACTTTCAGAAGAAAGGGCTAGATTAAATATCATTATTTCAGAGATGAAATAAAAATAATGAATTCAAAGAACAGTTTTCTGAGGCTCTACAGATGACTTCCAAGTTCCTACACTTTATAGATCTATCAAGTCTCAAAATCATTTATCCAAGAAATTTCTAGGTGCATCCTTAATTCAGAAGGCTAAGTTAGTATAATGAGGAATATAAGAAGAATAAAACACACTGTGGAGCCTCCACGAGTTCAAAGCCAAGGAAGCATAAATATGAGCACATAAATTATGACAAATATAACTAACTTATATGAGATAGGTAGAAACAGTATTGCCAACTGATGAGTTGGGCCTGGAGAGAATGGGCACTGGCTAGTATATTTAGAATCTTGCATCTCTTATATTCTCAGGTGGGTCATACATCATCAGATAAGAACCATTTAAAGCACAAGATAGCATGTAGAAATAGAGGAAATGCAGAATGATTTGCTTCTTCACTCCCTTGCTCAGTTCTCATCCTGATATATCAAATGTTTCTCCTTTATTTATTTCCCACCAGTCATTTTCTCCCCCAAACCGTCCTTCTGTGATCTCTCGTCCCTTCTCATAACTATCACTTTTATTTTTTAACTTTTGATGTGTTCATAAAAATATCATGTAGATGTTGATAATGGGGGGAGTATTTGTAATGGGGACACAGTTATATTAGAAATCTCTGTATCTTCCACTTAATTTTGCTGTGAACCTAAAATTGCTCTATTAAATAAAGTCTGTTAAATGCAAAATAAAGTCTATTAAAATTAACATAATTTTTTAGGTATAGCAAAATACATGACCTCATAATTTTCATATCATTTAGGCATGGACATTATAATTTTTTTATCTGTAGAACTGTTAATTACTAAAAAGTGTGTGTGTGTGTGTGTGTGTGTGTGTGTGTGTGTGTGTGTAAGTAATCTGTTTTCCTATGGGTCTGTTAAAAAAGAAGTAAAAGATCCAAAATGGAGTCACTTGTGCTAAGTGCCATGTCAACAAACCAAGGCTTAATATCTAACTTAATTGTAGCTTCAACCTTCCCCCAAAATGTAATCTTAACATATCAGTCTAGAATTTCCTTGTCAACACCAATGAGGTAATCCTCCTTAATAGACTCTACTGTCCCTCAAAGGAAGGTGACTTTGCCTCAAATAGTCCTTTTTTCATTTATGACTTCCTTTTTCCATACCCTCTTTGCCTTTAAAAACCTTTCCCTTTTTATAACTCTTTGGAGCTTATTTCCACTTGCTAGACAAGATGCTTCTTGATTCTGGAATTATTCAATAAAGCCAATTAAATCTTTAAAATTTACTTGGTTGAATTTTTGTTATTTAACAAGTCCATAAAAATTAAATTGCCATCTGTGTTTAAATATTTTCTCTACTGAAGGCCAAATTATAGCAGGGAGAATCCTTGAAGTATCTTCTAACCTTGCATCTGTTTTTCCTTTCAAGGCATTTTGTCAAAGCATCACCTTGCCCCTATGCAATGGGAGTGAATATTGGTATCATTTGTCATTGATTAGTAGACTGTTCCTTGAGATCCTGCATATCAATTACATTTCACTGTAAATATTAGAAAACCAAGGATGAAAAAAAGTCATTTAAATGTCTAGACAGTGAGTTACAAGGGGTTAGGATCCCTGGAAGAATGTGAATTAAAGATTAGCAAAGAGCATGAGTATAGTAAGCAAAGAAAGTCATCAATTTGCCCTTGAAGAGAGGAGATGATACAAAATTACAAAACAAGCATTTTTTTCTGAGAGGATTAGGTCTGTATTCTGCTTTGTCTTGCTTTATAGTAAATTTTAAAATAAATTTTAATGAGTATTTGTGTGGTGCTTTGCCTTGTACAAATGGCTTTCTCTCACACTATCTTACGTGTTTCTCACAATAATTCTGTGAGATAGGTATAGTACATACTCTCACTTTATAGACGAGAAAGCTGAGGCTCAGCAAGGTCCAGTCGTTTGTTCTGGTTAACAGGTTTAATGTGTTATGAACCAAGTTCTCATAACACATCTCCTGCTCCAAGGAACATGCTCTTCCCACAACACTGCTCAACTCCTTAGAAACTAGATGGGGAAAGAGGCTGTCAGTAGTTGTTGTCTGATAGGTTTCTGATCTAACCTTTCTTTAGCTTCCTTGGCTCCCCCAAAAAACAAAAGTAAATGATAGGGGATTTCTAGTATAACCTAGGAAAATACAGCATTGAAGGTGGTCCGTTGTAATGTTAAGAGTCATTGGAGAGGTGGGTACATCTTGCCAGGTCAAAGACTTCCTGCCTGTCACAAGAGTTTCGCAGAGGGAGAGTAGCCATGTCTTTCTTCTTCCACCCATCCCCCCCCCATCTTCCTGCTCAGCACCAATTCTTGATGCCATTTCCAATTGGGGGAATCAAGGAAGCTGAACAGATGTGCTATTCTTCCCCCCAACTGCTTGTTACTTTATCAGATTTAATTTATATAGTGAGTATGTTTTGCAGAATGCTTCTTAGATATATTCTTCAGGAAGGACAAGATGTGATTTATACAGTTCAATAGATTGTTTTCATGACACTGCCACATCTTTGGAGGATGACTAAAATGTACTGCACCCTAAGAGATAAGAGAGAACAATACAAAACAGTGACAAAAGAACCACACATATGTCCTTTCAGAGACTGTCTCTCATCAGTCAGTACCCACCTGCAAACACAATTCGATTCATAGCATTAAGGTGGGTCATTATCCTGTGTGACATATTGTTGAAAACATTTGTTAAAACTGTTTGGCATTTTTTTAGTTTTTAGCATGGTATTCCCATACCTCCTTCCTTTGAGGAAAGTGTCAATGTCACATTATTTTTTCTAAACCAGCACACTGATGTTACAAGGAACTCTTTCACAGGCGCCATTCCAAAACTGCTCACAGCCCCGCCCTCTGCCCGACTCGCCCTTTGACTCCTGCAGTTTCCCTGAAACAATCCCTACTGGTGGAACCTGCAACCAACTATTTACAAACTGTGCGCGTCAGGAGCCACCAGATCACGCAGAAGGATTAAGTGTGGAAAGTATCTGAAAGTTCTGTGACCATAATAGAAAACATGGTAAGAGCGAGGAGATGAAGGAATGACATTCTGACAGCCCACTTTCTAATGCCTCAGGGATACACTCTCTCTGGCTTATGCTTGCTGTATACTTAGGGCCCCATTTCATTTCATTTCATTTCATTTCATTTCATTTCATTTCATTTCATTTCATTTCATGTAAATGTAAATGTAAATGTAAATGTAAATGTAAATGTAAATGTAAATGTAAATGTAAATGTATATGTTTTCCATTGGGAATTAGAGTCCCTCATTTTTTCTCTTCCAGTCCCATCCTTCTCACTACCATTGCCACGGGCCACATGTAAACTGAGACTAAGTTATTTTAACTGTTATTTCTAGAGCTATCACAATTTCCTATGGAATTTCCCTCTGTTAGGCCTTGGTTAGTAAAGAAATTCCTAATGCATCTGTTGAATCTCATTGTAATGTGGAGACAATTCATTACATTTAACTGGAAATTTTTTTCATAGTAGCTAGAGAGACAGTTTATAAAAGTGCAAGAATTTTTTTTGACTGATTCACTTAAGTCACCTTGTTTGGAATTCTGAATGTTGAAAAACCTTAGAGCTCAGGTCTCAGATCTGTTATTTTCTCTATCTATGTTTAACCCTTGGCAATCTCATTTATTCTAACTTTAGATACCAACTATAGCTGAGGATCTGCAAATGTGCATGATTTCATCTTTATCACACAACAAGTCAAGAATAAAATTAGAGTTAAGAACAGTCAAGCTTTATATTACAAAATTTTGTATTGCATATTCCTTAAAAATAAATTCTGCAAATCGTACTTCCTATTATATACTATCAGTGATGGTTAATTTTATGTGTCAACTTGGAGGTTGCTTTTGGATGAGATTAACATTTAAATAGGTGAAACTTGAATAAGATGATTGCTCTTCAGAATGTGAATGAGTCTCATCAGTTCAGTTGAAGGCCTGAATAGTGGAAGATAACAGGCTTCCCTGAGTGAAATTCTGCAGACTGTCTTCAGATTTTATCTGGACCATTGGCTCTCCTGAGTCTCAAGCCTGCCGGCCCACACTGCAGATTTGGACTTGCCATTCACCACATATACAAAAACCATTCCCTTACAATAAATTTTTTCCTATGCATATACACATCCCATTGGTTTTGTTTACTCTGGAGAACCCGAACTAATAAGCCATCCGAAGATTCAAAAAGGAGCAACCAAACAGAAAAGAAGGGAGCTTAAATTTATTTAACATTTTCTACTTAATTTTCAAAGGTCTGGTGATGTGCTTTGAAGTAAGCTATCTTCTATGCAGCCGTGAGACCCCAGACATACACCAAGGACAAAACCTAAGCTCTTTTCTTTCACTGAAAACAGGTCCTTAACTTAGGAGTAAAACTATGTGCTCTACCATGAGAGGAAAAAAAAAGATGCAAAATATCAACAGTGAATATACTTACGCTGAAGAATAAAGCCCTTTGAGTGCTATGATATATAAGTGAGGAGAGAGTAATTTTAACCCATTCTGAGAATTTTTGTCTTAGTGCCTTGGAATCTGATTTCTGGCCTTGACTGACAGCAAGTATGGAAATAAGAACATGGCAGGTATATCTATCTTGGGGGGCGGAGCGGGACAGGAAACATAGTTACTGCTGCTTCTTAGGAGAATTTTCCGGGTTTAGTATTGAGGGGGAACAGATTTTTGCCACCTCCAAAATATGCCTTTTTTAGGATGTTGATTATTTTAAGCTGGTTATTTTTAAGAAACAGAAGACTCAAGAAGAGCCTTTTACCTTTCTGTAGTTAAGGGTGGAAAATTTTCAAGTAAGCCAAGTAGCTAAGTCAGCTACAGGGAAGAAATATCTTTAGATACCAGAAGTTGTCCTAATTGCTTGGGTGAGGTTTAGGAGGTGTGTTGTATAAGATATGAAGACGGCCAATGTCTGCTTCTGTAATCCACTTACTTGTTATTCAGGGTGTGGTACTAGGTGATGTATTGTGCTAATGGCCAACTTCTGCTTCTGTGATCTGCTTGCTTGTTCTAGGCTTTATAACTGCCTCACTCTAAAACCTTGGGGCTGATCTCCTCTAACCCTGCGTGTTAGAGAGTCAGTCACTGGCTGGCTAATAGAGGCTCATAATTCTCTCTGATTCGGCTCTGTGGGTCCCTGTTCTCACCTGCTCCATAACCCTCCTTACCTGCCTAAAAAAATTCAAAAAGGACAACATGCTCCAGGAAGGGAAATCACCTTATCATAATAGAAACTGAATTTGGCAAACAGAGAAATCCAGCAAAGTCTGTTTGTTGGAATCCCCTCTGTGTCCCATTCTTTCTGGGTGGCCCAGTAAGAATTTGCTCTTTATTATCTACCTATGAATTGCTTACCTTCCCTTTGGAGTCCAAGCCACTACTGGCTACCACCCCCTTTTCTCCTTACTTGGCACGTAAGCCTCAACTTGCCTGATTTGTCCTCTGGCTCCATATTCTTACCCTCATATGTACATACATAATGTATTTGGTTATTTTCTCCTGTTATCTGTGTCACATCAATTTGATTGTTAGACCAACCAGAAGAACTTAGATGGGTAGAAGGAAAATTATTTTTCCTCCCCGATAGTATGTAATAGTTACTTCCGGACATATTTGAGGTATCAAATATCGTTCACAGAAGTGCAGTATAGATAACAAACAAAAGCAAGAAAACAGTAATTATTAGACTCTTACTATGTGATAAATCCTTTGTTAAACACTCTTATTATGCATTATTTCACTTGGAACTCAAACCATCTTTAGACAGTACTATTATTTATCCTATTTACAAATGCTCACAGTTACTGAATTTATTAATAGTCATTTCTTAATTCCACTGATATTTCAGTTGAGGAAATAGGTTAAAAGTGGTTAGGTGAGTTTTCTAATGATACACAGCTCGTTAATAGTAAAACTAAGATCAAAATGTTGGTTAGTAACTTTAATATTGCTACTGTTTGGGTAATTCATGGTAAATCATTACTGTACCATTTATTTTGCATTACAGCAGCTTTTCTTAACCAGGGTTTCTTGAGAGAATTAAGTCTTCTTTCCCTAAGACAGCCATTGTATGTAATAAATAAAATTATCTTCTATATGTCTAGTATGGTACTGGCTATATATCGTCTTCAAAAAAATTTAATTCCTTTAAGTAGTCTTGGTTGAGAAAGGCTATTGGATGACAGTTCTGAGAATTTGATACAGGAAAGCAACATTTGGAGAATCTTGCTAAACTAGGACTCCTAGGCCCCGCTTCTTAGATTCTGATATATTAAGTTTGACATGAGTCCTAGAAATCTGTATTTTAAAAATTGTCCCAGATCATTATAATATAGGTGTTTTGCTTTGGCTTAGTTTTTATTTTTTTTATAGGTGTTATGGAACAGGTGAGAACAGGGACCCACAGAGTTGAATCAAAGAGAATTGTGAGCCTTTATTAGCCAGCTGGCGATTGAATCTCTACTACGCAGGGTTAGAAGAGGTCAGCCCCAAGCTTCCAGAGGAGGCAGTTTATAAAGCTTAAGACCATATCCTGGTGATCTTTCAAGCAAGCAAGCAAGCAAGCAAGCAAGCAAGCAAGCAAGCAAGCAGATTACAGGAAACAGCAGAATATAGAAAGCAGTTGTTGGCTGCTAACGTCCCACACAAAGGCAAATGTTGCATACAAAGGCAAATGTCCTCAGGGAACTCCTAGATCAAATAGGGCGTAGCAGGCAGTTTCTCCATCTACATCCCAGTGGTGGTCAGCGCCCTCCTGGGGGCCGGCGCCTGGAGATATCACTTCTCTGTGACTGATTTACTGGAAAGTTTCTGACTTCTACAATAGACTTAAACAATATAAATTTATTTCTGCACATTTCTGGAGACTGGAAGTCCAGGATCAAGGTGTTGGAAGGTTTGGTTTCTTCTGAGGTCTATCCCTTTCGATTGCAGATGGCCATCTTCTTGTTGTATCCTCACATGATGTGCTTGCATCCCTGGGATCTCTCTGTGTCTGAATTTTCTCTTTTTTTAAAGACAGCAGTCAGATTGAATTAGGGCCCACCCTAAGGACCTTTTCACCTCTTTTAAATGTTTTATCTCAAGATACAGTCACATTATAAGGTACTGGGGGTTAGAACTTCAATTTCAGCCCATAATACCTGGCTAACTCTGGTTTGTCCATATATCTCATTTTCAATGTCACTTCCTCAAGAGAGCTCTCCTATTCCCCCAGACTAGATCCTCTTGTAATTCTCTCCACACTTTTAATTCATAGCCCTTATCACAATGGCAATTAGGGTTACTGTGGTCTATGCCAGTGTCTCCCTCTGCCCCCATCCACAAACTACACTGAAAGCTCTGTGATGGCAGAGGCTAAATCTGTTCACTGAGTCCCAGCACCTGTCTTCTTGTTTGAACACAGTAGGCACCCAAGCGTCACCACTGAGTGAAGTAAAATCCGGCATCACACCAACGACATGGGTGAGGAAGAGGTGGTGGGTAGTAGATGGTGGCACTGTGTGTTGTTCTTCGGTACTTCCCCACCGACACAGTAAAGAATTATAGTAGGTCAGCGAGACTGAGAAAAAGTAAGATTTATTGAAAGTACATTTTAGAAGAAGAAGGCCCACCTAAGGGAGGCTGCAGCCCTGTGGAATTTAATAGGTGAAGAGATAAGATAATACACTCCAAAGGGAGGGGATGGTTTCCAGCCAGGAAATCTGTAACAATGCAGATCTGTTTATATTTGAGCGGAAATGGGAGGTCCTGGATGATCCGTATGTGAGATCACCTTGACTGACAACTGGCTGCTATATAACACGTTGCTAATGTGTATATGCTTGCCCAGAATTCACTGTTATAATTAGATTCATAAACTTCTAGGCATAGTCATGATATTATAATAATGGTATAATGAGGCTGAAGTTATGGGCAGTACTCTACATATGTGTTTGTAGTTGGTTTAGCCAGCAGCTTTTATGGCCTTTGTGCTCTAGGATTTGGGGTAATTTATAACCCTAAAAGGGAGGTGTATCTGGAAGGTCCTTAAGGAAGGACGTCAAGGAAAGTTTCTATAGTTACAGAGCTGGGCTTCACTCCTGTCACTCATGCCTGACTACCCAACACAAGTATATGGAATCTTAGATTAATGAGTGACCTACCCGTTGGGAATAGGGTCTGGAGGTCGACTACATGCTGATGGTTAGTGATTTAATCAATTATGACTATGTAATGAAGGCTCCACAGAAAGTCCAAAAGGACAGGATTAGGAGAGCTTCCAGACTGGTGAACAGGTAGAGGTTTGGGGAGAGTGTTGCACCTGGAGAGAGCAATGTAAGCTCAGAACCCCATCCCACATACCTTGCCCTCTGCATCTCTTCCATCTTAATGTTCAGCTGTATCCTTTATCATACAGATCCTTTAATAATGAACTGGTAAATAGTAAATAAACAGTTTTCCTAAGTTCTGTGAGCCTCTCTAGCAAATTAATCAAACCCAAGGAGGGGGTCATAAAAAACTCAAATTTCTAGTTGATGGGTCAGAAGCACAGGTGACAGCCTAGACTTGCAATTGACATTTGAAAGGTGGGGAGGAGGGGCAGTCTTGTGGACTGAGCCCTTAATCTGTGGGATCTGACACTATCTCCAGGTAGGTAGTGTCAAAATTGAATTAAATTGTAGGACACTCAGCTGGTGTTGCAGAAAATTGCTTGGTGTGAGAAAAAAAATAAGAAACACACATTTTATGACCAGAAATGTTGGAAGGGTTCTGTGTGAGTGTGGTAGTAATGTGAAAGTAAAGGAGAAAGGCACGCAGAAGGGGAAAACTGGAGATTTTCCTAATATTCAGTTGGTGGCAGCAGTGAGTTTTTCTAACTCATAATTAAACACATCCATCACCTCACAGAGTTACCATTTTTTGTCTGTGATGAGAATACGTAAGATCTACTCTCTTAACAAATTTCTATTATACAACCCAGAATTATTAGCTGTAATCACCAAGCTTTACATTAGATCCCCGAAATTTATTCATTTTATGAATGAAAGTTTATACCCTTTGACCAACATCTCCCCATTTCCCCTCCCTCCCAGACCCTGGAAACCACCATTCTAGTCTCTGGTTCTATTATTTTGGCTTTCTTAGATCTACATATGATCATAGTATATTTGTTTTTCTGTGTCTGTCTTATTTTGCCAGCTACTCTTCTAAATATTTTATATGTCTTAACTTATTTACTCCTCAGAACACTCTTCTATGCAAATTAACATTAATGCTGAAAGTAAATTAATATTCATGAAGAAATGGCAACTAGTGAGTAGAAGGCAAGGTGAAAGTTTTGCTAAGTGTTCAGTGAGTTATGCTGTTGGTTAGGTCTGGACTTTGTTTATACCAAAGAATAAGAGAGTAGGAAGATATTTAAAAAACATTCTCATCTCTACAGGTTAATGAACTGATGCCCAGAAGTGACAGGTAAATCACAAATGGTTACATAAAAGTTTTGAAACATGGGACTCAATTTTGGCACATTGTCATAACTTTTACATAATTTATAGTTTCTCTCATTTCATTGATAGAAAGGTTGAGAAATAATACACCAATGAAATAGAAAAAAGAGCTTGCAACCAAACCTGCATGTCAAAATATGGGCTATGACAAATGGAAACAGAGTTGATTGCTTAGTTCAGCATTCTTAAGGTTGGTCCATGGAAAGAAACATGGGAGTCTCTGATACTCCTTCAGGGGATCCATAAGGTCAGAATAAGTTTATAGATAAATAACTAAATGATTTTAAGTTTTAAATTATAATACTATAAATATTGGTAGCTAAATGGACAAATGATTTTTGTTTCCTCAATTAAAAGCATTAAGGCTTAACTGAGACTAAAAATTTTGAGAACCCCTGGCTTAGTGATGGATTGCTTAGTTTGAGGAGAACTGATTCAGTCTTTAAGGAGAAATAAACCTAGACTCTACATGGCATTTACAAAAGAAAACGTATACAAGCACAGATCACTGCTATGTGTTTTGTAAGCAGATTCGAAATGTCAAAGTAGAATAAATATTGGTTTATGGGATGAAAATGGGAATGAGGCTAGGGGGTTATGATAGGAAAATAAGAATAAAATGTGGCTTAAGTGGACAAATGATAAAGTAGTATGCCATAACTGAAGTGTATTAGTAATTCCACTTTCTACAACTGAAGTTGCAATAAAACAAGCAAACAAAAAAATCTAAGAAGTTATGTTTTGCTGTATTGAATAATGCAGTTTTAACTTCCCTTGTAGCTAACATAAGAGAGCATTAGAAGACAAGACTCTGGTGTCAAAATTATGAATCTGGCTGTGAAAATGTCTCACAAATTAAGATGTTTAAACAGTTATAGGTAAATATTTATGATTTGAAGATTAGTTAGGTAGAGATTCATCTACATATGAAAAACCCCACCCAGCCCTCTCAATTTCTCAGTGATCTGATGGTATTTGAGGACTTCTACTATATATATTATTGTCAAAACTCTTTCCTTATTTTTCAATAAAAGTCTCTCTTTATTAAGAGTAAATAAATGTCAATTTGTTTTTGTACTGAGTATTAAATATTAATTAAGAGTAATGTAAAACAGTTAAAAATGGAAATGCAGAAACAAAACAGGACTAGGACATAGTACGTACTGGTAGTAAAAAGTTAAGTTTGTCCTATAGACTTAGAATATTGATAAAATAGTTTCTTTAAAATTTTTAAATTTATTTTTTTCTCCAAAGGAAGAAGTTGGCCTAATTTAGAGTAATGGTGTCCAAAGTAAAGATTGCAAAAGATCTATTAGAGTGAAGAAGGAAAATAATAAAACTCTTTATGTTAAGTTTTTATCTCACTCTCTTACAGTTCTGCATAAGCATTTATGCTTTATTTATTTTATTATATTGTGTGCGTATAATGTATATATAAATAAAATAATATATATTAAGGAGAACATTCAAGTATTTTTAACTGATAAGATAAATATTTTTTAAAGTTTTCAGGGCACTTAGAAGAGTTCTTAAATTCTTATTATTGTAGAATTTCATTTAGGGGGTGGCTGGGTACAACTGAATTGGCAATTCTAATTTCTCTGTCTATCAACCTTAACTCTGCTCCAGCACATGAGAACATATCAGAACAGTGGTCCCAGGTAGAAACATTTGTCCTAATTCCTGTGGCAAATGTAAGAAAGTGATAGTACTCAGCTTTCCTTGTTTCTCTTAAAGTGATTCTACAGAAATTAATTTCCATTATCTCATCCATGTTACATCTCTGTTTCTACTCCACTCTAGATTTATTTTTTCCCTAATAACCATCGGCATTGCTGCCTTTATGTATCATTTTCATTGTCTTGTATTTTGATTGTTTATTTTTAACAGCTTTATTCAGGCGTAATCAATATACAAGAACGGCATATATTTAATGTATACAATTTAATGGTTCAGGTGGGTTTGGATATATGCAAACAACCATTATACTGTCACCACCATCAATGTAATAAAAATGTCTTCTGTTTTTAATTTCAAAGAAGTTCATTTGTAGGAAGCATGCAAATTAGGAAGAAAGGAGGGCAAAAATTAATAAATAATAAAATTAGAGAGCATTGATTGAGAAAAGTACAAGTGTCCACTTATGAGTTAAAATAACTATTTCTAAATGATCTGGACATTTAACTAATATCTGGAATATAACCTCAGTAAAGATCTAAGGCTACTCTCTTTTTTAATAGCACATGACACAATGTTTAATTTCAAATTGATTGGGAGGAGTCTGCATCTGCCCATGAAAATCTTGAGATACCACGAAATTACTTTCTAAAATCACAGATACAGACACTAAGGTTTTTTGGGTTTTTTTTTTTTTTTTGGTATGTATGGGGCATTTCCTTCTTTGTTACAAATTATCCTAAATTCAATTTAAAAATAAGAGAATGCCAATCAAGATATATTTATGAAGATAAGAAGATATAGGGTACAGTAACTTAAAGTATATAATTTCCTGACAAAATTTGATGAGCATTTGTTATATTTGATGGAATGCTTCAATATTTTTAGTGACTTAAGATATTTTTATTAAGACAAGATTTTGAACACTATAGCCTGGTCCATCTCTGTTCATTCCTAAGAATTTTAGATTGTGAGCACCTGAGGGATGGAGAACAGGGCTTGTTAGATTTTATTTCTCTAGTGCCTAGCACAGTGACTGCATAGTAATAACAGCAAAACACTTGATAAATATTAGTTTAAGGAAAAGAAAGGAAAGAAAGAAGAAGGAAGGAAGGAAGGAAGGAAGGAAGGAAGGAAGGAAGGAAGGAAGGAAGGAAGGAAAGGATGAAGGAAGGAAGAGAGAGAGAATACTATTATTATTGGGAAAAAAAAATGTTCTATTGCCCCAAGGTATGGAGGACAACTATAGCTGGATTAAGGTAAATTCTCAGGTTAGTACTAATAGGTGTATTCTGGCAGAAATACTGATGCATTGGCTTGTTAGTGGTTCTTAAACCTGGCTAGACTTTTGGGCTACCCAAGTTGCCTATACTGACAGCTGAGCCCTACCCCAGAGCATTTATATCAAATATCTGGGATTGAGGACCAGGCATTGATGGTTTCAGAGGTCCCCAAGTGACACTACTATACAGCCAGATTTAGAACCCAGACTTACAAAATTTTTCAGAAATATTTTGCTGCATTTCACTCTCTTACTTTCTCGTGGTGTTAGTATTATCTGACATAATTACCCCCTCAGCAATCAGTAGTATTGGTGTTATTTTACTCTGCTTTCTGGGATATGTCATTTCATAAGGTCTTGTTCATCTTCATGTTCTTGTTTCAAATGCTGATTTTTCCTAATCATCTGTTTCAGAACAAGAATTTTCTGTGCTCTATCCTGTGGCAGAGTCACATGTTGGCACTACAAAGCAGTGAGCTGAAGGGTAATAAATATGCATGAAGAAAAATCTAAGTCAGTTTCATCAGGATTCCAATAACTTAACTAAATCCTCTTTTTGCTTCTGATGCCTAGGAATAGGCATCCTGTCAAGTCCATCTGAAAATCATATCCAAGCCTGCAGTTTGAGAATCTGAAGATCTAAAGCGTGGATTTCTTCCTCACACATTATAATTTGTCTTTTACCATACAAAGATTACTTTGATTTCACTTTGCTAAATGAAGGCTTGCAGAAAAATTGAAATCTCTGCATTTTGGAAGCCTGCACATGGTAATTCTGAGAATGTAAATGATATGTTTCATGTAAAGTTCTTACTCCAAGATATTGGTGGGTTGCCAGATTACAGTTATCTTCAATTATAAATAAAAGTATTCATGGACTAAATTTGATATGTAAGAAAAATAATTCTAATCCTCACAAATTCAAACCTCCATTCCAAAGTGAATTTTTGACCCATAAATACTACATGGTATAATTTTATATCTTTATGTAGAAATGTCTTTTTGTTCTGCAGAGTTGCTTTTTACCTTGTATTATTTGTTGAAATTTATGATTGAATAATTATAATTATGTAAAGACATTTGCTGGATGTAATGATTTTTATCAGAGTTCCTTACAGATAGGTTTTCAACCCCATCAGAACTAATGCCACAACTTTAAAAACACATATTTTATTGACCGAATGCAACATTCTTAGGCAATACAATCTCATTTCAACATAAGTATCGATGTGTGTTAATATCCTAAGTGTAAAGAAAAAGAAATAAATTCATTATAACAATATTATGTTTCTTCTCTCAGTGCAACCAGACTGGAAGGCCTAATGGCTGTAGCCAGATGCTTAGTCTTGGACCGAGAATCATGTAGACAAATGTTGCCTAAAACAGTTGTGATGTTTGGGTGAGTTAATTATGATTGCTATATTCTTGGATGACATAATTCTTTGAAAATGGTAAACCACTCTGCACAATATTCCTTTAATAAAGGTTCTATTAGGTTCTAAGTTCAGATAGTCAGATACTGGATCTTTACCTGCATGAATATCCAGAGAGATCATTGAAATTTGTATAGAGAATGTGGGAAGCATTTGTTATGTAGGGCTGCCTAGTGGACATCAGTGATTCCTCACACTGAATGCCAACTGTGCCTTCTGATCACTCTAGCAACAAAATGTCATTCAGCATTTCCTAAACACCTCCTCAAGGTAATACTAATACTGTTGGAAATCATTAATAATGGTTTTTCTCTTTGTTTCAAATGAACAAACTATGGTCAACTCCAGACATATTAGGTTTAAAATTTGAACAAGAAGGTATCTGAAATTAGCTGTGGTCCACTATAAATATAGCAGCTCTTCAACAAGCAAATTCCAGTTGCTCTTATGTTGTCTTACTTATGTTCGTATCTCACCTTCTTGAACTCAGTGACATTTGTAACCTATGTTCTTTTTTGCCCATTATGCTTCCACTTCACTCATGAGTCCCATTCTTTTTTTGGCCTATGTTTAAGTCCAGGGTCTCCTTTTTTTTTTTCTTGCTGTGCAGCTTGGGCAGATTACTTAACCTCTCAATTCTCAGTTTCCTCAAATACAGCAATAATAGCAATACTTATCTAATAGGATTGTTATGAAGATGGGCATGACAAAAAGGCTCCTAAGAGTACAACTCAAAAGAATAGTGAAAACAAACTTTCATTTGCCCAATCTAGGCAGAGGAAGCTCACCTTTTAGAGATGGATCCTCAGTACACACATATAATGAAAAAAAAAAGATTATCTGAACAGAAAATTATCAGAACACAAAAAGGCATTTACTTACTCTGAATAGTTAAGGTACGCATCAGTTTGAGATAATCTACAAAAGTAATAGACTTGCCAATGGGACTTTAATGGCTCATTTTCCTTGGCCAAAATGATGCTTTGTCCAGTTACTTATAGTCATTAACAGGGATTTAACATTCTAATACCAAACTTCATTCCTTTTTTCTTTATTCTTTATTTCTTTATTCTTTCAACTAAACTCTACTGATCTTCTAACAATAACTCATTTCTTCCTATGATGCTGTTGCTATTGGTCTGGGTACCAGACTTCAAAAATCACTTTACTGTGGCTTGGGGGTAGGATGGTAAATGATGAGTCTCATTATTCAATAATCTTTCAGGTGAAATCATAATACCCGTGATTATAATACTGTATTATAAGAGACTCATATGGAAGCACATAGCAAAGTATCTAAGGCAATTGAACAAGAGTTAGCAAAAACTTCTCTGAAGAGTTGGCATTGTATAGAGATCTGAATATTGAGCATTACTTGACATTGGTCAAGTAAGAGAAAAGATTAGTGGAGTGGGCAACAGAGACCTAAGTAGTGGGCCAGAAGTTGAGGAAGGGTAAAAAGCTTAAGAATGACATAACCTCACACATAATATGATTCATATAGTAAAGGCACACCTTTGGGAAGGACTGATTGATGTAGGACATGAAATCAAATCCAGTAGAAATTAAATCTGAGCATGTAGGAAACAAAAACTAGAGTTTGAGGACAAAATAAAATGATATCTGCCAGGAGTTTAAAAGGAAGAAAGGCAACCACATAACGAGCCCATAAGTGAGTTTGAATGAATTTATGTGGATGATATTTGCTAAGGCATATATAGGTATTTGCTTGACACATTTAGGTCTTCACCACTCAAAAATTACATTTTTAAGCTTTGAACATCTGATAACTTTTATTGGAAATGTTTGCCTCAAGGAATCTCTTGGTGGGAGGGGAATCCCACAACCAGTATAAAAATCCAAACATTACACCAATTTTTGACATTTTTTTACTTGAACTCCTTGTTGTAGCAAACATATGTTATGGATGAAAATGTATGCCAAACCAAGGTAACAAAAATAAACCATCCTCTACAATATACCGCCACCCCTGGGTATTAAGTAGGGGCTATAATTGTACTGAAATATGTGTCAAAACTGTAATGGACCATAATAATTTGCTGAACTCTGAATTTTTTTTGAACTGTAGACCAAACCTTAAAATTAAAAAAAACAAAGCCAATCATTTTGTTGACCCTATTTAAACTAGATTTGAACCTATAATTTGTCTTATTTAAATGTACCTACAAAATATCTTCCAAACTAAATCTAAAAAGAGCTGACCTATATTGTGCTTGAGTCCCTAATTGTTACATAGATTTTTTTTGTTTTATCATAGATGTAAATTCACTCAGGTAGCAAATACTGAATTTTTAGGATCCTTGTTGGAAAATTACCTCTGGCCTCTTGAATGGCCAACTGCAAGGTACTATCTCCAAAATGTTCCATGCCAAGGAAGGTTCATAGGTCATGGTAATAAATAGATCCTCTTTGATCAGCTGATAGGCTTTGAATAAATGACCACACAGAGACAAGCAAACAGACATAACTCAGCTTCTTTTCATAGAGACTCCTTTTCTTTTCATATATATCTAGTATTAGTTTTTATTCTTCCATACTTTCTCATCCTTCCTAGTCCTTTATTTTCTGAGGCAATTTCTTACCTTTCTCATAGGTTCAGCTCTTTATCATACCTCAGGATTAACCTAGAGTGATGGCAATAGGATAACATCTGGTAATGGTAAAGGGAAATGGAATTGGTGAGAGAAACGGGCTGTTCTATTTTGCTAGTACAGAGACTGTGAAGAGACTCAGTATCTCCTCACTTCCCACTCCCATTTCTTACCCCAGATACTCTTCTTAACATGTTTTCTGTGCCCTTATTTTTATTTTTTATAATTAAATGCCAGAAAGTAATCCAGGCATTTGTCTAAATGTAGGTGAATTGTATTTCAGTATTTTCATTCCAAAGAGTGTACCAATAACATCCAAGTTTTTACCCTGTCCTCTTCAAATTTAAGTTTTGGAGGAAGGGAGAGAGAGAGGGAGCAAGGTAAGAAGGGTTGGAAGAAAGAAGGAAGGGAATGGAAGATGGAAATTGAGGACAGAAGAAAAGTGTGGGTTGAAAACCTAGGAATTTGGCTTTATCATATTTTTTTCTATCGTAGCTAATAGTGTAAACATTCAGAAAGACTCCCAAGTGCTATATGATTTCTTTAAAAGTAAGAAGGGGAGAAAATTTGTAAGATAATATTTTATTTATAGTTGTCCAAAGATAAGAACATTACTGAAAGTGTCACAAAGATGTAGTAATGAGTTAAGGTTAAGAGCCTACGTGTTAATTGCTATGTCTCGCTTCTGGACACCTGCTTGCTTGAAAAGTTATTGTTTGACTATTACTCCTGGAAACCTAACAGTGGCCCATGGGAACCTAACAGTTATGTATTTTAACAGTATGCTTTCTGCTTCTGTATCTCCACTTGCACAACCCACCTTTAGGTTGACAGGTAGAGAATAGAAGAAATATTAAACCTTTGTGATTTAGACAGAATGAAGAATGAGATTTTGGGCTTAAAACCCTTGTATCTTTATGTTTCGAGGCTGCTCCTTTGGAAGGACAGCCGCCGGCTAATAAACTGCCTCTAATATCAGAGCCTTCAGGTTGAGTCTGGTTATTATGGTCACAACACATCCACAAAATAACAGAAGCATTATTCCAGAAATCTGCTATTTCTTCTTAACTATTATAAAAATAACTTTGAGTTGCCTGATCCATTTATGTTTAAATGTGTCAAAATATTAGTAAGAAGTTTAAGTCAGGGATAGACCACTGAGTTAAAAAATAGGAAGTGAAAATATGCCGACTACTGCTGTTAAGGGTGGAAAATTTTCAAGTGAGCCAGCTACAGGGAAGAAATATCTTTAGATACCAGAAGTTGTCCTAATTGCTTGGGTGTGGTTTAGGAGGTGTATTGTATAAGTTATGAAGTTGGCCAGTGTCTGCTTCTATAATCCACTTACTTGTTAACCAGGGTGTGGTACTAGGTGATGTATTGTGCTAATGGCCAACTTCTGCTTCTGTGATCTGCTTGCTTGTTCTAGGCTTTATAACTGCCTCACTCTAAAAGCTCGGGGCTGATCTCCTCTAACCCTGCGTGTTAGAGAGTCAGTCATTGGCCGGCTAATAAAGGCTTATAATTCATCTTACTTGGCTCCGTGGGTCTTAGAAATGATCGCGCCACAACACTGCCCTTTTTTCAAATGTGCCAACTATTGCCCTTTTCATGTTGTCAGCTGATGTGTTTATTTCTTGATTTCTTTGATTTCTTTTTTATTCGAAAAAGACAAACATTTCTATAAGTGGTAGAATAGCATTCTCTTCTATTTTCCAGGGCCAATCATTTTGTTTTGACTTATTTTTAAAGCACCAACAAGAAAGGTATTTATGTTTTAAAACAAGGTACTATTATTATTAAATTGCTTTCATTTCTCACATATTAGCTTAATGAAACAAACAAAAAATGTAGAAGAGTAATTTTAATAGGAAAGTGCTTTGGGACTACAGCTATTACTTGCCACTTCACTGTTAACTAGCTTCGAAATAACTCTCATAATAAAGCACTGAGTTTTTTTTTCATGATAATTTCAGTCTTAATATGTAAACATAAATTATTAAACTGTACCCTTGTTTTATGCTATAATTTTCATAATAGGTATAAAAGGAAGGAGATTGTGAGAGGAATTCTATTGGGCTATATGAATGAACTATTGCAAGAAAAAAAGTGTTCATTCTACAGTATTTAAAGCATGAATTGCTCCCCTATAGGTAAAGGGACCATAATTCCTATTTGTCAGGGCGTGTTGGTGTATGCCCATTATCATGACATTCTTTTTACTTTAAAAATTGTCCTGGATTTTTCACCTTTTCAAAGATGACTTGAATTGGAAACACCTCTACAATGTACTTTAAGTTTTTGACATTTTCGCCTTCCCAGTGTGTGAGATGCATGAAAGAGAGATGTAAAGCAGGGGTCCCCAATCTCCAGGCTGCAGACTGGTACCAGTCATGTCCTGTTAGGAACAACACCACACAGCAGGAGATCAATGGCAGGCCAACGAGTAAAGCTTCATCTGTATTTGCTGCCGCTCCCCAGTGCTAGCATCACCGCCTCAGCTCTACTTCAGATCATCAGGCATTAGGTTCTCATAGGAGCAGTGGTCGCTGGTGCCAAAAAGATTGGGGACTGCTGAGAAAAGATCTCATGTAAACATATAGTTAAATCTAAAACACAGCCATTCACCATTTCTAAGACTGCTTTTTTGCTGACCTTTTCAGGAAAAGTGTAATTAACACTTAACGCCCTTTCAAGGACAGAATGCAGAGCCCTCACTGATCAAAGTACACAGAAACAAGAGTTTTTATGGGAATGAATGCCTTCATCAGGTCTCAAGAGCAGGTAGAAATCATTTGAAACTGTTACCCAGTGGTGTACTCACTTGTGTTATGACTAAGTTGCAGCTTAAGGATGGCCTAACTTTACAAAGCCACCAGGAGATTGGGGCAGAGTTAAACAAAGGAAATATAAGTTAGATAGATATGAAATCTGTGTAGGATATAAAGGCTGAGACATTCTGATATGAAGTATATAGATAATTGTATGAATTCTCTTGTTACAGTGGTGTTATTATATATTATAAAGTTTACAACTCTTTATTTACTTTGTTTGATAATGTTTTTGTTTTCAATAAATTCATTTAGCAACAGTGAGCTAATGAAGAAAGTTCAGGCTTAATGAAAAACTAAGTGCTAAATTTTTGTTTCTTAGGAAAATTGGATGAACTTGTGATTTGTACCATATGCTTGCTGAAATTGATCATCAACAATTGGTTATTATAATGTTATACACTCATTTGTGTGTGTATATTTAGTTCTGAGCAGTTTTGTCTCATGTAGAGATTCATGTATCCAACACCACAGTCAAGATACAACACAGTTCCATTGCCCTGAGGGTTCCTTGTGTTGCCTTTTTACTTTTATATCCAAACTCACCACCCCGCCCCATCCCTAGTCCCTCACAACCAGTAATCTCTTTTCCACTGTTTTATTGCTGAGTATAATCTATGGTGTGGATTTTCTACAGTTTGTTTAACCACTCACCTATTGATTATTGTGTGAGTATAAATTTTCATTTTTCTGGGATAAATGTCCAAATGTGCAATTGCTGAGTGATATGGTAGCTATATGCTTAGTCTTTCATTGTTGTTTTTAAGAAACTGCTAGGCTGATTTCCAGAATAAGCTTGCTTATGTCTGCAGAAAATCCTGCAAGGATGTTGATAAGAATTGCATTAAACCTATAGATCAGTTTGGGGAGAATGACATCTTTACTATGTGAGCTTTCAATTCATGGACACAATTATCTCCATTTATTTAGATTTCCTTTGATTTTTTGCATCAATATTTTCTAATTTTTAGCAATTAGATCCTGTGCATGTTTTGTTAACTTCATACCCCAAATTTTATTTCTTTGGAATGATTGTAAATGGTGTTATATTTTTATTTTGATTTATGCAAAATCATTGTTAGTATATAAAAATGCAATTGATTTCTGTGTGTTGATCTAGTATCCTGTTGACCTTGCTGAACATCCTTATTATTAGTTCTAGCAGTTATTTTGTAGATTCCTTGGGATATTCTTTATATGAAATCATGTTTCTTGCAAATAAGGATAAATTTATTTCTTCCTTTCCTATACGTCAGCCTGTTTTAACTTTTGCTTGCCTTATCAAAGTGGCTGAAACTTCCAGTGTTATGTTTGATAACAGTGATGAGGGAAGACATCCTTGATTATTTCTCTTCTTAGGAGTGGAAAACGTTCAATCTTTCACCTTTAGGTATAAAGTTAGCTAAAAGTTTCCTGTAAATGTTCTTTCTTAAGTTGATGAATTTCTCTCTATTTCTAAACTTCCTGAGAATTTTTAAATTAAAATTCTTTCTTTCTTTCTTTCTTTCTTTCTTTCTTTCTTTCTTTCTTTCTTTCTTTCTTTCTTTCTTTCTTTCTTTCTTTCTTTCTTCTTTCTCTTTTTTTTACTCACAAATGCTTTTTCTGCATCAATTGATAAATTGATATAAATCAATTTATATTTTTTCATCTGTTGAAGTTCAAATGATGAGCCAGCCTTGCATATCTGAAATAAGCTCCACTGGGCCACAGTATGCAATTGTTTTTAGACATTTTTGGATTCAGCTTAGTGATATTTTGTTGAGGTTTTGGCATCTAAAGTCATGAGAGATATAAGTCTGTAGTTTTCTTTTTAGTGCTGTCTTTTTCAGGTTTTGATATCAGGGTAATTCTGTTCTACATTAGAAACTTTTCCTACTTTTCTATTATCTGGAAAAATAATATGTTTATGTCGATCTTTAAATATTTGGAAAATTCTTCAGTGAAGCCATCTGGACCTGAAAATTTCTTTTTTCAGGAGACTGTAAATTACAAATTCAAATTCTTTAGTGGTTATGGAATTTGCTGTCTAGTTTTATTATTTTCTGAGAAGGGAGTATTGAATTGTTAACTCTAAATGTGGATTTTTAAATTTCTTTTATATCTCATTGTTGCTTCATGTACTTTTAGGCTCTCTGGCACTTACATATTTAGAACTGTTATGTTTTACTTTCTAAAGGGTTACTTGCTTTTTTTAAAATTTCGTCTTGATTTATTATGGTATTTTTGAGTGTATTTTTTTTAGCTGTTGTTCCATTTATTGCAATATCCATGTAACTTACAATAGTCTATTGGTATTAACATTTTACCATTTTTCATGAAAGGTGCAAACCTCACTTCCATTTGGATCTCTACCTTCATTACATTTAAATATTGTTTTCAGTATCAGATGTTGTTATAACTTTGTTTCAGTCATCAAGTATGATTTGTAAATGCCATGAGATGAAGGATAATTCATTAGATGGACTCATATTTTTTCTCTTTTCATTTTTTTATTCTGCTAGATTCTCCAAGTTTTCTTATTTTATTTCCTTTCTATTAAATAGTTTCTTTAGATAATCTTTAATAATATGTCTGATAGCAACACATTTTTTTAGTTTTCCTTAGTCTGAGAATGTCTTTCATTCCCCTTCATTCATTAAAAGAGTTTCACCTACTCTAGAATTCAGGATTGATAGCTATTTTCTTGAAAGAAAAGGATCCTGTTAGAGGAGATCCTTGAAAAGGTACGATCGCTGGTTGACCCAAGAGCTAGACCCAGGCAAATAAGAGGCTCTTCACCCCCTCCCCTTGGAATGTGCACTCCACTTGCGTTCCCTGCACTGGAAGCTTTCCCAAAGACACCACCTTGAGAGAGTAAGGTGCTGCTGAGACCATCTATACAGAATACATTACTGAACCCCATTAAGGGCCTCTATAAACTTTAAGATTCTACTGAGTGGGTGCAGAGATCTACTCATCTTTTGGTCACCCAAGACAAGCCTCATAAGTAAGCTTCCTTGTTTATTAAACCTGCCATCTACCAGTCTGGAGTTGCCTGACTTCCTTCAGTCTTTTCTTGTCTTTCATGTATGGGGACCAATTTGGAAAGTAACAATTGACAAGTCAGCCAGGAGACCAAATACATGGGCCTTGACAAGAGGCATCTGCATGGATATTCTGAGTTGACCATTGATTTCTATGTGGAGTGGAGTGGCCCTTATGTTAGGTGCTTGTGGATTGCCACATAGGTATGGAGACACTCCGAAAATGCCAGCTGGTCTAATGCGCTTGTATGAAGGACTGCACATAGCTCACTATGGCAAAGAAGGGAAAGGAATGGCTGCACAGTAGGCTGACCTCTACTGTGGGCAGTTCAGCTGGCCACTGATGACAGACTAGAGGCTGAAGCTCAATTTAGAAAGTTGAAAGAAGAGCTGAGGTTAGAGAAAGACATGTGGTTGTCCACTACTCTGCTAGTTTTGAACCTAGCAGAATTTGTGGGAAGTTGGATACCTTACTGTGTAGTTTTGCAAAGTTAGGAGGGCACAAGTTGCCTCAGATTAAGGTTCAAGTATTTGAGACCAAACCTGAAGGGGATGCTAAGAGGTGGAGTCCCTTGGAAAGTGAGGAGAGTGAAGAAGAGGATGTGGTGATTGAAAAATGAAACAGACAAAACACCCTGTGCTATCCAAACCCTAATTAATGCAAAGGATAGCAAAAACAAATAACAACCACAGTCAGGGAGTACACCCCAAGTCAGGTGATGTTCATGATGATAGAATATTATTCCACTGAGCTTTTTGATATAGATGCCAAATTCTGGCAAAAGACCAGGGAAAGTGTCCAGGCATCATTAGTATGGATGCAGGATGGGGTGGCGGGAGCAGTGATTACATTTCTTTGTCTAGACAGGAGACAGAGAAAATGAGCAGTACCACCATACATCCTGTCCACTGGCAGTGCCTGCTTGGTGCTCAAGATCCTCTCTTATAGGTTAGATTAGCCTGCAAGGAGGCTTGGCCCATTGAGGGGACTCTCCCTGGGCATATGGGTTCCTAGAAATCTATAGAGGATGTACAACAAATTCTTAGGGAATTAGGAATGAGACAGGCCATCTACATCCCTGGTTTTGAAGGCCCTGATCAGACCACATCACTGCAGGAATAAAAGCCAAGATTCTCCAACCTGTCCCCAGCACCTGGTATGGAATGCTGATATCCATTCTGAATCCAGTCATGGGAGAAAATATTTATGATGTTGGACAATCCGTTGCTTATCTGGGGGAGACTGAACAATCCCAAGAAACAGTATGGGCTGTGGGAATGACTGGAGACGTAAAAGGAGCAAGGGAAATTCCCACTGATACAGATGAATCTGGTCAGGGCAATATGTCCACATGGACTACAATCGCTATTGGCCCAATACTGATACCATCTGGAAAAAAATAGTAATGAACCATAGCAGCCAGCAGGGTGAACTTAGAGCTGTTTGACTGATGGTAATTCATGAGCCCTTGCCCTTAGTCCTTTGCACTGACAGTTGGGTTGTTCTAAAGAGACTAACTGTAGATCTTGGACAATGGGAATTCGAGGGGTGGATGATCATGAATAAGCCCTTGTACACTTCTGGCTACCTGATATTATTAGAGTTCTTACTTTCATCAATAAAATGGGTGTAAAATGAGATCTTATCCTATCATTGATTTCCATTTCCTTGGTCACTAGTGGGGCTGAAACTTGTTTCATATATTTTCCTCCTATATACATTTCAACTTCTATGAAAGGCCTGTCTATGTATTTATATTTTTATTGGGTTATTTGTCCTTTTCTTCAAATAAGATAAATTTGAATTGAAAAGTCAAAGGCACTCCAGAGAAAGAGGGCAACTGCTAAGCTCAAATAAAGAGACCTCAATTTCAAAGAACAATTAGCCTCCTCAGCTTTAGTAGCTCATGACCAATTTGTGTTAAGCTGAACTGTAGTGTAAGGAATAATTCCAAACTAGTTTTGAGTGATTTTTTAAAAAGAATCTCTCATTGCTTGTTGGTTTCTATCTGGGTTCAAATCTGAGACCTCTACTGGGTATTAAGAAAAGAGGACAAAAATGACTGGAAGTGTTGTGCTAGTGAAATGGAGAGGAAGGCAAGGGCTGGGAAAAATGTTCCCTAACAATCTCTATTTCTGGATTCCTCACTCCTTCAGTTATCCAGTGTCCACATGGATCCACATGTTTTCCTGAGAGTTGTACAATAATATCCTAACCAGGCCTCCATCATTGGGCACTGGCTCAAACACTAATAATTCTCTTGTCCCTTTCCTTTGCTATTCATCCCTAGGCCCATAACCATCAGAACCCTCTCCTACTCTAGTGGCAAATAATAAAAATGCACGTTTTTTGAGGACTACCTCATTATCAAAGACCATTTTAAAAGTTTAGGTTAATTTGTATATTTTATCTTCAAAACAATTCTTTGAGGTCCCCGTTTGCTGTTATCATCACATATCATGGTCTCTTGAAGAAAGAGGAAAATTAGACTGAGACGTCAAGTAACTAGCTCAAAGTTGCACAACAAATAAGTAGAGGACTTGAGATTGGACAAATACAAACAATCTTAATTATACTTTAAAAGGAAAACTAAGGTTCATCTCATGGCTAACCTAACCACTATATTAAATCAGGTTGCCCTGACAAAAAAAAAATTGCATTTCGAGTTACTTTTTAATATAAAAGCAATTTCAAAGGATAAATATCAAAGATATTATAGGCCAGGGAGTGGCTTCCTGAGGCTTCACAGTTTCAGAGTATTTATTTTCCAATAATCAAGACTCCTAGATGACTGAATGCCTTAAAGAAGTTCCTGGATAAACTAACATATGTGTTTTAGTGAAATAAATGATAGTCTATTTTGACTAATAATAAGTCCTATAAAAGGTCACTCAACACAGTCATTTGAAAAACACACAATAAATAGTAGGCATCATTATTATAATTATTCCAAGAAGTATCTCCATGCATGGAGACTCTCCAATACCAAATGTGTGAGAACAGCTTTTCACTGTTGCCTAAGGCACATCTCCAAGTTTCTTTTCCTATCCAAGCACGCATGTACAATGTCTGAATCCTCCATGAAGACTCTGCTCTCCTCCCACAGAGGTGTGACTTTACCCTCTGGCCTCCACTCCAGAACACAGCATAAGCCAAATATCACTTAAAAAGATACACGTAGGGAGAGTGTGTTTTACTTTAGAAGAAAGTCCACTGTTAAATTTCACTTATAGCCAGACTTAACTCAGAAGCAAAACCTTATGTATCTCGTGGGAAAGCCCTTTTATATTATAGGACTTATCATTTCAAAATAGACTGAACTATTATTTATTTCACTAAAACACATATATACTATGAGATGTTGTCATACTGAAGGTCCCAAATAAAAGGAACCCACTACTGTGTATGACTTTAAAGGACTTGTGCATGTCAGTCTAAGTTGTCCATTTGTGGCTATCACAAATGATAATTTTTTTCCTTCTTCTTTTTGTTTTTTAGCACAAATTCCTTGGAGAAGATGGATTTTTAATGAAATTTTTATATGACCTATCAGCTTCATGAACTTGGATATCCAAATCTTTTCTCATGCTTGGGAAATTCCCAGCTATTGTTTCTTTAAATTACTTTCTTACCCCCTTCTCCCTTTCTTCTCCTGGAACTCCCATGATACATTTATTGTTTTCCTTAATAGCATCTTATAATTTCCATAGGCTTTCTTTACTCTTTTCTATTTTCTTTCTGTTCCTCTGATTGGATAATTCCAATAGTTCTTTATAAGTAATAGCTTAATAGCTCACTGATTCCTTCTGTGTGGTCAAACCTGAAATTGAAGTTCTCTATTGAAATCTTTGCTTTGGTCATTGTATTCTTCAGCTTCAAATATCAGTTTGGTTCTTTTTAATGTTTTCTATCTCTTTGTTGAACTTCTCTCTTTGTTATTTTATTGTTTTCCTGATGTTGTTAAATTGTCTATTTTATCTTTGTTCTCCCTTAGCTCTTTGCACATCTTAAAATAATTATTTTGAATTTCTTGTCAGGCAATTTCTGATCTCCATTTATTTGGAGTCAGTTACTGGAATTTGTTTGTATTCATTGGGTGGAATTATGTTTCCTTGATTTTTCATGTTCTCTGTAACCTTGTGTAGGTGTCTGCACACTTGAAGAGGCAGTTACCTCTTTCAGACTTTATGGACTGACTTAGGTAAAGAAAGACATTCACCTGTGAGTGGAAGCATGCTGGAGCATGTTGTGACCCTTGCTTTAGTGATACAGGGCACAAAGTTCAGGGACATGTGGCAGCATCAGGTTGGAGAGAAGCAGGGCAGGCTAATATCTAGTCAGTTCAGGCCACTGAGATCCACAGCTACAACTGTGTGGTTCATGGCAAACATTTCAAGTTGCCTACAGTGGCTGCAAAGGTTTTTGTGTTCCTCAGCAGCACCCGCAGGTCCAGTGGCTAGGAACCAGGGTAGGCAGCAGTGGTGACTAAAGCTGGTGATATCTACAAACTGTGGTGGCCCTGGCTGTCAGTGTGCTCTCCTGTGGGGTCACTGTCTACCTTTGGGCATGTACACTGGTGGTGGATGTGAGGCTGGTGGTATGCAACTGATAGGACTAGCCCTAGTGTGTGCATAGCATTGGAGGGTCAGTTGTGAGGGGTGTAGGCTGACATCTAGCACTAGCACAGCTGCAGAAGCCTAGGCTGGCTGCTAGGGCTGTTCCTGAAGTGGGGTGGAGGGGATGAGGGAGTAGGGAGAGACTCAGGTGGCTGACATCCTTAAACACAAATACCTATGGGGTGAAAGCTGGAGAAATTGGTAGGGGGTCCATGATGGTTGTGCTGGCTATTAGTTTCTTCATTAGCAAAATCTGCTTGATTTGTCTAAAGAGCAGGTAACCAAGAACCATGATTGCTAATAATTGTTGATAATAATTGAGAATTATAGTTTTAATTTGTATTTTCTTTATAATTAGTGAAAGTGACCATCTTTTCATGTACATTTTAGCTTTTCTATGTCTTCTTTGGAAAATTGTCTCCACTGGAGTTTTGCAGCCTCCTACCTAGACTCCAAAGCTCTCATGTGGTACTTTTGTCTGTGAATGACTGCCAAATTATTGTTGTTATAGTGGGGGGACACAACAGGGGAATGTTCTATTTAGCCAAGTTGGTGATCTGTGCCTTTTAGCAAAAAAAAAAAATTAGACTTATTTTTCACATTTAATAATTTCTGTTTTGAATTCTACTTTGATAGTGTCACTACTCCCACTTTCTTATTTTCCATGTTCTTGGAATATTTTTTTACCCATCTATTTATTTTAAGTCTTTCTAAATCACTTTAATTTTTTTGTGTACCTATATATAGTATATATATTTTTCTTGCTTTGCAAGCCAAGTTTTTTTTTTCATTTAATAGGTGCTTAAGCTCATTCATGTTTATTGATAAGACTACTCTATTTGGTCTCAACTGTTATGTATGTTATAATTGTGTGTATTAAGTAACATTTGCTGTGATTCTTACTCTACATTATATGTTTCTTTGTCCCTTTAGTTTTTAAATTTTTTCTGGTATTTTAATGTTCTGTTATTAACTTCTCATTGATACATTTTTAATGCCTCTATTCACTTATTCTTTATTTAGTCTTTTACTGTCTCATTTATTACTTTTAAATCATACTGTATAACCTTCCAGCTAGTGCTATTAAACAAGCAATGAGCTATTCCATTTTTTCATTCCCTCTCTGAAATGTACCATTTCATTTGCATTATTTTTACTTTTCCAATCACACAACACATAATGTGTATATTATACAAAATATTATTCTACCAATGTCCCCATCTTCACTTTATTTTTATGTAATCAAGTAAATTATGAAATGTTCTGCAGTAAGTATTTGGTATTAATTATGCCTTATTTGGATAAAGTTCACCTTGTAGTAGACTTCATGCTTCCAATCACAGGTGAATGTCTTTCTTTATCAAAGTCATGAATACAGAATTCACTAGGCTCTTTAATGTTAAAAAAAAATATTTTCCTAAAGCCTTGACACTAAGATGAGATCTTGGCTGAATAGAAAATCCCTGGTTCATGGTTTTTAATTATTGAGTGTTTTGAAAGGGCTGCTTTATTATTATTTTGCTTTGTATGTTTTTCCTGAGAATTGTGATGATCTTCTAATTCTCTTACTTTGAAGATACTTGATCTTTTGGCCTGGATATTATGAGGATCTTATCTTTGTCTTACAAGTCTAATAGTTTAAATATTATACTAAAGTTCATCATTGACATCATTTTTTTTGGTATCTGATGAGCCCTTCTAACACAAAATTCAGTTCTTTGATTTTTTTCTTGGATTAAATTGTAAGTATTAAGTTTACTCTATCAGTTTATTTATAATCTTCAGGGACTCCAGCTATACACTACTTCAAACATCTTTGCCCATTTCCCATTTCTGCTTTCTCTCTGACTACTTTTCTCTCTGCCCATTTTTCTTTATCTCATTGTCATTCTTTGACTGCATTTTAATTCTTTTCAGTCATCCTTTTATGTTTTATTCAAATCTATTATTCTTTGTGCCACTCGTAATTCAGTTTTCAGTGCTGATAACGATTTTGCATTTTCTTCTAAGTATTAGCAGTGCCATCAGACTCATTTAATGTCTTTTCTTTTTGTATATTTCTGCTTTTGGTTTTTGAATTTCTGTTGCTTCAAAGTTTGTATTTATATTTGTGTGTGTATGCATGTGTATGTTTATATATGTATATAATATATTCAAAGTTTTGTTTAAGAATTTAATTCATTTTCGAATGCAGCATTATGAATTCTCCTTTTTCATCAGATATTTGAGGAAATTTTCCTCAGATGAATTATTTGTATTCTCTTTTATTTCTATAGTAGTTCTGATTAGATGTAGAATGTGAATTCATTTATCTATGGACTATGCTGGTGACTTAATGTGTTTTATAAAATTCCTGGTTCAAGTACACACTTTTCTGCAGTGCAGCAAAGCATGGTTTCCTTACTGGGAGATGTTTTCTTTCTTTTTAAGGGTTGAAGTGTGAACATAGGAATTGAGTGTCCTTAATTAATTAATTAATTAATTAAGTCTTTAAGTATCATTAATTTCTAATTTTGCTTTCTGCTTTTACTATACAGTTTTCAAAATAGGGCAACTCTCGTTCCTTAAATTCACTTCTCTTTTTATCCTATCAAAATATTTCTTTCCCAGGATTGCCTACTTGAGTCATACTCACACTTTTAAATTTCTATTCTTTAGTTAGTGTCTGAACCAACATATGCTTCCCCCTACCCTCAGGTGGTGGTAGTTGTTGTTATTTTTTTCATTAGAGTGAACTTTCTCTTTCTGGAGGTGGTTTCACTTTCCTCCTTATTTTTCATACAGTTTTCCCAGATTGCTCCTGTTCTCTGACAAGGCATGCACATAGCAATGGGATTTGGTGTTTAGTTTTCTTTTTGCAGTTAAAACTTGAGCATTCTATATCTTTTAGTTATGTCAAGCACGAATGATATGTGTAATTTTACTCTTTCCTCTAGTTTTTCTTTACTGTTCTATAAGATATGTTGGGAGTTGTGTAGTTATATTGATGCTACTCAGAATTACTTATTTTAATTTTTTAACTTAATTTTATTGGGGTAACATTGGTTAATACAATTATATAATTTTCAGGTATGCATTATTATTTGCCTATATAAATATGGGTTTACTTCTGGACTCTCGATTCTGTTCCACTTGTCTGTGTGTTCTACTACCAATACCATGCCGTTTTTATTACTGTCACTTTGTAGTATAATTTGAAGTTGAGCAGAGTGATGCTTCCAATCTTGTTCTTTTTTTCAGGATGGTTTTGACAATTCGAGGTCTTTTGTGCTTCCTTACAAATCTGATTATTTTTTGTTCTATTTCTTAAAAAAATACCAATGGGATTTTGATGGGGATTGCATTAAATCCGTACAATGCTTTCTCTAATATGGTCATTTTAACTATGTTGATTCTTCCGATCTACAAACACTGAATATCTTTCTGTTTCTTTTTGTCTTCTTCAATTTCTTTTAATAGAGTCTTGTAGTTTTGATCATACAAGTCCTTCACATGTTTCATTAAATTTATTCCTAGGTATTTTATTCTTTTTGTTGCAATTGTAGAATTATTTTTTCACTTCTTTTTCTGACACTTCATTATTAGAGTATAGGAACGCTATGGATTTTGAATGTTAATTTTATATCCAGAGACTTTACTGTATTTGCTTATTGTTTCTAGTGGTGTTCTTGTGATGTCTTTAGGTATTCTATATAGTAACATTTTGACTTCTTTGTTTCCTATTTGGATGCCTTTTGTATCTTTCTCTTGTCTGATTGCACTTGCTAGGTCCTCCAATGTTATATTGAGTAACAGTTGTGAAAGTGGACTTGTTCCTTATTCCTGACCTTACAGGGAGGGTTTTTAGTTTTTCACCATTAGGTATAATCTTGGCTCAGGGTTTGTCATATATGGCCTGTATTACATTAAGGTTCTTTCTATACCGATATTATTAGTGTTTTGATCATAAATGGATGCTGTATCTTGTCAAAGGCTTTTTCTGCATCTATTGATATAATCATATGGTTCTTATTTTTAAATTTGTTTATATGGTGTATCACATTAATTGATTTGCATATATTGAATCATCCCTGTGCCTCTGGGATGAAGCCTACTTGATTGTGGTATATAATCTTTTTAACATATTACTATATTTGGCTCACTAGTATCTTATGATTTTTGCATCTGTGTTCATGAGAGATATTGGTCTGTAGTTTTCTTTTTTTGTGTTATCTTTACCAGTTTTTGGTATCAGAGTAATATTGGCCTCATACATATTTTACTTTTTAAATTACTTTTTGTTGAAATAAAAAATTACAGAAAAAAAGTAAGTAAAGCATAATTTAAGAGCTCAATAGTTTTTAAAAATTATCACTGAGTTTAAAGTACAGAACACTGCCTGGACCCCTAGAATCCTCACTTTGCATCTCTCTCAATTCTGAATCTCTTTAGGCAAATTATATACTTATATAAATGAAATTATATATGCTTATTGTAGATGATTTTATAAGCATATATTAATTGTGTTTGTTTTTAACCATTATATCACTTCAATAATATAAGCATCATTACGTACCTGGGTTATTTTTTTCAAAATTATGTGGTGAGATTCATTTTTGTAGCTGGTACATAACAGTGTTTCAATTCTTTATTGCTGTATATGTATATCTCAGTTTGAATTCTCAGTGTGGATCCCTGATCATTTGTAGGTTCTCGGAAATATTGGTTTCATTCAATTTTTTGTATGTAAAAGTAGAAATTAAAGTGCAAAGATTAATGATCTCATCAAGGAAATTTTTTAGGCCAGTGATTAAATACCACTAGAATCCAATTTTCTAAGTCCTTTTTGAGATAACATTTTTCCACTGCATAATGATTTATGAAATAAAAAAGCTATTAGTCATTTCATTATTCCTTAAAGTTACCACATAGAGGCTGTTCTTCACCTTTAAGAATTTCTCAAAAAAACCATATACTTTTTTCTATTTATGCATTGTGATTTTTGCCAGACGCTTGTCTTTTTTACGAAAAACTGTAATCCATTTACTTTCATTTATTTATAGCTATTTAATATCACATTTTATTTGTCCATTAATCTGTAGAAAAATATTTAGGTAATTTCTATATCTTGGCTATTGAGAATAATGCTGCAAATGAACATGGGAGTGCAGATATAATTTCTTTTGTATATCTTGAATTGGGATTTTAGCTCTATTTTTAATTTTTTGAGGAATTGACATACTGCTTTCTATAATGGCTCTACCAATTTATATTTTCACCAACAGTGTATATGAGTTCCTTTTTCTCCACATTCTCACCAACACTTGTTATCTCTTGTGTTGATGATAGCTGGTAATTATTGATAAAAGTTGATAATTATAGTTTCAATTTGTATTTTCTTCATGATTAGTGAAGGTGACCATTTTTTCATATACTCTTTGTATATTTGTATGTATTCTTTGGAAAAATGTCTATTCAAGGCCTCTCCCCATCTTTTAATCAGATTGTTTATTCTTTTGCTATTGAGTTATAGGAGTTCTTTATATAGTTTAGATGTTATTCCCTTATCAGATATATTATGTACAAATATTTTCTTCCATTCCATAGGCTGACTATTAAATTTTTTACTGCTTTCTCAAAATAATCCCCTTGGATTTGGACTCCAGTGGAGTTTTGCAACCTCCTACCTGGATCCTAAAATTCTCACAGTGGCAATTTTGTCTATAAATGACTGCCAAATTATTGTTGATATGGAGGGATACAAGTGGGTAACCTCCTATTTCACCATCTTGGTGACATCATTTCTCATAACTCTCTCAATATAACTCTCTCAATATTAGACAATGTATTGTCAGTGCTAAAATTTCAGAGTTATTTTTTGTTTGTGGTTATATAAAAGAATGACTTTGTCTTTAGGAGATACATGTTAAATTTCTTATGCATGAGATTTCATGATTCCTCTCAAATGTTTCAGCCAAAAGACATACCAGATGTACATAAAAATGACAATGTGTCACATATTTTTATTTTTCTAAAACCTATTTATGAGTTGAAACCCATTTATATACTGCGTGTGTATAGACAAAGAGAAAGGCAGAAATTGTGCAAGATATTAATAATTTAGGTAAAAGATATGTGGGTGCTTATTATTTTCCAAACTTTGCCATGTATTTAACATTTTTTTTAATTACAAAGTTGGAGGAAATCTTTTATTCTTTCTGTTATTTTGTATACATGGATTTTGTAGTCTAGGCAAAAACTTTCCTGTTTTTTATTTTGTTATTTTCTTCTAGAAGGTCTAGAATGCCATAGGATCTTTGGGCCACATTTCAATAAGATCTGTAATCACTGAGTACTTCCTCTACTTTATTCCTTAGCATTTTGACTATATCCATTTTCAGCCTTTCTGCTTCTTTCAATCCTCCTTGTTCTTCCTCAAATCTTCTCCTCTCAGGTCAAAGAGAAATAGTTGATAAGTTTATACAGTTTTGTTCCTTTTTTTCTGGATTTGAGCTTTATAGTCTTGTCTTAATTAAACCCATCACGATGTCTTAAGTTTTAATCCCATTTCTTAGCCTAGTGATTGAATAAATAGTTATGTGCTCCCTGTGTTTCAGGTATTGTTCTAGGGGTTCTGCTTTACTCTTTATTCTTTCTGATAAGTCAAGTTCTATACAGGCACCCCAAATATAATCACCTACATGTTGTAAACTTTCCTTCTTCCAAAATACAGAATCTAGTATTTGAAATTTCCCTGTGTGAATTACTCTTTTGAGTTGTCTTGTTATCTCTAGAAGACTGCCAGGCTTATAATATAATTTGAATAAAAATAAATGAGTAAATGAATGAATGAAAATGTGAATAAATTACCTGGAAGTGTTCCTCAATTTAAGTGTTACAGATTCAACCTAAAGAAAATAGCATTGGATAGCTTTAGTGCAAAAGATATTTACTGGAAGAACATGGTATAGTTAAAAATATTAAAACAATTGTACCATGTCGGAAGCCGTTCTTATCAAGGCTCTCATACTGAGATCTAGGCAACTTCGCCTTGGGACAGAATCTGCCTCGCCCTGTGCTATCTGACAGAATAAACAGCATAAGGTCAGTTGCCCTGACATGCCCTGACTTGCCCTGGGCCCCTTGAGCCATTTGCTTAAACTAATCTGACCTTGCAGCCCCCTCCTCTCCCGGGACCCTTCTGCATTTTTGGGTCATATAAGGAAATGGAATGTTCTGCGGTTCGATATCCAAGGCAACCGTGATTATGCAAATCCTCCCCTTTATAT
>PVKZ01001668.1:0-136350 GCA_004027375.1 Macroglossus sobrinus | reverse complement strand
TCTTGCCTCCATTCTTCGCGTCTCCTGTCCCCCATTCTCTTGCAGATTGTCACCTCGAGTCTCACGTCTGGCCGGAGCTCCCGTTAGTCGTCCCGTGGGAAGGGGCAGTACCAAATTTGGACTGAAAAGGACAAAATTAGGCAGCTGTTGGGAGCTAGGGAATAGGAACAATATCTTTAAGAGTAAATATAGCCTTGCTACTTTCCATCTTTCTGTTCCTCTGGTCAAGTTTCAATTTTTAGGAAAAAGTTCTAATTGACCTCTCTTAGGTCACATGTTCTTTCTTGGCCAGAGAAAGTCAAGGCATCATGATTGCATATAATTGGAGTGAGAGGAGGAAATAGAAAAGCTTTAACCAGAGAAAGCGAGAATGGATGCTGTTACAATTTTCTATTTCTACTGTAATGAATTAATTATAATCATAGCTCAAAACAAACAGATTTATTATCTTGCATTTCTGTAGGTTAAAAGTCCAGCAATGGTCTCATCAAATTGAAATAAAGATGTTGGGCCTGAGTGCATTCCCTTTTGGAGATTCTAGGGGATGATTCATTTATTTGCCTTTTCTAATTTCTGGAGTCTGTTCATATCCTTTGGCTCCTTGTGTCCTTCTTCCAAGCTTCAAAGGCAGCAAAGGCCAGCCAAGTATTTCTCACATCATTTTACTCTAACCTCTTCTGCCTCCTACTTTTAAGGATCCTTGTAATTACATTGTGCTCACAAGGATAATCTTTCTATTTTACAGTCAGCTAATTCGCAATTTTAATTCCATCTTCAACTTTATTCACCTCATAAAGTTACTTTGGTCATCAGTGAAACTTGAACAATAAAACTCTTGGAAAAGATAATACATTTTAATCACTAGGAGAAAAGGTGATCTTTTGACATATTGCTGTGGTCACAGTACAGCCCAAATGGGAGGTGGTTTGGGGGGCACCACAGACGCTTAATACCGCAAGAAAGCATTAGAGCAAAACTTGTACAGATTTACCTAGGCTTTCTCTGCATATAATATTTTTCATGTATCATATAAGAAGCTGGATGCAACCTGTATACAAAAATACTTAGTCCTTAATGCAACCTTTATGTGGTTATTTGTTTTAATTGATGATATAAAAGTATATAGTGTTTCATTCTCTAAGGAAATGCCTCATCACCAAAGAAATATCTTGCATCATCTATTAGAGGTAATTAGATAATTCAGGAAAGTACTGAAAGATCAGAATCTAATATCCATGATAAAACTAGGGAAATCCTATATCATATATGAGTCTATGGCTTCTTTAGAACCTTTTGCTTCGAGTTATCATCTTCTTTGTCTATTCATTGCCTGTGAGAAGATTTTAACTACCAAATGTCAATCTAGAATCCTGCTTTTGAAGAATTTTCAATATGTTACTGATCATATTTAGCAACAGAGCTAAGTATTACAGTTTCATACACTTAAAGGGTTGCTTTCAAAATAACTTAATCGAATTTATTCACATGAGCACATAGAGGCCCTCAGATTAAAAGACTAAACCAAGGTTATCCAAATGTGCTGTCAAGATTAGTGGGAGAATCCACTTCTTGTCTGATACTTTAATGTATATGATGCATTAGTGTCTTATCTAAGATGTTTCAAGTTCCTTTATACACATATGTGTGCACATGTGTACGTGCACACACATAGAACCACAGATCAGAAACAAAGGAACTAAGAAAACAAAGACATATCTATATAATTGGAACCATCTAGTTAAAATAATATAGTTATAATTATCCCTCTGTGTGTGTGTGTGTGTGTGTGTGCGTGCATGAGTACATTGAGTTCATGTATACATATAGCTATAAAAGAAGGCAATGTTAATAGATGTGTTAGAATATAAAATATAATTATTCCCAAAACTGTATGGTTAGTGTTAAGGACTATGAAATCATGGTGAACTTATAGATATAGTGTACCTTAGTTTCATCAGAAATCTTGATGAAATCTCATGATTACATCATGAACAATGTGGAAAAGATACTGGCAGGAAGTACAACACATCCAGCCAATCTAAGGATTGACTGAGCAGCAAAATCTTAAAATTAACGAACTTATCTCACTCTGAAAGATTGAGAAATGTTTACTCTGGTTCATTCAGCAGTGCTGGAGATCCTTGAAATAGTTTTAAAAATATAGATTATAGTAGTTTCAAGAGCAAACCAGAAAGAAGATATTTAGGGCACAGTGGTATCAATAACTGTGAGGGGGTCTGTGATTTTACCTTACTTGTAAGCTAAGTGAGTCTGCCACATTTTCATGAACGCTAGCAGAAGATAACTACATCTGGGGTGGAGACAATGGACTTCATTACCTACAGAAGAGTAAGCAGCATGAACCTTATGACTTCATTGGTTCCCCTTGTTCTCCAACTCTCATTGCATCGATATGGAGTGACACAGTGCATGCTGCACACACCATAGGTCTGTCACAGCCAAGGAACCAGAATCCTTTAAAGAGAACTGCCAACAAACCTGCTTTAACCTTTGCCCCAAGGGAGAGATTATCTTTATAGTCCTGGAGAGTTAACAAATCTGGCTACTGACCAAGAGGTGAGACACTATATCTGTCTTCTAAGGCTGTTTGCTTATACAAACATCCTTAAAACGAGGGTCCAGGGCAAAAGCTCTCTGTACCTCTATTGAAATGACATGCTGAAATGTGAGAACTCCATGGAAAATTGTTTCCCAACAGGTGGTTGTGTCATCAATCATTCATGAATAGACACAGATTGCTCCAAATGAATTCCCCTAATCGGACACATTTTAAAACTTCGCTGGACAAGAGGGTGGGATGTGATGGCTGGCACTTGTTTTCAGGACATTTGTCTAAAATTAATAAGCCTTAAATACTACATGTTACCACACAAGCCCTCACAATATTCCTCATAAAACTTTAAGTGCACATGCACCTTATTTCTACAAATTCCTCATTCTGTGCTGATAAGAACAAGAAAAGGAGAAAAGAAAGAAATTTACTAAATAATCATTTTATTGTCTGGTGATTTATGGACTTCCTTCTAGGACTTTTTTGACAGTCAAAGGTGAAGCTAGGGTATGTCACATGGAGTCTTATATTGGGCAACTTTCTGGAAGAGGGAGGGAAATTGGCCCACTCTAATGGATGAGGGATCTGGGGTGATAGAGTCTGAGACCATGAGATCAAATAACCATCACATCAGCCACTGTCACACTTTTTACTGGTTTGCACCTTGGGTTTGCCCAGTTAGAGCTTTTTCCTAGCTCATTATCTATATAGAGAGGTAGGAGAAACAGCAACATAATGAGCACAGAATCTCCCCCCAAATAGCCAGGTAATTAGCCCCCACTATCATCAACAACAGCCAGATCTGCCTTGGTAAGATATAGAACAGATTTGGAGTTGGAGGTAGTTCAGAGCTGGAAATAAATATTAAAAATCTCTTACTTATTTTCTGATGTTTGGTTCAAGGATTAGAATTCTTTATTATTTGTCTGTATCTAAGGGGTAATTAGCATGTTGAAGACCCTCTCACTTTTCTACTTAATTATAGAAGATTTACATACAAAAAAAGTGGCAAGAAAGGCCACTTGGTCCCTGATAGTATTTTTATTCTTAAAAACTCTGTGCTTACTATTATAAAGCATTAACAAACAAGAACATTTTATTTTTAATGGCATCTAACATTAAGTAAGGATTAAGTTGAAAGTCCCTTGCCTTCTTTTGTTTTTCACTATCCTCATTGAGAACATGCTTAAAATGTTTCTTGTGGCATAAAGGGAAGACAGGGATACTGCTTCATTATCAAGTCAGAAATCACATTTTGAATAAAAAGATACTTTTGCATCTGTTAGTGGCAGTCTTTTATTTAAGTTAGCTCTTATTTTTAGATTCAAGCTAGATAAATTCTAATGTGTCCAATTTCTCAATTTCTCAAAGATTTTACTTTTAAATGGCAAGTAAGATGTTTTAAGATTTTTTTTCTTAACTGATGCATGGCTTGACTCCATATTTGTACATGCTGCTTTCAGAAGAACAAGCTCTTTTTGGAAGATGAATGATCTTCATAATCAGTCAGTTAATCGTGTTTAAAATCTGTTTTACACACAAAGGTGGAATATATATATATATCTTAATTACCAAAGAAAGACTAGAGCTGAACATTCACTAAACTTCAAGCTATGAGCGCCCTAGATTTATGTGAATTAGAAGCCCACGTCCCATAGCACTTAAAAGTATTCATCTTTGCAAACAAGTACCCACCTCTGCTTCATGCTTTATGTCATCACTGTGTGAGAACACAGAAAAGGACAAAACTGGGTAGAATTGTGTTCTCAGTTTTTTGCCAAATAAAATTAGAAATAGATCATTGAACTGAAATAGATTTTCTGTGTGGTTCTGCGGAGCTTCTCAACTGTTTATTGCCTCCATCTACCAACGTAAACCAAGCTATCATAATTAGATTTGGGGCATAAGGCTGGGATTTAGCAATATTTTGTTGCCAACCTTAGATCTAAATACACTGTGTATTTGGGAATTTTGATGATTTTTTGTGTGAGAAAGGCAGGGAAGGCTTTGCCCCAAGGGCACAGAGTAGCAATTAATGGACTTTTCAAAGTCTATGTAAGAAATCTTGCTTTATGGTTACTCAAAATTTATTGAAATGTTAACCTACTTTGTAAATGATATAATAGTGTAGCAAATGCAAATTAAGCTTAAAAATGAAATGGAAAAAAACATACTTAAAAATCTCTTGTGTGATAAATAGCTTTTTTAGGTTGTTTCTTCGGTTCATCTTTTTTAAAAAACATATGATAATGTTAATAGATGAACTAGTTTCAACTGAGATAGGGATTTTTGTTTCCCTTAGATGAATAGTGCTAGTGGCCCGTATGTATCACCTACATTTTCTGTGCCAATTAATAAGTTTACAACTCATGATATCTGTCCTCTAACAATTGTTTTCTGAAAATTTACCTGACATCACTTCAGTTAAGGGAGAGGAAACTTGGGGTACGAAGTCTTATGAATATTTATCTCAATGAATCTTATGAAAAAAACCATTAGGGGCATTTTACTATTGTTCAAGAGGCTGGTGACTTGCCTAAGTTCATGTGGTCATTCTGTAAAAGAATCTAGATTATCTCCTGGGTTTAGTGGCCTCTAAAACCTGTTCTCTTTTAACTTTCCTCAGCTGCCATTTGGCTCACTAAGCTTAGCCACCATTTCTGTTCAGAAAAGAAATACAGAGAGATTTTTAAAAAGGTTATCTTCAAACCACATTTCTTTTTTTTCTTTTTTTTTAACTTACTTAACATATTTTAATTAATCTTTTTTGTATATTTTTCTCACAAATTATCTGTTTGTTAATTTTAAACCTCAATGTTCCATACTGATAAAAATGAAAAAGATGGTTATTAGATTTTATTCAAATGTTAAAAAATTAAAAATAAATGCATTTGCTTTAAATAGTGCACTTTTATTTAGTACTAAAATGCTACAGCAATGGTGAAGTTACCTAGCTTGATATCAGGAACCAAAAAAAAAAAATCAGTGTAATCGCTTTTAAATGCAGCTCTGCTTTCCATTTATCAGCCCATGTTACTCTATTCTGCTATTGTCCTTGTGGGAGTGGGATGAGCAGAAGAGACATTTTAGAGAGAATTAATAGGTATTAGAGAGTGTTCTGCAATGGATCTGTCACTTGGTGCCATTTACTAAAGAGTGAAAAACTGTAGGGATAGAGGAAGATTGAAAGATATGGCATAATTAGATCCAAACACATTCAAGTCCTTCAGAATATTACAAAACAGGCTATTACTGAGTAAATATTTATTGAGCACCTACTGGGAGAAGCCCTAGGTGGGAACTGGGTTGAAAAGATTAGTCCCTACCCTTGAAGATCTAATGATGAATCTTGTGATGAAAGCTTGTTTCTTCATACCCAGAGCTTCTATAGCTGAGTCTAAAAAAACACATCCAGCAGAGAGAGAAAGTGGAGAGGCAAAGGTGGAAAATCTATATTAGGAAAAAAAGTCACTAAATTGGAGGAAAAATAGAAGTGACTAATGTGTCACTCCTGGAAATTATTCCTGAGCATGGAATATTTCTTTTTTGAAGGGGGGACAGCTTTCTTTTATTTTTCCTCTTTATGTACTTTTTTGCAGCTTTGTTGAAGTATAATTGATATACAATAAACTGCATATATTGAAATGTGATAAATTGCAACATTCATATATACCCATGAGACTATTACCAAACTTAAAATAATATTTCTATGAAATCCTAGTTTTCTAGTTGAGAGTTGAATATTTCTAATGTCCCTCATTTTCACTTTTACCCTAAAGCTCTGTGTTTCCTAAACTTTGTTGCTAACCCCAAAATCACCTGTGGCCCACCTCAGACCCACAGGTTCAGAATCTGTGTGAAATGGACCTAGGAAGCTCTAATATTAGCAGGTACCCCTAGGTGGTTTTATTGGGAAGTTTAGGGAACATGGCTATAGCTGCTGCCCAAAACTTCACCATTTGAGTTTATCTCTTTGGTTAAGTAGCAGATCTCAAACTTTAGTTTCCAGGAAAGAACCTGAATCTCTACTATTTGAGCTTAATCCCTTCAATTTGACAAATCTCCTCAAAGATTGGGGAATCATCATGCTAAGAATTAAGGTTCCTACACCCATCCATACAGAGTCTAATTGAGTGGGCCTGCTGTGAGACCCCTTGATATTTGTTTTGACTAGCATGTTGAGAGATTCTGATGAAGGTGATCCCTTGAAGGTGCTTTGAGAAATATTGGTTTAATTAGGATTTAATTAAAAATAAACACACTTCACTCTTCTACTTTGGTGTAACAGAAGGATTTGAAAATTGGATTTAATTCCAGATTATTAATCCATTAGAATTTAAACTGAGAGGACAGTATTTCATTTTGTTTTGACTTTTTTTTTCTGTTTTGTTTAGTGATGTGTGCCCAGCACCTAGAAGAGTGGTTTTTACATAGTAGATGCACAAAATCTATTTGTTGCCTTTGTTATCCAATAAATAAATAAATAAATAATGTTTAGGTTGTGATAACAAGTAAAAAGTGCTTATTTGAGAAAAGGAGGGATTTCAATCTGGGGTACAGATTCAGTAGCAATCTAAATTATGCTCCAGAGGGAAAAAAGAATGGCATGGTTTATAAATGGTAAAACCAGAAGAACTGTTCTCATTTCAGTCCTCTATGTAAATGAAGGATATGGGCTTGGTCACTTTGGACTGGTTATATGCATCATGTAAGTGGGGAATGCTGGTTGTAGAAATGGATTGGTTCTTTTCAAGGTAAAGAATGCAGATGGTCTGGTCACCATGATGAGTAGAAATTAAAGTCCACGTATATCCATGTAGCAATTGTTGATCCAGGATGTTTGTTGTTCAGCTTTGAATTGGATTTGGCAATAGGTCAGCAACTTAACAATAGTTCCAAGAGCTGAGACACGAGATGTGCATAGGCCCTACTTCGTCAGTGACCTCCTGACTTTATTTTAAGCGACTCTCTTAACGATACTTATTCCATTTTATTTTTTCCATTATCAATTTAATGAATGAACTTAAAATATAAAGACATTATCTCTCTTACTCTTGCTTTCCTCCCATATCTTCTAAAGGCTTGTTATAACCAGAAGGAATCCACAAATGGATTTGCAGAGAGTAGGGTGGTGGTGACAAAAGTAGAGAGGAAAACTCTAAGATGTGTGAGTATTTCTGGAGGGAGAAAAAAGAGTCAATAAAGAAAAGCCAGAAGGGTTGGAGCCACCAACGCTGCACCTCAGCAGACCTCACAGAGCTGTCTAGGTTGACTGTAGTCTTAAATACGCACTGTTTGACCCTAGAGGTTTGGATTGCCCCTCTGATGAGAGATGATACTTATTAGAGTTACAGATTGTAGTTGTCTCCTCCCCTTCCTCCCTTATTTTCTCAGCTTTCTCTATGCATGTTGGGATGTATAATCTCATTTAGTGTCAACAGGTAGGTGGGGCCATGGCATCACATAAGTTGGGCTCATACTCCACCTTGGTTCTTTTCAGCCTTATATGGAATTCTGTGTCCCTTTATTCGGCACCTGAGTGTTCACTTGCTCGTACTTTAGGGAGAGACCCTGAGTGTTAGTGACTCAACAAATGAGAAAAAGGAAAAGGCCAGCCAGTGGCGTGCAGCTCTTATGCTTTCTGCAAGGGCTGCTGCCAGCAAGAAATGGCTCCATGGGCTTTGGACTTGTACCCTGCAGAGACACCATCTGTTCCTGTCATAGCTCTAGGTGTAAGAATTGTTGTGGGGACACTATAATGGTTCCTCCCAGCTGTTTCTAGATCTGAGACTGTATCTTTCGAGAACTGCATATTTTCCAGAGCTGGGAGTATTAAGGTTTTAACAATGAGATTTAAATCTAATAAATGGAATGCATAGCACTGTGTGTTATAATTACAGGAGAAACATTTTTCCCTAATAAGTGCCATGTAAAAGACAAGGGGTAAAACATGAAAAGGGATATAGTCAGTGAATCATGTTCATGTAGCTCTATTCTGATACTTTCCGAATGCATTGGCACTAAGAAAAATTACTTAGATGTTATATGTATGGATTTTCCATGGCCAAGACTAGAATTGCTCTGGGAATATGGGAATATGTAGAATGCCAAAACGTTTCCCTTTGTTCTACACAGATCTGCACTGTGTGTGAGACTCTCCAGGGCAATAAAAGCCTTATGTCGAAGTTTAGTACAGAATTTCTTTTTTACTGATGGCAGAACAGTTTTGAGGAAACTCTCTTTGTTGGTGACCCAGGGAACAGAGACAGCTCTAATTTTCCAAAAACAAAATTTGGTTCTTCATCATTTCATTTTTAATAACTACCTTGTAGAAACCATTTACTGTAGAACAATTATGTCATTTATAGAGCACTTGATAGTTTACCAGGCATCTTCACACATGTTCTGAGCCTCACAATGAACGTGAAAGACTGAATTAATTCTACTTTTTATAGTAAGGAAGTGAAGCTCAGAGATTTTTTATTTATTTTTTATTTTTTGGCAAGGCAACCCTCAGGCAGTCACGACTATTTGATTTCAGTCATTCTCAAAGTATGGTCCTTGGACCAGCAACAGCATCAGCATCACTTGGGAACTTGTTAGACTCTCAGGCCCCAACCCAGACCTCCTGAATCAGAAACTCTGTAGAGGAGCCCAGAAATCTGTCTTGTAAACCAGTACTGCAGGTGATTCTGATGCCTGCTACTGTTTGAGAAACTGATTTAAAGACCCAATCTCACCAAGTTTCTATCTCATCCTTTTATCCCACAATTTAGGCATAGTTTAAAAGCATTTTTCAATACATAATAAGCACTTCCTTATCATTTCTTGTGTCAGGAAGGTTTTCTCTGTAACAGTCAGTGAGAATCAGGCACAAATGCAGCGAGAGTTTGAATGAGTGAGGTGGGTGAAGGGAAAAATCATTGGTTGAGAGCATAGAATGATTCTGGAAGGCTGTTGGAAGCCTCAGATCTTCGGACTTCAGAGTTGAGAAAACAAGAAAGGAAACGAAAATAAGACTGAACTTCCACTTTCTAAGTGTACACTTTTTCAGTTGTGTAAGACTCATCTATCACAGTCAGTTACTTTTCCTGAAATGCTATTGTTGTTTTAAATCGATAATTCCATCCCATTGATTCAAGTAATCAATTGACATAATCTATTGAGTTTAAAAACCAAAAGAAACATAGTGAGTGATTCTCTCAGTAGGAATCATCTTTACCAGAGAATGGGAGAGACATCCCTGCTTTAACTTTGGAGAGGGCCTGGACAATGCTGAAGCAGGAGGTGTCTGTCCAATGGAATGTGTCCAGGCCAGCTCCTGAGAAGCCTACAGATGTAGCCCTCTGGGGGGCTCTGTGGGTTTGGAGGATTTGATAATGGAATACAAAGTAATGGCGAGAGTTGATTGCTCCTCAGGAAGGCTAACTTGCACTGAGTAAACCCTCTTCATGGATGTTTTCCAGTCCTCAGCTTGTTTCATGAGTATTTGCTGCACAATTTAACAGTAATGATAAAAAGCTTTACTGGGTAGAAATTACAAGGATGCTTTTCTTTGTCCATTTAAAAAAATTAAAAGAGAAATGCCATATTTCTATGTAGTCATGAAAGCCTGTTTCCTGTTCACTTTGGTCCACATTTGGGCCAAACAGGAGACTAATTTCCATGGTACTTTCACAATGACTCTTAGACAGAAGAAAGGTGTGTTTCTTGCTAGATCTTTTGAGTCTCTAGTGCTGAATGGGGTCACTTTCATAAGTAGATTTATCTGGTAATATAGATTTTTTAAAATTTTATATGTCCAAGAAAAACTGTAAAGTCCTTGCTATAAAGTTTCTAATTTCTTGCAGATATATGCACAAAGATTTGGAGAATAACCTCCCTTGGGTCAAATGCCCTCAGAGTCAGAAGCAGACTTCACTCCTTTCTAGAGCAGGAGTTCTTACAGGGCATTGTAATTTGGGAACCACCTTTCTTCTTTTTTTGGTCTTGGCCACATGTACGTTATTTGTGGTCATACACATCATTGAGCACATCACACAAAGCCCTCCAGTCCCAGCCCAGCCACCTTTTCAGATTTATTATTTGATGTTTCCTCTGAAAGTCATTTTTCTATGGGTAGTATTTATTTTTTAACAGTTTTATTGAGATATCATTGACATGTTAGAGTTGTATATATTTAAAGTGTACATGATGTTTTGATAAACATATACATTATGACATGTATATATACATATACAATCAAACTAGTTAACATATCCATTACCTTGACAAAGTAACCATTTGTGTGTGTGTGTGTGTGTTAAAATTTAAGAAACATTCTCTTAGCAAAATATATATTTACAAAACAGTATTGCCACCATTGCTGTACATTATATCTTCAGAAAAAATCAAGTTATCAAACTATTTCTCAATCACAAATATTTTTTAATGATTTGGACATCTGTCCTTGGGGGAAAAAATCTTAGATTTAAATGAACAACAACTACAAAACCTCTGCTCCTTTGCACCTACCTCATACCAGCATGTCTGATGTTATCCAGGACTCCCATCATCCATTCTCCTCATCCTGCCCAACCACCGAGATTTTTCCACCTGGCTCTTATTTTCCATCCCAACTTCTCCATCATCCTTGATGATGTAAACACCCATATAAGTAATGTCTCCATCCTCCAGCAATCCAGCCTTCTACTTCATTTACAGGGTGGGGCAAGCTGTGACAGATACTGCCCCCAAAAGGGGTCACTAGGGACCAAACTCCAGTGTAGAGAGGGAGCAATGCTTATGTAAACTCAGCCAAAAGCTACATGAGGTGTTTGCTTAGTTGTTTTGTTTCATTTTGGAGCTGTTGTGTCTCCTAGTTGATCAATACTGTGGATGTATTTTCTTAGAGAGATTCTAGAAAATCAACTGCCTGTCAGAAAATCAGCTTTTGCAGTCAGCAGTGGACCACATTGTTCTGTGGTCTTACTTCGAACTGGACTGTGTTCTGAATCACATGGCATAGGGTCAAGTTGGTGACATAAGTGTTCTACCCAGATTTTCCAATTCTCTTCCAGCCAGGACTTATTTACCTCATTATTTCTTTAGGGAAAGTGATCAAGAATTGTTTATAATTGGTTTCATGACAGAATCGATGCCCAAAAACAATATAAATTTCTACAGTTTGGGTTTTACAGCTTGTTATTTCAAAGGTTGTCACAAAAGCCGTCTGTTGGACAGAAATTAGCACAGGAGTGTAGAGACAATAGAATGAAGGAAGAAATGCCTTTAGAACTCCCTGGTAAGGAGTTGGTGTCTAATCTGGTCAAAGTAACCTGATACCTGTGCTATTAATTAAACAATTATAGGTGTCAGGCATAAATTACATATTTTTAATTCTCCATCTGTAAGTTATGTGATCTTGTTTTGTCTCTTTGTCAATGGATAAAACAAAGAAACTAAATATCTTGCCTGAAATGATGGACTTGAGACTCAAATCTAGGAATGTTTAAGCCACAAGGTGATGGTTTTAACTACCCTACTCTATTTCTGTACTTAATGCTACTTCTACCTCAAGTTTCCCTCCTGAACCCCCATCACAAGATCATTGAGAAAAAATACATCTCATCCTTTTTTTGGTATTTATCACATTGCTTCACTTGATCTGTATATAGTAGGTGCTCAATATTTGATTGTCAAATGAATAGATACATAAAACAGATCTGCATTGAGTCTCGTTATCTGCAGGAGGCTTCTACACAAAAGGGGAAAAAACTACAAAATAATTTTAAATCTCTTTCCTTCTTTGTTAATAATTTTTTAATATGTACAATAGAAATAGAAATAGTTATTTCAAGGAAATGTAAGATTATGTTTTGGTTTGTGGGGAGAATGTGACAGCTGAAAGACTGCAAGTGCTGTGACCCTCCCTCCATCCATTGCTTTACAGTGGTCTCATCATGGGCAGATTTGGCTTGACTCTTGACCTGCCTACTTGCTTTGGCTTATGGCATGTGAGTGGAAGTGACCAAGGGCCTCATGTGTTTCTTCTTGCCCTCTTGCACCTTAAGCATCAGCATGAAAGAGTTTTGGCCAGATACTTCAACTTGGGCTCCACATGTGACATATAGAGTAGAGCAGAGTCAGTCCAGCCTAGGTTGTCTGACTCTCAGTTGTTTGAGTCATCCCATTTAACTGCAGATCCAGTGAAATAAACAATTCTTTAAAAAACACTAAATGTCATGGTACAACTAATGAAGTCAACAGATGTTTTCGTTGTTTTCAGAGTTAACTGCCAGGGGTTCCAATTCAACAATATGCTACAATAACAGATCATGATTTACTCATTACCTCCCACCCTTTAATTTTTTAAAGGGAGTCAAATCTCAGAGATGGCCCAAAGCTGAGAAGCTAGGACAGAGTCAGACAGTTGAATAGCCAGAGACAGTCTTCATTCTGTCAAGAAGAGCAGCCTTCTTGGGCTGACTCTTTAATATAGAGATTAGATCTGTTTTAGCAAGGTAAACTTGGGTGTTCACAAGTAAATTTCTAATATTCTCTGTAATTTGCTATAAAATATTTAAAATATGGTGTGTTGAGAGAGAGAGAGAGAGCATGTGTGTGTGTGTGTGTTTGTGTGTGTGTGTGTGTGTGTGTGTGTGTAACTGTTGGCTTTCAGTCTCTACCTTGGAGTTTATTAGTGAACATTTGAAGCCACCAGTAAAGAGTATACAGTACTGGGCCTTGTAATTAGCATTTCACAGTCTGTATCCAGAAATTCAGCCTCTGATGATACTCTTCCACTATCTTTATCTCTTATCAGCACCAGATGGTTTGTTAATTAGTATAATGTAAGGAATTATTTTAATTGTTGACTTGAGTGGTTTCCACATATGTGGAATAGCTAGAAATATTGTCTATATTTCTGCTTTTGCATGAATCAGGATAAGAGATCTAGAAGAAGCCAGAATCCTGTACCTTCTACACTGGTGCTCCAGTTCAGTGATTAGGTCTGGTTCTTACATGTAGCCACTTTTGGAGCTTTGTAATAGTGTCATGTTGGTCTTACAGAGAAATTTGAAAGAAAATGTTTCCTGAAATGCCTGAAAGGACAATGTTATAACTACTTTCACATAAATATGGTATGTGTAGCAGAATACTGTTGTAGAACATTTATTTGGTCCTGTTCAAAAAGTACACTGAGACATTTAGTCCACACCAAAACAATCCTTGATATTTGGTCCTGTCAAACAGTCATCATGAATTACAATATAAATAATGTAAATAAAATTTTAACAAAGTCAAATGTCTGTATTATTTAAAGAATCATGAACAAAATGTCTCCATGAATACTTTGGGCAGGACCAAATTTCAAGATCTTCTTTGTCCTGGATCAAATGTTTCCATGGACATTTTGGACAGGAGCAAATCTGATTAAGTATCAAGGACTTTTTTGGCCTGGACCAAATGTCTCTGTGGACATTTTAGAAAAAAAACAAATGTCCACTAATCCAGAATACTATCTATTTATCTTATACCATTGGTGGTGAGGTCCTGAGAGCAGAGACATAGAGACCTTTTTCTATCTCTAGCTGTTGGAGATTACCATTATCTACCAAGACAGTCTAATATTTGAGCATAATCAAATTGTCTTAGCTCAGTTACAATTGCTTTCTTAAAAGATTGAGTTAAAAGTTAATCCTAAGTGGGATGAATAAAGAGAGGTATATTTCTTTAATGAAATTTTATTCAGCAACATAAAAATACTGCTATATACAACAATAAGGATGAATCTCAAAAACATTATGTTGAACTGTACATTTCACATTAGGGCATTTATATTTTATATATATAAATATATATATATATATAATTATATATATTATAAACATATATATATTATAAATATATATATTATAAATATATATATTATAAATAAATATATATATATATATATATATTATATATATTACCCCACAAAACAGACTCACAAATATATATATATATATTACCCCACAAAACAGACTCACAAATATAGAGAAAAATCTGGTGATGGCCAGAGAGGAGAGGGTAGAGGGGCTGGGAGAAAAGGTTGCAGGGTTAAAGAAGTACAAATTAGTAGTTGAGAGATGATCATGGGGAAGGGGAGTATGGCATAGAGAATGCAGTTAGCATTAATGTAATGGCTATGTGTAGAGCCAGATGGGTGATAAAGTAGTTGAAGGAATTGTTTCATAAACTATATAAATGTCTAATCAATGTACTGTACACTTGAAACTAAAAATAAAATAAAATAAAATGCTTTAAAAATAAATAAATAAATATCTTTCAATTAGAAAACAGATTTACACATTTTGTTTTTTTACATAGTGAAATTATGTAAAGAATTCAAAACTAATGAAACCAATATATACATATCAACAATAAAAAATCTCAAGTAAGTAATATTAAGAAAAAAGTTGCAGAATATTTATAGTATATTAACAATAAACTACGAATTAAATACATATCGTAGGATTCAAATCTCTCACAATCTGTGAGCACAGAAAATCAGTGCATACAGTATGTTAACAATAAACTACATATTAAATACATAGTTTAGGATTCTTGTGGCACAGAAAATCAGTACATAGGGTAAAGGGCATCAAATATCTGGTGTCGAAAAGAGATTTGACTTTGGGTGGTGAACACTTGAAACTTATATAATTTTTAACCAATGTCACCCCAATAAATTTAATAAAAAAAAAACTATCCATAACAAAGATATCAAGAAAATCAGCAGATCTATGGTATGCTGAGAATTGTCCTATCTATTCAGAATTGTAATCCTTATCCAGAAATTCTCCTCCTTTTCAGTCAAATTCTAGAATCTAAGCTGCCACCTTCTCATTTTTCCATTTATGTTGAAGCGCCCAAGAACTTGATTTATTTATCTAATAGGACAAATAATTGCTCGACAGGAAAGTAAAGGTCACGCTTTTCTACAAATGCAGGGGTACTATTCAACAGACTATGAAGTGAATATGTGAAGAGCCCCTGCTGGAATTTTGCAGTAACAGATAACATGTCCCTACATGACTACCCTTGAGCTTTCTCAGAGAGGTGAAGTGACTGAGCTAGAGTCATGTATACAGCTAGTCACATACTCAACTAGAAGCTAGAACTCTTTCTACTTATAATACATTCTAGTATGAAATTTTATTACAGTTTCAGTTTTGGGGTTAAGGTAAAATGATTCCTTCAGTATTGATTATACAAGTTCACTTTATTTAATATGAGTAGCATCTTTATTGATATATTTTCCAAGTAGTTGAGGTTCAAATATAAAATTTTAGATGTTTTAGAAAGTTTACTTTATGCTTTAAATTTCTAAAATATGCTATTAAATTATAGAAAAATTATAATACATAATTTATAAACTATAATTTTAATAATAATTTATACTTTTAACAGTTTGGTCTACTCTTTCCAGGCTTAACTTTTATTCTTCTTATAATGTTTCTAGTGTAGTCTACATTTATATGAGCTTTAGAACACTCTGAGGTTTCTTTCTTCAACATCTCTCTCATTAGTATTTCAAGAGAAACTCCCAGAGCCGCAGCCTGGTTGAAAGTGAAGTGAATATTGATGCTAATATTGCATACTTTGGCCTGTGTCAGTCAGGCTCCTGCTTCCCCCAAACTTAAGAGAGATAAAAAGCATCTGGAGACATTACAGACCAGAAAAACAAAGATTAATAATGAGTCTAAAGTGAAGAAAGTTTAAATAGATTAAAATAATTTTCCCTGAAGATGAGAGGCTGAAATCAGTATTCTCAGATTTGGTTTCATTTGAATAGGATTCTTCAAGGGATCATTAAATCTCATAAATTGTACAAGTTACTTTATTGATTTTTTATTTTGAAATAATTTTAGGCTTACAGAGCAATTGCAAAAATAATACAGAGAACTCATACATCCTTCACCCAGTTTCCCCTACTGATAACACTTCATACAAACATAATATGATTATCAAAAATAAGAAAGTAACATTGATATAATACAACTAAATAAACTACACACTTAATTCATATTTTACCAGTCTTTCCACTAATGTCCTTGTTCTTTTTCAGGATCTAATGCAGGATATCACATTGATTACATTTAGTTATCATATTTCCCAAGCCTCTTCCAATATGTGATAGCTCTTCAGTCTCTCCTTATCTTTTATGATCTTGACAAATAAAAATAAGAGTTAGAGTTAAACACCCATTATTCATTGTGTGCCAAATTGTTTCAAGTTTGGTCACTGGGAGCTCTTTCTGGTTGATTCCTCTGTCCTTTTGGCATGCCAGAAATCTACTTTTATAGTACTTCCCATTTTTCTGGTAACCCAACAATTTCTGTGCTTAACTTGTATTTTCCCTTTCCAGCCCTAGACCAGCCATTTCTCTAAGGAACCTTCATTCCTGTTATTAAGAAGTAGCATTTAGAAACAAAGACCTGGGAACTATTTGTGCTCATTGTTACTAAGGTCACTGCTTCTATGCTCTTACTGGATAAGGCTGGGTGATATTTGTTTACATACCAACTTGTATATATACACATATCTGTATTCATTTCCATATCTTTATATATCTGTCTATCCATCCATCCATCCATCCATCCATCCATCCATGCATCCATCCATCCATCCATCCATCCATTCATCCATCCATTCATCCATCCATCCATGAGTTCAAAATGATACCTTTACTTCTAATCCAGCAACACATGGTTCATTCAAGCATCATTGCCCTTTTCTGGACTGAGAAATTGACTCCAATTGTCTGTAGCATATTTACTCATTTGTTCAAACCTCGTATACAGGCAGCCATTTCAGAATTGCTAACATGCATACCTAAGTTTGCAAACTAGAGTACAGTATTTGTATACCAATTTTTTGGCCTTTAGTCTTACAATATCCATTCAAAACTGTTTTTTAGTTACATGCTGCAACTTATTTCTTCATCTCATTTACTGTGGTTATATCACTCATTTGCAATACAGAGAGATTCATTTGTCATAGACTGTACTCCATTTTAGTTTCTCATAATATCTTAGTTGTTTTTAATTTACATATGAAAATTTACCTCTCATGGTATATAATTCTATAAGTTTGGACAAATGATTAGAGTTGTGTATTCACAATACAGAACAGTTCCATTATCTCAAAGTTTCACTTGTTATGCTCATTTGTAGTCAAACCCTCTCCCTGTTCCACAAAACTGCCATCTACTTATTTGTTTTTAGTCTCCATAGATTTTTCTTTTCTAAAGAGTCATGTAAGTGAAAAACAAAATGCATTGTGTAGCATTTTAGGTGTGGCTTTTTATATTACTTTGTTTTTCATTAAGTCACCTACTCCTTGTATTTCATAGATTTATTTTCCCACATATATTTTAGAACAAAATGTCAAAATCTTTAAATCTTTATTTTTGTTTCTTATAGAAAAACATCTTCAGATATACTATTTTCCAAACTTTTCTACATATCGTTTCTTTTTCCTTAAGCTGCAGTATCTTTTGTATTGGATTCAATGTGTTAGCTTGATGTTTTTGTTTTGTTTTATTTTCTTAACCTTGAATCAGTATAGAACCATTCATTTCATGATTTTCTCAAATGAGAAAAAAGCTTTGGCTCACTGATTCCACACTTGAGTGATTTTAGTTTCTGAGAACTAGATCTGAAGATCAGGTTGAGATGCATCGCTCTTGAGTCAATGTGGAAATGTCCAGAAGAGGGATATTTGACAAAAGAAATCAGACACTTACTGAGATTATGTCTGAGAGAAACTGGATCTTCTCCTGCTTTGAATTTCAAGTTCTGCACACCCACAAGTGATTCAGATGCAATTTGTCATTCTTTTTTGAAAAGTGAAGTATTTGCAACATTACACTCTGTAGCATCCACTGTACTCCAAAAATGTTTTCTGTATTTTTTCTTGCTTACAACGCTGCTTTTTAGGTAACCAGATATATTTGGACATTAATGATCACTTCTAATTACTCTTTATTTTGTTTTGAATTGTGTGTTAGGATCTGTAATTTCTGAATAAATCGAATAGGTCCTTACAAAGTCAATTTAGGTTATTGATTTTAGATCTTCTTTTTTAGTGCAGGTGTTTACAAGTTATGAATTTTCCTCTGAGCACTGCCTTTATTTCATCCATGTGTTTTAATATGCTTTTTATTTTAATTTTTATTATTTATCTTGAAGTATTTTCTAGTTTCACTTATTTTTTTTTATTCCATGATTGCTTAACTGTAATGTTTAATTTCCATACATTTGTGAATTTTCCAGTCTTCTTTTTGTTATTGATTGCTAGTTTCATTCCATTGTGGTTTTAACTTTTTAAAGTTATTGAGGTTTGTTTTATGGCCTAACAAGTGGTCTATCTATATAAAGTTCTATGTTTGCACTTGAGAAGAAAGTGTATTCTACAGTTGTTGGGTGGGTATTCTATTTAAGTCAATTGGATCCAATGGTTGTATAATGTATAATTATTGGTCTTCTGTCTAGTTGTTCTATATGTTCCTGACAGTAGGATATTGAAGTCTCCAGTTATTATTGTAAAACTATTTCTCCCTTTAATTGTGTCAGGTCTTACTTCACACGTGTTGAGACTCTATTGTTAGGTGTTTATATATTTAGCATTGTTATATTTTCTTGATGAACTGAATCTTTTTCAGAATATAAAATACACTTCTTTGCTTCTTATAACAGCTTTCATCTAAGATTCACTGTCTCAAGATATTTTTTTATTTCCTTTTGATTTCTTTTCTGGCTCATTGGTTCAGAAGTCTGTTGTTTAATTTTTATATATTTCTGAATTATCCAGTTTTATTTTTCTTATTGACCTAGTTTCATACCACTTTGGTACGAATAGATAATTAATATAATTTCGATCTTTTTAAATTTGTTAAGACTTATTTTATGACCTAACATGTGATCTAGTCTGCAGAATGTTCTGTATGTACTCGAGAAAAATGTGTATTCTACTTGTATATGTGAAATGTTCTATATATGTCTGTTAGGTTAATTTGCATAGTTCAATTCTATTATTCCCTCATTGATTTTCTGTCTGGATGACCTATCCATTGTTGAAAGTGGGGTATGAAGTCACCTATTATTATTGCATTGCTTTCTATTTTTACCTAGAAATATTAATAATCATTTAATATATTTAAGTGCTCTGATATTGTATGCTTATATATTTACATTTGTTATGTCCTTATGAATTGATCCCTTTTTCATTATGATCAGGTATTGCTTAACAATGGGGATACATTCTGAAAAATCATTATTAGATGATTATGTTATTGTACAAACATCATAGAGTGCTTACTTCTGCAAACCTAGATGGTTTAGCTCACTACACCTAGCATATATGATATAACCTATTGCTCCTAGGCTACAAACCTGTATAGTATGTTACTGTACTGAATACAGTGGGCAATAGTAACACAATGATACATATTTGTGTATCTAAGCACATTTAAACATAGGAAACATACAGTAAAAGTACAGTATAAAAGATAAAGTGTGTATGTGAATGCGTACAGAAGCATGCACTCACACATTGCAGCGGGCATAGGGAGGGCTGTGGAGGGAGGCACCACTTGAAGGAGAGTAGATATCAGAAGGAAAAAGGGAGAAAAAGAAAGAAGGAAAATAAGAGAAGGAAAGGAAGAGTAGAGATGGAAAGAGACTCAGAGAGATAAAGCTTCAGATGAGAAAGTATGAGAGAGAAAGAGAGAGAAAGAGAGAAGTAGGACTAGGAGAGAGAGAAAGACAGAGGATAAGGAAGTGAATTTGTATGCATGAGTGTGTATGTGTGGGTGTGGGTGTGGGGAAGTGGGGTAGCGGGCTCTTGGGCTCCCTCTTCTGGCTCCCTCACCAACTCCAGGCCCCAGTCAAGGGTGGACACAGGGGAGGTGGACAGCATGCTGAGTCTCCTTGTCTATTTAAACTACCTAGAGCTAGCAGTAAATTCAGCTTAGTTGGATCCAGTCTTTTCTTTCAACATCACAATTTTTTTGCTTATAATTCATTACAATCTTATGGAACTACTGCTGTATATATGGTCCATCACTGACCAGAACATTATTATGTACCATAAAACTGTATATAATGAACTTCTTTTTTGCCGGACATAACTGCAGCCGCCTTTACTCTCCTTCAGTTTCCATTTGCATGAAATATCTTTTTCCATATCTTCACTTTCAGGCAATGTAGGCAGCACATAGTCGAGTCTTGTTGTTGTTATTGTTATTTTATTTACCCAGTCACCCACTGTTTTTTGAAGAGAGAATTTAAATCATTTACATTTAGAGTAATTATTGATAGTAAGACATTACTATTGCCACCTTAGTAATGATTTCTGATTGTTTTGTAGTTCCTTTGTTCTTTTCTTCCTCTTTTGCTCTTTCTTTGTAAATTGATTTTTTTTATAGTGGTATGCTTTGATTCTTTTCTCTTAATCATTTTTGTGTCTCTTATAGAATTTATTTTTGTACTATGAAGCTTTTATAATACATATTTTAGTTATAACAGTCTATTTTAAGCTGATGACAAGTTAACTTGAATTGCATGAAACAGTTTGCACATTTACCTCCCCAATTGACATTTTATGTTTTTGTCACAATTTACATATTTTTATATTGTGTAATCATTAACAAAATATTATAGCTACAGTTATTTTTAACACTTTTTATTTCAATTTACATGCTAGAGTTCAGTGTGCTTTAAACATCATCATTGCAGTATTATAATATTTTTAATTTGAATATATATTTTTTACCAGTAAATTTTATACTTTCATGTGTTTTTATGTTATTAATTAGCATCCTTTAATTTCAATTTGAACAACTCTCTTTAGCATTTCTTGTAAGCTACGTCTAATAGTAATAAATTCCCTCAGATTTTGTTTGTATGGAAAAGTTTTTATCTCTCCTTCATTTATTTATTTTTTTCTTTTTTTCCCCTTCCATTTCTGAAGGACAATTTGCTTGGTAAAGTATTCTTGGTTGGCAGTTTGTTTGTTTGTTTTCTTTAAGCAGTTTAAATTTATCTTCTCTATCTCTTGGTCTGCAAGGTTTCTGCTGAGCAATCTACTGATACCAAATCAGTGTTTCCTTGTATATGATCAATCTTTTTTCTCTTGCTTGTCTCAGTAAAGATTTCTTTGGGTTGAGTCATGGATGGTCATATTTCTCCCTAGATGTGTGAAGTCTTCAGCTATTATTTTTGTAACTATGTTTTCTGTCCCTTTTTCTCTCTCTTGTCCTTCTGGGACTTCCTTAATGCAAATATTGTTTTGCTTTATGGTGTTTCATAATTGACATAGGCTTAATTCACTCTTTTCATTCTTCTTTCTTTTTTTTTTCTCCTGTATATTTCTCCTGTATAACTTTATAATATCAAGAGATCTATCTTTAATTTCATGGATACTTTATTCCACTTGATTGAGGCTGCTGTTGAAGCTATTTTATTTTTTATTTCATTCATTTTATTCTTTAGCTCCAGAATTTCTGTTTGGTTCTTTTTTATGATTTCCATCCCATCTCTTTGTTGAACTCTTGTTTTATTTATGTATTGTTTGCCTGAGTTCATTGAGTCATTTATCTGTATTCTCTTGAATCTTGCTGAACTTCCTTAAAATAATTATTTTGCATCATTTTTTAAATAATTCACATATTTTCATTTCTTTGGAGTCATGTTTCCTTGCTTTTTAATGTTTCTAATGTCTTTGCATTAATGTCTGTGCAATTGAGGGTGCAGTCACCTCTTTAAGACTTAGAAATGGTCTCACTTGAGAAAGACTTACTCCTGAAGGTGGCTGCAAGGACATCAGTTGGGTGGGGTGCAGCATATCTGGTTCCTGGGAGAGCACAGTGGTATAGTCTCCATGTAGCCCTATGAGCTCAGGTCAATGTTGGCAAAGCCTGGTGTGTGTCTGTGTGTGTGGGGGGGTGGTCTTTTGTGGCCAAGACTGGAGGTCCTGCAGGTGATAGTAGTGTGCTGGCACTCAGAATGCTAGTGGAAAGGGGGTCTGGCTTCTGACACACACAGAACTAAACATGGGACATAGGTGTACTTGCTGTGGCAATAGCACTGGTGTCTGAGGTGCCAGCCTGTGCAAATCTCTTGTGGAATTCTCCATAGTGACTTAGGGTGGGGTTTGGGAACCCAGCCTTGGCACAGGTTCTGGGATAACAGAGTGCAGCAATAGCTTGCATTAGTAGTACACCCCAGGGATGATGGGTCTAAGTCCTGACTGTGGCCTCAAGGGGCATTCTCAGAATGGCAAGAGTTCAGTTCCAGTGATGTTGGGACAAAGCCATGATTTAGAACCCCAGGGGTAGACTCAGAACAACAGCAGTGCTGCCCTTATGATGAGAAGTCAAAGTCAGAGCTTAGGAGTCAGGTATGGGGCATAGAGCAGCAGTAGCTCAGACCAGGTAATGACAGGTCGAATTCACTACTTGAGACCTGAGGGTGGTACACAGAGCAGTGGCAGCTCAGTTACAATAAATGGTGAGGTGCTATAGCATCCTGATCCCAGAGAGCAGACACACTGTAGCTGTGGGGCTCCTAGGAGCAGGATCACTACCGTGAAAACTCTTGCCCCAGGGAGGAGATGTAGCAGCAGGGACCCTGGGAAGTTCTATCAGCTGTGTTTAATGTTGGTGAAAACTGGAGATACTTGGTAGCAAAGACTGCGAATGTCCATGATGATGAGGCTTCCTGGGGTTCTCCTACTCTCCTTTTCCATGTGGTGTGAAATCCCCGCAAGGGGATCCCTCTTAATGTCGAGCTACTCTGGACAGGGAATGGGGTAATATAGGTAAAATGCTTTCTGTGCTTTTTTTTTTCTATGTGGCTATTCTTGGTTTTTAGCTCTGCAGTGTTTCTGCTACTTCATTAGAGTACAGAGCTTTCTCAGAGCTATTTTCATCAGTTTACAGTTGTTTACATTTTTGTTATTTTTGTGAGGGAGACAAGTTTGGGGGCCTCCTAGGCCTCTATCTTGCTGACATCACTTTAATTGAATTATTTCTATTATAACATTTTGATTAAATCTAGAATAAGTGACAGATGAAAGAAGGAGAGAGAAGAAAGGGCTATGATTGATTCAGGATTTGGTTTTCCTGTAGTGAAACAGACAAATTATTCTGGTCACTATAGCCTAGAATTCTAGAATTAGGTTAATACTACCTAGGATTATTTCTCTCTCTCTCTCTCTCTCTTTTTTTTAGTTGTGTTTCTCCATTCATCCCCCTTGAAGATACAGTTAATGAAATTACACTTTGACCTTATTTCAATATCTTCTCTATTCTTTGCCTTAAGTTGCTGTTGTCAATTCGGTGCTCTAGATGTATTTCATGGGTATTTTAATGGGCAGAGGTGTTGTGTTGTTGTGTATCAACCATCACCAGAAGAGGCTCTGAAGTTTATCTTCTCTAAGCTATCTTCAATCCTTTTATGGTTGAGACATTTTATTCAGGGACAGCTGGCCATGTGTATTTCAAGAAGGCAGTGGCAAGGACTTGACTCCAAAATCAGCATAGGTGCTATGTGAATATTATAGCTGATGCTTATGGATATATAGTCGATAGGAGTTCTGATGAGGTCAGATTAGCCAGGGAGAACCAGCAAACCCTGACCAAGGCAAGAGAGACCAACTCATGAGTCATACCAGCTATAGCAGGTAAGCTGTAGCCAGATGGGTAGAGAGCATTGTTCCAGATATCAGACTAGAGCAGGCTTCAATAATAAGGACTTTATCCTTTGTGCTTTGCTAGGATTCAATATTAAAGAAAAGAGCCAGGGGAAGGAGAAGATGAGACTAAAATAATTTTACCAAATGAGAATACATAAAAAAATTTTATAAGTTATTTAAATTAGACAAGTTTAAACCATGTTAAACACACATATAATTGCTTTCAAGTGCCTTTAGTTATATCCTCTCCTTGACTGAAATATCATTGAAAGTTTTAGTTTCTAGAAAAATAATATGTACACATTGAGTACTCAGTAAGTAATTTCTTAATTACTAATTAAGATTAATCTTATATTTTTTGAAGATAAGAGAGCTGAGTTTGAATTGCAATTTTACTGGCATATAGGTAAATATGGTAGATGAATAATGGAAGATGTCTTTTTATAAGATGAATAATGGAAGCCTTTAGAGGGAAGGAAAGTCTCTATTCTTCTGTATGACTCTACTCTTAAAGGCACATTGTCCCAAGGTGAAGGATAATTTCTCATAGCACAGGAAAAATGGAAGCAATTCAAAGAAGATAAAACACACAAGCTCAGCTTTCAGAGAGCCCAATTTTAGTTTCAGACAGCCTCCTGGAGTCCCGAGGGTAAGCAACAATGTGGAATTTTTACCTTTGGTGAGGAAAGCATGCAATGGCATCCAGCAGTACACAAAGCACTTATATTGGCTGCAGGCCCATGAATGAATTAGGCTCATGAATTTGTCTGTCTCTGCATGAAACAACTTTTAAGGAAATACTGACAACAAATGTAATCATACTTCCCTCCCTTCATACAATTACCAGAGGAGAAATCGAGTTTTAGCAAGAACATGACAGCTGTAATGTATATTGTTTATTAAATATGCAATCTATCATCAGGAATTTTCATCAGGAGAATCCAAGAATATGTCATAAAATTTTATTAAGATTAATCTCAATGTATCTTTTAAAGAGATTTGAAAGTAAGGATTGCGTTTTATTATGGCAGGAAAATGTAGGATTTAAATGTATGAACTTAAAATGGCTGAACTCTTAAAGCAGGTTTCTTTCTTTCTGTAGGAAGTGAAAGATATTTTGATAGAATTTTCAAATAGGACAGAAATTCCACAGCAATTCCATACAGTAACTGATCAGTATATCTCTTGAGTGCTCAGGCATTTCAGTATTAGATTCTAATTTGTTGCACTATAAATCACTTTAGGGTAGACATATTTAATAGGAAAAACTAATAATTCTGTCAGATATCTGTCAGGACTCTACTACTTGATACCTATAGTTTCCAGCTTGTTGAGCATCACTGTATTATCAAGGATAGTATCATTAAATGAAGGAGGAGATGAGATATCTAGGGCAAAAATGCTGATCAGATACAAGCTCCTGAGTTTGATGCCCTAAATAGTACATCCACATCAAGGGAAACTTCTAAGTCTAATAAATTGCACTACATTAAACAAATTGAGAGACTTTTATCAATCTTGAAAGACAATTTTACATGATTTACCAGAAATGAAAGCAAAAAGAGTGTGCTGCTGGCAAACTGTCAAAATAATAGATTTTGATCGAATAGTATAGTTGTTTTAATCTACCTCCATGATGAAACTTGGTTTAGTTAAGGTGAAAGAATGAAAACCATCTTAAGACTTTTGCCAAATAAAAATTAAATACATTTCTCTACTAGACAAATAAGCATATTTTCAGAATGCAGATTCTTCTTTTAGAAAGTTTCCCTGAATCAATATTACAACAAATGTCTAATAAGAGAGGGTGAAAAAATCCTACCATGTTTTTATAGACTTCAGGATGTCAAAAAGCTTGAAAAACCTAGTTGATAGTTGGTCATGGGAATGGGGAGCACAGCATAGGGAATGCAGTTAGCATTAATATGGTGGCTAGGTGGAGGGCCAAAGGAGGGAGAGAGCAATTGGGGGATCATTTTATGAACTATATAGATGTCGAATCAATGTAGTGTATACTTGAAACTAATTTAAATAAATAATTTTTTTTAAAAAAAGCTTGAAAAACCATAAGGATCCATGTCATCACATAATTTTTAAAATTGAAAAAAAATAGAGTTTAAATGATCTGATCAATGTCACAATTAGTTGGGTGGCAAAGTCAGGAGCAACAACTGAGAACAGTAGGCATTCACCAAGTACTTTGTGCTGTACACTTTCCTAACTAACTGTATAGTAAGATGTCAGCAACCCTATGAGGCAGTTTCATCATCCCTCATTACAGAAAAGAAAGCTAAAATTCTTTTAGGTAAATACCTAGGAGTGATTACTAAGTAATGGGTGGCAGTGATATCTCATGGTTTTAATTTATGTTTTCAGAATGCCAAATGATGTTGAGCATCTTGTCATGTGCTTATTGGAATTTCATATAGCTTCTTTGTTGCGCATTTGTTCAAACCTTTTGCTCAGTTTTAATTGGTTTGTCTTCCTATTAATAAGATATAAAAGTTGTTTTAAATAACCTAGATAAGAATTTTTTATGAGGTATATCTTTTCAAATAGTCGGAGGATTGGATTTTTGCTTTCTTACCAATGCTAACAATGCTTTTTGAAGAGCAAAACTTGTACGTTTTTTCCTTTAACAGTTCATTTGTTTGTGTCTTCTTCAGAAATTGCTCCTTAAACCAGATTACAAATGTTTTCTCCTAGAAGTTTATAGTTTTCACTCTTGTGTTTAGGTGTATAATCAATTTCAAATTTGTTTGTGTATGGGGAGAGGTAGGAGTTGCAGTGTATACTTTTCCATATAATATCTAATAGTTACAACACAATTTGTTGAATAAACTACACTTTTTCCATTGAATTATTGGACATCTTTATTAAAAATAAATTCATCATATATATAAGGTCAATTTCTAAAACTTTTATTCTGTTCAATTCTTCTAAATGCTGATAACACTGTCTTGATTATTATACCTTTATAATAAAACTTGAACACAGGTAGTCCACAAAATTTGTTATCTCATAAAAGAATTTGAATTGTTCTGGTCCATTGCATTTCTTTATAAATTTCATATTTTGCTTGTTAATTTCTACCAAAAAAATTCTGGTAGAATCTTGATTGGGATCACTTTGAATATGTAGATTGACATGTGTTGAGTTGACATCATAACAATATTAAATCTTTCAGTACATTAACATAGTATTATCTCTATTTTTAGGTCTTTTAAATTTTTTCCTTTCATAGTGTTTTGTAATTTTCAGTGTTCAGTTTCTGCATATGTTTTATTAAATTTATCCATAAGTATATCATATTTTGTATCAAGTATAAATGGCATTTAAAATTTTTTTTCAGTTACCAGTAGTTGTGTCCTAGTACAGATAAATGCTACTTATTACTGTATATTGACCTTGACCTATGACCTTGATAAAATCATTATTAATTCTAGCAGCATTTTGTTGTTCTTGTTAAATAATCTTTAATTGAAATATTTTCCTTCATAACTCTTAACTAGCTGGACATTTTACTACACCACTTTTGATATCATCTTTGATGTCATAAGGATGGTGGTCATAAAAATTGCACCCTACAGACTGGGCAGTCCCCAAGATCCCTTGAATGGTTCTAGAGAGTTTTCTAGCTAAAAATCAGTGCTGCATCTGTCAGGCAATGTTAACAATCTCATCAAAAGTGAAATTTTCATTGTGCTTAATGTTTTTATGCTTCTTTCTGTCCTTGGCAGTTCTTTGAGGGCTTTGATGATCAGGGCAGAAGCAGAAGGTATTACCTCAATCTGGGCCTGTTTTGAATGGTCATTTTCAATGTAATCCTCAGACCCTTCTAATCACTGGTTGCCTTGGTGATATCATCACCAACCATTTTTGGAGACCCAGTGGCCTGATCTTGGGGTCAGGGTAGACATGGAACTGACTTTACCACCAGTGCACCTCAGGTATACAACTTTGATCTTTTTGGGGTCAAACATTGGCATGGTGAAAGTTGCCAATTTCAGATGAACTCAGATTCAGTGCTATTGAAGAAATTTGCACTGTGGTCTCCTCCCAGCTGACAGCTGAAGCTCTAGCAGCACTTTCTAGATTCTTTAGAATTTTCTGCATGTTGACTATGATTAAAAACAGATTTATTTCTTCTCTTTTAATCTGTATGCCCTTAATATTTTTCTTCTTGTCTTATTGAATTGCCTAGAACTTCCAGAACAATGTTAAATAGACGTAGTGAGAACAGATGTTCTTGCCTTGATCATGATCCTTGAAAGAAAGCATTCAGGCATTCATCATTAAGTATAAAGAGCTAAAGCTCTTATAAAGATTTTTTTTATCAGTTTGAGAAAATGTCCATTCTCTTAGTTTTTTGAGAATTTTATGATGAACAGGTATTTAATTTTGGTGAACACTTACTGTATCAAATAATAATATTTTAATATTATTTTAATTTTGAGTATCAAACTAACTTTTCATTATTTTTATAAACCCCATTTAGTCAACAAAACATTATCATTTGTATATATTACAATATCTTTTTTCTAATACTTATCCATTTATAGTCTAGAAGCAAATCAGTAAATACCTTTTTTTTTTTTCTTTCAATGTCTTTGATTTTGGTATCAGGGCAATGATATCTTCACATAATGAGTTGAAAATGTTAGCTCCACCTCTATTTTCTGAAAGAATTTGTATAAATAAGTATTAGTTTTTCTTAAATATCTGGTAAAATTTATCAATGAAGCCATTTGGGCTTGAATAATAGGCCCCAAAGATTTCCAAATTTGAATCTCAGGGACCTGTGAATATTACCTTATGCGATAAAAGAGATGATTAAAGATGTTGAGATGCAGAGATTATTCTGAATTATACAAGTAGACACTAAATGTTATCACAAGTGTGCTTATAAGACAGAGGCAAGGGTTAGATTTAAATTAAAAAAAATAAAAATAAATATACAGAAGAAGGCAATGTGATGGCAGAGCAGAAGGAAGGAAAGAGTGAGTGAAAGCAATGGATCAGGGGGAGAGAGAGATGAAGCTATGTGAAGATGTTACTTTATTGGCTTTGCTGATGGAGGAGAAAGGAACCATAAACAAACAAATACACTTTTAGAAGCTGGAAAAGACAAGGAAATAGATTTTTCTGTAGAACCTCTGTAGAGAACACAGCCATGCCAATACCTTGGTTTCAGGCCATGGCAACCCATTTCAGACTTCTCATCTCCAGAACTGCAAGGTAAAATGTGTATTAAGGCACCAAGTTTGTGGTAACCTTTTTTTCAGCAGCAATAGGGAATTAATACAGGTCTATGATTTTGGCAGAAAAAGTTTTAATATCGATGCTATCCTTTAATAGATATAGAGCTATAATGGTTATTTTTTTTCTTGAGAGATGTGGTAATTGTGTCATTTACCATTTGTTCATTTCATTACATTTGTACATTTTATCTAAGTTCTCAAATTTACTAGTTTAAAGTTGTTTGTACTATTTTTTTAGACTCTCTTCTAATATCTGTAGGATCTGTAATGATGTAAGCTCTTTCATTCCTGGTATAAATAATTTTTGTTTTCTAGCATTTTCTTAGTTCTTTTGCCTAATGATTTGTCAATTTTATTAATCTTTTCAATGAACCTACATTTCTTTTATTAATTTTTCTGTATTTGTGGTTAGTTTTCTATTTTATTGTTTATCCTCTTTACTATTTCCTTTATTCTGCTTACTTTGAGGTTAAACTGCTCTTCTTTTTCTAAGTTCTTAAGGTAGAAATTTAGATCATTAATATTAGATTTTTCTTCTTTTATAACATAATCATTTAAAGCTATACATTTCCCTCCAGAAACACTTTAGCTGCATTCCACAAACTTTGGTATATTGTGCTTTCATTTTCAGGTATAAAATGTTTTCTAATTTAACTTGTAACTTTTTTTCATTCATGTATAATTTAAAATTTGTTAGTTAATTTCTAATTAGTTGGGGATAGTCCAGATATTTTTCTTTCACTGATTTCTAGTTTAATCTCACCATGGTTAGAGTACATACTTTGTATGATCTTTTAAAGTTTTTGAAGAAATATTTCATATCCTATCATATGTTCTACCTTGGTAAATGTGCCAATTGCACTTGAAAATAATGTGTATTGTGCTGTGTTTGGGTGAATTGTTCTATCAATTTCAGTTATATCAAGCTGCATCATAGTGTTGTTCAAAGTTTCTGTATCCTTACTGATTTTCTGTCCATATGTTCTATCAATTACTCATTTCACTCAAGATGATTGTTGATGTCTCCAACAATAACTATGGAATTACCAATATCTTTTTTTAGTTTTATCTTATTTTGCTTCATCGTTTTCCAAAGCAAATAAATACTCTAAGAAAGGAGGTCAGCAACCTACATTCAGGAATAAACCTGCCTAAAGTTTAGTCAAGTTGAAGTTTGTGTTAAGGCCGTCTTGGTCAGTAGGTAGTATCACTTCTTTCTTTCAGAATGATTGGACTTATTTTCTATTATTTTTACATAAAAGAGCCCAAATATTATTGCCTTTCTCTTACTAAAATTAGAGCATACTCTTATCTACAGCCAACATTTACAGAAAGGCATTGTGATACTTTATCCTTAAAAAAGGAGTCTTCTAAGAGTTTAGTAAGTGGCATATAATGAAGACAAAATATTTAAGAACTGTTATTCATGTACATAACACACTTAAGATTTAATAGCATTTTCAGTGGTTGACAGGCTTAGGAAATATGCCAAAATTTTTAGCTTGAATCACTGTCTTCTAGGCTTTATTCTTAGAGAAACTTTCAAAGCACTCCAATAAAAACACTTAGCACTTAGGCCTTCCATGAACCCACAGTAATGGATGCTCAAACATGTGCCTATGTAGGCAAGAGAAGAGAGATCATAAAGAATGTGGCAAAAAGTAAGGCTGAATTTCTGTGTCACCAAGCAGGTGTTTAGCATCTTGGAACAGGATTATTGTGTGTGTGTGTTTTTTTTTCCCCAGAAGGGCTCTTTTTTGCTCTCATGTTAAGGAAGTTCCTGTTTCAGATTATTAACAGTGGCTAAATATTACATTTCTGCAACTGCTTTAAATTTAACAAATCTGGTTGCAGGTTTTAGAGCTCAACTGGTTTTCCTCCATTTGGATCTTGTCCTTTGCACTATATCTTCTTTGACAAGAACAGAGCAGTATGCTCACAGAAGAATAGATGAAATGTTAGTTTAAAAAAGAACAAATTTACTTAACTTGAATCAATCCAACAGAAGCTGATATGCAAGAAGTTCTACACTGCAAGCCTGTGTCCTGAAGGCACAGGCTGAAGATGGCACTGGAGGGACCAGAGCCCATATGCAAACCTGCCCTTTGGCAGATGCATGTGCTTGGGCTGCCTTTGAATAGCCAGATGGGCCTAGTCTGACTTCAGAGCTTTGAGAGTAGCTCAAATTAAAGGTAATGACATTTGCATTTAAATAGCCCCAAGAAGGAAAAATTCAAAGTAGTGTACTTATTAAAACCTAATTACAAGTGTGCATATTCGAGAAGTTTGACAAGAAAACTCTTAAACCACACAAAAATTAGTATCTCTAGTTCTCTCTATAATGGTTATTTGTTCATTTTCTATTTATAGTAAGTCATATTTCCTCAATATTTGCAATGCAATGAGATTTCTTTTAAACTATGCCTCTAATATGATGCTGGTATTGACAAGAATAACAATAACAATAACAATAACAATAATAATAATAACTATAATAATAAATGTTTAGGGGCCATAAATATATGATAAGCATCTTAGTAGATATTAATATGCATTATCTTCTTTAATTCTATAAACAATAGACTTATTAAAATTTAAATAGAAAGAAAATTACAAATATTTGTGAGGGTATAGAGAAACCAGGATTTGATTTCCTGCAGATATGAGTATAAATTTATACAACTTTTTTGGACAATTTGTTGGCAGCAGCTACTAAAATGAAATATAAGCTTACCCTATGACCTACCATTTCCACTTCTAGGTCTATACTTAGTAGAAACACATACACATGTTTAAAAAAGACATATACAAGAATATTCATAGCAGTATTGTTAAAAACACAACACTAAAAGCAATTCAAATGCTCACCAACAGTAGACAGGTATAATAGGGAGTCTGACCCTATTTTTGGATATTTGACTACTAACAGCTTTTATGATTCACCTCTCCTCCTCAGTGTGTCCTGCATCTAGGAAAGCTGCTAAAAAAAACCTAGATGCTTCCTCCTTTGACACAAGCAAGAGATTCAAATCATGCAAACCCCTCCTCTATGAGGGCTCTCATTCCAGGCCCACTCCCTAGCCAAAATAAACACCCAGGTCACTCTTTTTTTTACTTGATCTCAAGTCATTTGAGAATGGCTTGAGATGCTTGTCCTACTCTCCCTGGTAACCTCAGCTATGTAAGCAATAATCCTTTTTATACCCTCTCGGTGTGTGGGTGTTTGTGGTGTCCTCATTCTCAGGCATCTGAATTGAACTTTCTGTGAGAATTTATCAGCTTCTACTGATATCCTTATCACAAGGCAAACCAGTATATTACCTTGTTCCCATTTTTTAAGATGCCTATCTTGAATTATAAATGTTTGGTATTGAAATAAAACTTTATAAGTAAAAATAAACTTTTGAATTCAGGTTTACATTTGATGCATATATGAAAGCCTATCTATGGCACACATTTTTTTCACTGAATATTTAATTTAAGATTCTCTAAAAATACCAAGTCTTTTGAAAAAATGAGTGAGTTTAGTCACAATTATTAATTAGATGAAAAAATAATAAAAGTCCAGAGCAATAAAGCAAGAAAGAAAGACAGAGAGGTAGAGAGAAAAAAAAAGGAGGAGAGAGGAGAAGAGAGGAAAGGAAGAGAGGAGAGGATAGGAGAGGAAGGGAGGGGAGGGGAGGAGAGGGGAGGAGAGAGGAAGGAAGGGAAGGGAAGGGAAGAGAGAAGAGAAGAGAAGAGAAGAGAAGAGAAGAGAAGAGAAGAGAAGAGAAGAGAAGAGAAGAGAAGAGAAGAAAGTCATTTAAATTGGAAGGAAAGAAAAATTATTTGTAGGTGATATAATTTTATATGTGAAAGACCCTAAATGTTCCATGAAAACATTTTTAGAACTAATAATGAATTCAGACAAGTTGCAGGATACAAAATCAGAACATGAGTGTCAAAAGAATAAAAATGTATGAATAAACTTAACAAAAAAACTACAAAATGCTGCTGAAAGTAATTTTAAAAGATGCAAATAAATGGGAAAATACCCTGTGTTCATGAATTGGAAGACAATATTAAGATGTCAATTGTATACAAAGTGATCTATAGATTCAATGAAATCTCTATCAAAATTCCAGAAACAATTGGTCAGAAATAGAAAAATCCATTCTAAAATTCATGTGGGATCTCAAGGCACCCTGAATAATCAAAATGATATTGAAAAAAAGAACAAAGCTGGAAGTCTCACATTTCCTAATTTTGTCATTTACTACAGTAATTAAAACAGTGTGCTACTGACATAATGATAGTCATATAGATCAAAGGAATATAATAAAGAACACAGAAATAAACCCTCATATTTGTGGTTAAATATTTTTGACAAGGGTATCAAGACCATTCAATGGGAAAAGGACTTTTTTTCAACAAAAGAATAAGTTGTACTCTTACTTTATATCATGTACAAAAATTAAAAATGGATCAAAAATCTAACCTATAAGAGCTAAAAATATATAAAACTTTTAGAATAAAACCTTGGAAAAAAGCTAAGTTATGAACATGTCCATGTTTTCTTGGCTATGATATCAAAAGCAGAAATAATAAAAGAAAAAAATAAGTAACTTGAATTTCATCAAAATTAAAACCTTTTCTATGTCAAAGAGCACTATCAAAAGAATGGAAAGACAACCCATAGAGTGAGAGAAAATATTTGCAAATCATATATCTGGTCATGAATTAATATCCAGAATGTTTAAAGAACTTCTAAAATTCAAGAATAAAAAACAACTAAATTCAGAAATGAATAGAAATTCCTTGAAAGAAGATATACAAATGACCAATAACCACATATAAAGATGTTCAAAATCACTAATCATTAAGGAAATGTGAATCAAAACTACAATGAGATATGACTTCACACCCATTAGGATGGTTATTATTTGAAAAAATGGCAAGCATATGAAGAAATTAGAACCCTTGTGCATTGCTGATGGAATTATAATAACGGTGCAGCCTCTGTGGAAAACAGTGTTACAGTCCCTCATTAAACACAGAATTATTGTATAGTCTAACAATTCCACTTTTGGATATATACCCCAAAGAATTTAAAGCAGGGGCTCAAACATATATTTGTACACCCATGTTCATAACATCATTGATTCACAGTAGCCGAAAAGGTAGAAGCAACCCACGTGTCTATTAATGGATAAATAGATAAACAAAATGTGATATACACATGTGATAAAATATTATTCAATCTTAAAAGGGAAGAAAATTCTGGCACATGCTACAACATGGATAAGCCTTGAAGACATGCTAAGTTAAATAAGTCAGTCAAAAAATGGACAATTTTTATTATATGATTCCCTCTATATGAGGCCCCTAGAGTAGTCAAATTCATAGAGACAGAAAGTGGTTGTCAGGGTCTAGAGGGAAGGGATAGTTGGGAGTTATTGCTTAATGGGCACAGAGATTCAGTTTGAGAAAATAAAAAAAAAATTCTGGAGATGGTTTTAGGTACTAGTTATTCAATAATGTAAATGTACTTAGTGCTGCATTTATATGCTTAAATGATTCAATTGGTGAATTTAATGTTATATATATTTTACCACAGTAAACAAGAGTAAATATAATCTTGTGATTTGGAAGATAAAATAATCAGAACTACAGAGAATGGGTCTTGTTATTTTTATGGTGAATGGCAACCACTCAATTAGCACTAAATCAATTCCATTAATAAATGTGCACTTAAAGTCTAAAACATCTAAAATAAAATTTACACTAAAAAATGTACCTCTACTTTGCTATATTTATGCTGATGTTTTTAGATTTATTTTCTGAAAGAAGAATGTGATATCATTGGTGATCCAAAGCAAAAGAAAATGTAGAAGGACATCAATTACTAAAATCAATTTTAAAGCTTGAATTATCTAATCTGACACCTTCAGTCATTAAAGTGATTTGATAACTGCCAGATATGTTTCCTTTGGTGCTCAATAAACCAAGAGCAATCTTGGCAATATGATTAATTAATGCAGGAGTGCTTTGTCTTTGTATGTACTTCAAGGCATTTTTCTTTATATGTGTTTGATTACTAGATAATTGAGAAAAGCTAGGATTTATAGGATTTATATAGCCATGGCATATCTTTGGGTTGGTACCTTGATGTACAACTATGTTCTTTCACAAAATGTCCTTTGAAAACACTGTCAGAGAAGAAATTCTTTGTTGGATGAATCCTGGTCCAAGTAAGTATATGTTTATATTCATGAGATCAAATAGGCAAAGAGCTTTTAGAGACTTGGAGCAAACTCTTGCAGAACTAGCCATGAAGACTTGCATGAATGGTGTATACTTGAACCAATGGTGTATACTTACTCTAGAGTTACTTAGGACTTCACTCTTCTGCTTAATTTATGTGTTTAAAATTAGAAAGTCTGTGAATAAATAAATATACTGTGCTGCATCCAGACAATAGAATATTATTCAGCACCAAAAAGAAATAAGCTATGAAGCCATGAACAGACATAGAAGAATGTTAAATATATGCTACTAAATGAAAGAAAGCAATACAAACAGGCTACACACTATATAATTCCAACTATATGACATTCTGGAAAAGGCAAAACTATGGAGACAGTAAAAAGATCAGTAGTTAAGAGGGGTTAGAGAGAGGGAGGGATGAATAGGTAGAGGACAGAGGATTTTTAGGATAGTATAACTATTCTATATGATAGCATCGTGGTGAATATATGTCATTATACATTTTTACAAATCCATAGACTGTATAACACCAAGAGTGAACCCTAATGTAAAGTGTGGACTTCAAGTGACAATGATTTATCCATGTAAGTTAATCAATTGTAATAGATGTACCACTATGGAGCAGGGTGTCCATAGCTGAGAAAGCTGTACAAGTGTGGGGACAGGATATAGAAACTCTGTATTTTCCTCTCAATTTTGCTATTAATCAAAAACTGCTTTAAAAAATAAAGTCTATTTAAAAAATTAGAAACTCTACTTAATGACAAGCAGAAAGTTAAACATTTCATTGAGTTGATTGACTCGTTTATGTGTTTTAGAGTTACTTAAAATCAGTCTTGGTATTTTAGGGCAATGAGGATCTTCATTCAGACAGTTAATATGCTAGTTGCTACTGTGTTATCTTGGACAACTCACATAACCTAGCTGAGAAGAGAGATAAAAATTTTACACTTAGTTTTATGGTATAATGAAACAAAATGGCTAAAATATGCATAACATATGGAGTAAGTCTTTAATAAATATTAGCTTTTATTTGTTGTATTAAGGTCTAAAAGGGAATCTACATGCACTTCAGATCTTTAAAAGCTTTCCTGTAATTATTTTTCATGAAATAGACTTTTTATTATATGAAACAAAAGTAATTGATGAGGGTAATTTCATAAAAATAGAAGTTAAAAGAGTTGATTTTATTGACTATTTAATTCTGTTTATATAGTCGGTTCAGATTCTGCCCATCTCTGTGTCCACAGACCAGATCAAGATTAGATCATCCCAAGTAGATGATTATCTGTATTCTTCTCAGAATGCTGTAATAGAGACTATTTCAGACTGATTTATGCTAACATATTGAAAACAGAAGTCTTACGTGTTTAAATAAGAATGTGACATTTAAATATTCTGCTGGCTATAATCACTATGATGTAATAAACTATCTGAACCCTACTGACCATATTGAAAATGCATCCCATATTTACTAGTAGCAGAATAATAGAACGTGATTATAAAACAAAAGCAGCTACTATGTCTGCTTCCCCAGTTCCTAATTGTTAAGCTATTATTACAACAATGTATAACTGGTCGTTTTATGATGATGAATACCATGACCACCTGTATATTTTTGGTTTCAACATGTTGTGATGGTGTGTATTTTTGTAAGCTCTTATAAATTAAAGTAGAAAAAGAGGTGCTTTAGGGTTTATAAGAAACATGGACAAGATAATACATAACTGGGGCCTTAAATTGTATAAATTAGAGCATGAAGTTATATTAGTTCTATTAAATTGAGATATCTACTAACAGAAAAAATTGCAAAGACAAGGCTTTTCATCTATTTCTTTATATTTTTAGTAAACACTCCTGATTTGACTGATCTCATAAGTCAAATAAAGAAAATACAAATAAAACTATACAGAGGGCTTCGATCTGTTCTTCTACTGACTGATTTTTTTTCTTTTTTTAGTAATTCCCTTTCTATGCAAAGGGAATTATTTTATTTTGAGAAAGGGCATTGCATTCTCTATTATCTTGATTTTTGTAACAATGCCAGGGTGGGTGAACCCTGGGAGTTCTTGCTGCTTGTGTGTGTTTGTTTTCAGGGGTGAGGGAATGGGGTGAAGAAGAAAAGCCTCTCTGGACATAAAGCAAAGAAAGAGATTCTGCTGTTTGCTGATGCACTTAGACTCTCCACGGGTCAGTTGGTAATTTCACCCTGTGAATCATAGCCTTGGACTGCTGCTGCATGTGGTGAAGGCAGCCCTTGATTTCATTTACAGAAAAATAAACAATATCCCACTGCTCTCCAAATTGGTTTCAAACTTTTGCATTCTTATATGCTAGAAGCCAGTAAATTTATATTAACAAATTTAATATCACACATTTTCTGAAGAAATACACACACATGTACATATACAGAAAATAAAATTTCAGTATGTAAGTTAATTACTATGTATGTGGATTAACTTTGCATCTACTCTGACTCAATCCAATTGTATTTTTTTTTTCATAAAGCTAAATTTATTAAATTTAAATGACTATTCCTTATTCTGAGATAATGTTTCTTCCTACATTTTCATATGCTAAAATGTCTTATCCTTTATAGAATGATGGCAATTTGGTTTCTCTGGTTTTGTTTTATGTCCTTAGCTGATGAAATTAAAAACTAGAAACACTTAAACATCCCAATTAATTTTTTTTTTGCAAATTTACTGGTGCTTATAACTCAGAGCCTCATAACCACAGTCTAGGTAAAAACATACCTTCTAGGTTGCATGATTCACAATATTGAATTATTGCTTAGCAATTTCTTCAAACAAGTTATGTAACAGGATCAAAGTGAGAATTCATATTAAACCAGTGTAAAAATGTATTGAGCTCTTAAAGTGTGGGGCTAAATTCAAAGAACAGTGACAATCATAGGATCACATTTATAGAATTAGAGTAGTATCACAAGTATGAATAAGATCGCATGTCTTCAATTATAATGCATTTGACCCAGTATCACTTCTAAAACCTGAAAAGAGTTCATTTGACCTTAGAAAGCTCTTTCTTCCCTTGCTTCAGGCTCTTATTTCATTTCCTTTAGATAGAGAGAAATATCACCACAAACGAAAGAGCATTTGAATGAATAAGCATATCACTGCGAGAAATAATACTTTTCTTTCTAAAATTGTGGAAGTATGTGCAAACTGTAGAGGTATATGCAAGCAAGATGCACAGAAAAGGCATTTGTTGGAATTTGGGGGTGTGATATTACATAGTGAGGTTATGCATGGCATGAGTTTGAACAAGAGCAATTCAAATTGATGCTGAAATAGAGAGGTACATAAAATGCAATTGCTGAATTTTGTAGGACGGGAACAGACTATGTGGATTACATGGATTGAGAATTCTATAATCAACATGTTGCTTCTGATAGCTGTAAGAGAACAACCTTTAATGGAGCTGTATTAGGTGTTGAATTTGACAACTCCTGTCAGACAAGGCAATTCAGAATCAGGGCAATGTAAAGAGAAAATCCTGAAGACAATACCTAGGCTTCTCCATATCCAAGGAATAAGTGGTTAGTATTTGCTATATCTGCCACAGTGGGGTTAGACGTACATTAATTTGCAACTTGTTTGTATATAAATATATGCTTGCATTAATTATGTAATTATGTGTCAATAATATATAGATTCTTCCTTAGCTTGCTTGTTTGTCATGGTGATCATTTCAAATAAATATTTGCTGACTGCCACATATTTGCTTGTTACTTAACCAACAATAGGATGCAGGAGACACAAATATTTCAACTTCTGAGCATAATATTCAATATTTACAATAAAATTAGAAAAATGAAAAAGTAGTCAAAAGCAGAAACTCAGCTATTTAAAAAATAAAAGTATGAAAGGATTGAGCTCTTTATCTCTGCAAATTTGAACAGAGTAATTTATATAGTACATGGGCATTGTCAGAATCCAAGTGAATCAGTTAATTTTCTAGTTACTTTGAAACTTAATTGCTCCTAGAAAGTGATGTACTGTTTTCTGGTGTTTTTAAATTGTGGCTCATAAACTTTTTTATGTAAAACCATTAAAGAATATTTTAGGTACTTACCGAAAAAGGAAGAGAATTTGATATTAGGGAATGAGGATGCTCTTTCCCTCATGTTTGAAAATGGAACTTTGGTAATCATTATCAAGGTTTAAATTTTATTTTATTATAAAAATATGTCATTGCATTGCTTTTCTAGTGCTACCATAACAAAGTGCTATAGACTGGGCTGCTTAAACAACAGAAATTTATTTTTTATACTTCTGGAGGCTAAAAGTTCAAAATCAAAGAGTTGGCAGGTTTGGTTTCTTCTGAGGCCTTTCTCCTTGGCTTACAGATGGTTGCCTTGTCTTTGTGTCTTCAAATGGTCTTCCCTCTATGTGTGTACACTGCTGGTCTCTCTCTGTGTCCAAATATCCTCTTCGTGTAAGGACACAGTTTTCTCTTCTTATTAGATTGGACCAGGGCCATTCTAATGGCCTCATTTTACCTTAATCACTTCTTTAAAAGGCCTAGCTCCAGATACAGTCACATTCTGAGGTACTGGGGGTTAGGGCTTCAACATGTGAATTTCAAAGGAGAGGAACACAGTTCAGTTTATAACAGTCAAGCTTATTGAAAATACTTTAAAATAGAAAGTTATAGGGTAAAAAGTGAAAATTTTCTTTTTATTCTTTCTTGACTCACTTCTCAGAGGTAAAGTGAGCTCATAAATTCTTAAATATTTGTGTAAGAGATTAACTAGGTACTCACTAAACCTATTCTTTCTTCTCCCTGGGCAAAAACCTAGACTATATTTCTCAATCTCTTACAGTTAGATGAGGCCATGTGACTGCACTTTGATCAGTAAAATGTGGTCCTACATTTTTAGACCAGACCCATAAAAACTTTCATGGGCATGTTTTTCTGTTCTTCCTCTTGCATTTCAATAAAAATGACAGTGTTGAAGAGGGAAGAGTCACGTTTAGAAAGACCTTGAATCACTGCTGAGAAGATTGATACTTGCTCAAAATAGAAAAACACATTTTGAATTCTACATGAACAAGTTAACTTCAATTGCCTTAAGCCACTGAGATGTGGAGACTTATCTGTTACCACAGCTAGCATGATCTTAACTAAAACTATAGAAATTTTCTAAATTAACACATGCTTACATCTGTGCCCCATCATGCTACACATTCATTTTTGCAACTTGCTTTTTAAAGACAAAATAGCAAGCCACTTTCTATATAGCTCCATAAGGATCTCCCTTTTTTCAATGTAGTAAAATTTATGCATTTACCATTTTAACCATTTGAAAGTATAAATTCAATAACATTTAGTACAATCACAATGTGTGCAACCATCACCACTTCCTTGTACCCCCTAAGCAGTTGCTCCCCATTACCATCTCCTCTCAGTCTCTGATGACCACCAATCTGCTTTCTGTCTCTTGATTTTCTTATGAATATTTTAGATCAATTCAATCATGAAATGAGGCCTTTTGCATCTAAATTCATTCACTTAACAAAACGTTTTCAAGGACTATTCATATTATGGCATGTATCAGTACTTGATTCCTTTTTGTAGTTGAATAATTCTTTCTTGTATGGCTATGCAACAATTTCTTTATTCATTCATCCATCGATGGTCATTTGGGCTGTTTACAACTGTTGACTATTGCAAAGAGTGCTGCTATGAACATTAATGTACAAGTTTTTCTTTGAACACTTGTTTTCAATTTGTGAGGAATACACCTACGAGTGTTGAGTTATACAATAATTCTGTTTAATTTATTGAAGAACTGCCAAACTGTTGTATAGAAGCTAAATCTTTTTATATCCCCACAAGCAATGTATTAGCGTTCTCCACATCCTTATCAACACTTGTTATTTTCCTTTCTTAAAAAAATTATAGCTATCCTAGTTCATGTGAAATAGTATTTCATTGTGGTTTTAATTTGTATTTCCCTAATGACTAAGGATATTAAGCATCTTTTTGTGTGCTTGTTGGCCATTTGTATACCTCCTTTGGAGAAATATTTTTCAATTCTTTGTCCATTTCATAATTGGGCTATTTGTCTTTTTGTTGTTGTCAAAGTTTTTTTTTTTTTTAAATTCATTCTCTGCTAGATCCTTATTAGATATATGTTTTGCAAATATATTCTCCCAGTCTCTGGGTAGCCTTTTCACTTTCTTGATAGTGTTTCTTGATGCATATTTTTTTAAAAAAAAATTGAAGTCCAATTTATTCTGTTGTTGTTTGTTTGTGTGTGTGTGTCATATGTAAGAATTAATCACCTAATCAAAGGTCTTAAAGATTTACCCTTATGTGTTATGGTTAGCTCTTATACTTCTTATATTTACATATTTGATCTATTTTGCACTGATTTTTATATATGGTGTGAGGAAAGGGTTTGACTTTATTAAGGTAAGCCAAGAGAAAGTTGGATTATTATTACACTTAGTTAAAAACTGAAAGAAATACATTGTAAGTAGCCAGGGAGAGCATAGGTGGAATACGATGAGAATGTAAAGGATTTTGAGAGAGTAAAAGAGGAACATGTAAAACCAAGTCTTAATAAGGAAACATAAAGTTATGTTCACAGAAAGGAAAACATAAATGTTTCTTGGAGTTTTGACAATGATTTTAGAAAAGCACTAACCAATAATAACTGTGGTTATTACTATTCTGTAATCCTCCTCCATTACCCAAGTTTTTAGTTAAAGTTTGCTACAAACAGCAGGATTTTTTTCTTATTCTGAGAGAAGGAAGGGAAACAGTTGATGTCCAGCATGGGATACAATAGCAAATAGAGAACAGCTGTCAGAAAAAAAAAACAATTTAAAATGCTGCAGAAACAAGAAACATGAACAAAAGAGACAAAGGAAAGTGCAGCTTTCTCCACCTTGTTTCTATTAAAGTAATCCTTAAGAACATATGGTATGGCTCTACAAACGAAGCATTTGATCCATGCTTTGGTAACCAATAATGGATAAGGAGAGCCTGTTTATGGAGGGAAGAGCATAGGAAAAGCACACACAGGACGTAAACAGTCAGTTTGGCTCTGGCATTGGGCAAATACATGATAACATGGAAACTAAGCAGCAAAACCTGCTTGTATGTCTTTACATTATGGTGGCTGGCTTCCTCTAGAGTAAGTAAATGAAGAGTCTAAGGCAGAAGCTGTAATATCTCTTATAACCTGGCTTGAGAAGTCTCACACTATCACTTTTACAATATCCTATTGGCCACATAGGTTAGCCGTAATTTGAAGTAGGAGTATACAAGGGTATGAATACTGGGAGGAGAGTATCATTGGAGGATATCTTGGTGGCTGGCTATCAAAGTGTGGTTTTCTTTGAGAGAAGGAAACCTTTAGTATATGTCCCCAGATTTCAGCTTAATGCATTACCTTTCTGAAAAACAAAAGATGACTGAGCTTTTGAGCTTGTATAATTGAGAGAATTGTAGCTCTGTGCCTTATAGAAAGAGATGGTGAAGCTTGTTTGAAAGAGAAGATTATAAGTTTGATTTCTTCTTATATATTTTCTTTGAGGAAAGAAATATGTAAAATATGTATTTATTTGTTTTTAAACCCCTAAATTTCAAAAGCTAATTGAAATTGATGTTCAACATATATTCTTCTATATTCAGCCCCTTCCAAGTGCATGAGTTTCATGGTGAATAAGAAGTGGTACGAACCATTGCCTCAGTTTAGATGGAACTTTTTGCTTTTTGAAGGATGCTATAATATCAAAAGAACTTGAATTTTTTTTTTCAAGAGAGCTTCTTAACAAGGGCAATGTTAGTGGAGAAGTGATGAGGGACTGAAGATTTTTAAAAGGGCAATATAGAGATGATTTCATTTTCTGTGCTATATAAAGTTAACAAATTTCAAAAGAAATCATAATAGATTTGAAGTTTTTAGAGATGCATTTTTCTTTGCCATAAATCCAAACCCCTAATTTCTACTGTGATTTTATGATAACAGCTAACATGACTGCATGTATCTATTCTAATCACACAGAGCCAGACATTTTATAACACGCAGCCTTAAGGATGTGTCTGGCCTTGCTGAATCTCTATGGGTGCTATTCTTATACTCTGGGTTTGAAGCTTCGTTATTCCCTAATAACTTGTTAGAACTGCACATACCACCCAAATGGAGATTTGTAAGTGCAAGCATGAGTGTGTATGTGAGAGAAGCTATAATAATTTCTTGTATCCTATCTCATTCCATCGAAAAGCTTCACACCCTTGTGTTGTTGTAGCAGATGGATAACCTGTTTGTTAACATAGAATTTTAATTTTTTTCCCGAAAATTAGTAATATGGCAAAGTTTTGGCAATATTAGGGTTTTTCTCTCGTCTCTCCATTGAGCTTCCTCAAATGTTCTCACATTGTACCTGATCATTATGACTCTCATTTTAATGAAGTTATGAATTGAAATTTGAGTAAATTGTTATTATAATATCAGAATTAAAAGACAGTCTCATGAACTACTAGCATTTGTTGTCTCTTTTTTTAAATTTGTATGTAAGCTGCGTTTTTGCTATATGAAACTATATAGAATTAAAATTGAGATTTTCAGTACAGTTTCCCCTAAACATCCAACCATTAACAATAAACTAGAACTGCCCTAGCATTCTAATTTTCTACCACTCTCCATCCTGGATTAAGTGATGTGAATTATTTATTACCCTGTCATATCTATTTGTCTGTAAGGGGTGTTTCTTTTGTTCATATTAAAATTGACTGCAGTTTTTATAACCTAACCAAAGAGTTGCCTAATTCCCTCTTTTTACTGTTTATTTAAATAGAAAAAAAATATTTCTTGGAAGATCCATTTTAGCACAGCATTGATTTCATGTATTTCTCCTCATGATTAGAGCAACACTGTATGCTACCTTCCCAATCTGTCACTGGCTACCATGGGGGAAATTTCAGGTGACACTAATAAATCTTGCAAATTTAGAAGAGCTGAACAGGCACAAAGCCATGTAATGAAGCATATTGCAAATAGTTAACACAGGAACCATTATGTCTGAGAGAAAAAGACATAAAAGCTGCTACTAGCATTAAACATAGGACTTTTGTTTTTCTTTTTTGTTGTTGTTTTCAGTTTTATGCTTTGATTCTTTTGTCTATTTGTTGACAGCGCTCTCATTCCTATGCATTGAAAAATTTTAATTTAATGAATACTAATTTTAAGGAAAATAAAGCATATATTTAACAGTACTAATTTGGGGACTATACAATTGAGAAAGGGTGACTGCTATAAGTATTCAATGGTTATTAGTGATAAGAAATAGCCCTCTGGCTCGCCACCTAGCCATTGCATTAATGCTAACTGCATTCCCACAGTGTACTATTATTTCCCAGAAGATATCTGGGCATTATCCAGCAGTAATTGGAAGACTGAGAAGGAAGTGTTTTGGATAATATTCTATTCCAACGTACTTCTTAAACACTCAAGTTGCTCTGTAGTTTCATAATGAAGCTTTTGTCCACCTTTAGAACCTCTCTAAAAATGACAACCAGATGGATTTAATCGTTTGCATTTATGAATAAAATCCATGTGTGGTACTTTTCCTGGGCACTTTAATGATGTTTTTCATGACTCGATCTGTGGAACTGGAGAGGATCTGGAATCCTCTCTCCTCTTTGTCCTGTTTGTCGGGAGATGGGAAAGGAATTCCAACATTGCTACTGTTGAACCAAAACCCTCACAGCATGACTCCTGATTTTCCTACTGTATATATTACTGTAACTTCAACCCCAAACGTCTGAATTGTTTCTGTCAATTTAGTGTCTGAGTTTTTGTATAAATGCAAAAGAAACTTCAAAATAGAATTGCAGATTTTTACTTTTAGAAGTATTTTTTTCTGAAATACTATTGAGGTATTTACCTTGATTAACTGATGTGATCTATACGGGAAGTTGACAGAAGTGAACTCGTCCTCAGAATAACACCAAATCTTCACTACTAGGAAATGTATGATGCTGGAGAAGTTTTCCTCTCCTATTCTGTTTCATCTTTTTATTTGATCTAGTCCCTCCTGTGACCAGTGCTGCTGAATATAGAATGGCTGATTAGGGTGAATGGTGCACTCTGTGGCAAGGAAGACAGACCAATTTGCTGGTACTTTAGGGGATAGAATCAGTGGCATTTTACTTATTGGTTGATGGAGTGGGCCAGTCACAGACAGTGCCATAAAAATGAGTGTGTAAAGTTTGCTTTGTTAATGTCCTGGCATGGGAGCAAATCAGATAACAATATAGGATGGGGAATGACAGATTTAATTTGAGTTCTAAGAGAATAAAGACATTGTCTACCAAAGTTTGAGAAATAAGAGTTATATGTGCTTTATAAATTTTCCTTACTCTTTCATGGTTAAAGTTTGTACATACAGTTAACTGCATGGGTAATTATTTTAAGCTTTTTACCAAATGCAAGATATTTTATTTCTGCAGAAAAATAACTGTTTGGAGTAAATTACATTGACCTATTCATATAAACTATCAATGCCTTGATGTAATAATCCATAAATTAGTTAGAATTTATATTACTTTATTTCTTTCCACAAAGTTTTAATCAATCTATTTCTATTGATATTAAGAAGAGGCTGAATAGAAAATTTTCCACCCTTTTCTTATATTTTGATATTGACATATAGAAAAGCTGTCACACTATTGGAAAACTAACCAATGTTTCATGAGCTCTCTTATTTAACTCTAGTAAATTCATTAAAACTACTTAAATCCTTTTTTAAAAAAAGAACACCTATCAAAATTTCTATAATTAGCAATTACAATATTTTGAATAATTGGTAACTCATATACTAAAAATGCAATCTGGGTAAAAGTTGCCCCAACATTTCTTTGTTTCATTTGTTCTAAAATGTAAGAGTTTCAGAAAACTGAATTTTTGTACATATTCTGTTTTGTGACTCTGAAGTGTGTCTATTGAGATCGTTTCCAATTTTTCGCTATTATAAATAGTGCTCTATTCATTTCTATATTTTTCTTTTTGAACATGTTCTTGAAATTCAAATAACTGAATCACAGGTTAGGATATATTTAAGGCACTTGATATATATTAGCAAATTGTCTTCATCAGTCTCTTATATTCCGACTACAGTACATAAAAATGTCTTTCTTATTGTACTCTCATTAGCATTTTACAAATTATTTGTTAATTTATAAAAGAAAACTCAACTTTCATTGATCTTTAATATGCATGTCATTGATTAATAGCAAGATTGAATGGTTTTCTTGTTTATTAGCCACTGCATATTTTTTTACTTTCCTGTTTTTAAATTAAGAAAATTAGTGTTTCTTACAGTTTTATGTAACTATTTATATTTATATTTTTATATAATAAAAATATTAAAAGTTTGTTGTACTTGCAGATGTATCCTTTTCTGTTCATTACATTTTAGTATTTTTCATGCTATTTTAACATTTATTACATTCTTTTTTTCATATTAAAAAATTAATAATTCACGTTCTGGGTAACTCAGTATGATTTGAAGGATGCATAAGATCTTTTCAGATGAAAAAGAGAAAAAGGAAATTTCAGAGGGGAAAGCATACAAACCTGGACCTATCTGAGGAAGTGACAGAGGTGAGTGTTGCTGAAACAAAGTGAGCTGAAGGGGTGGTAGGCCAATTGACCAAATATTAATTTTCTGCAAGATATTTAACAAAATGTCCAGTTTTCTAAATTTGCTATTCTAAAAAAGGGTTTTTTTAAAATTAAATTTTGGTGCAATTTTTTTTCCAAATGAGGCATTTTCATTCTTTTTTTAAGATTTCTGAAAAATTTTAATTTATCAGTTTCTTTTCTCATCATAGCAGCATTAAAAGTAGTTTTCATGTTGTCAAAAGCTAAGAGTATAGTTATTTTACTGCACTAATGAATATGATTAATAGTCAGAAAAATATATTTCATAATAAATATAAAATCAGAATTTTATCTGAAAACTTCAGTTTGCACTGCTGTATCACTTTTCCATTTTTTTATTGTGATACAATAACACAACATAAAATTAACTATTTTAATATTTTGTCAATCTAAAACTTTGTACCCATTAAATATTAAATTCCAATAACTCTTCTCACAGCCACTGGCAAGCACCATTTGCTTTTTTTTTTTTTTTTTAAGTTTTTATCTCCCTTTTTTTTTCACATTCCAGCCTCAGCCCCTAGTAATCACCATTCTATTCTGTTACTGAATTCAGTTTTGTTTTGTTTTGTTTTTGAGATTCCACTCATAAGTGGTATCATACAATATTTGTCTTTCTCTGTCTGGTTATTTCAGTTCATATGTGTCCTTCACATTTATCCATGTTGTCACAAATGACAGGATTTCCTTCTTTTTTATGGCTGAATAATATTCTGTTGGATATATATTTTTTCTTTATTCATCTGTCAGTGGACATTTAGATTGTTTTCATATCTTTGCTATTGTGAATAATGATGCAGTAAACATGGGAGTGCTGATATCTCTTCAAGATAGTGATTTCATTTGCTTTAGAAATATACCCACAAGTGGGATTGTTAGATCATATGGTAGCTCTACTTTAAATTTTTGAGGATCCTCCATGCTGTTTTCTATAGTGGCTTTACCAATTTATATCCTACTGACAGTGTACAAGAGCTCCCCTTCCTCCACATTCTTGCAGATACTTGTTATCGCTTGTCTTTTTGATGATAACCATTCTAACAGGTATGTGAGATAATCTCATTGTAGCTTTGATTTTCAGTTCCCTGATTATTAATGAAGTTGAGCACTTTTTCATATGACTGTTGGCCAATTTGTAAGTATTTTGGAAAAATGTCTATTCAGGCCCTTTGCCTATTTTTTCTCCACTGGGTCTGGACTCATAAATCTAATATGGAATATCTGGAAAAACTACACTTGTTAAAATGCAATGATTTTTGGTTAGACCCACAACAGAATTTCAAATGCTCATTTGAAGAAAAAATGACAATACTTCTTTTTAGAGTATGTATAAAACTACACATATTACTTGATCAGCGCATAGAAACGTAAACATTTCAAAAATAAATTTAATATTTCCCTTGTTCCTTGGAGAAACTGTGGCTCCAAAGGTAGCACACCTCTGTAATATAATATTATTAAGATTTCAGCTTGAAGTTAATATTTTAAAAAAGCAAATATATGAGGAATATGCTTACTACAATTTATCTTGATTAAATGCCAAGAAAACATCTACATGCCTTACCTTGTTATTATCAGCTAGTCTGAAAAATTGGTTTTCAGTGAGCAATTCTCTTTTAATTGAGCATACATAAAGTCAATTGGGTGAAAAAAATGCAAATATTGTTGAAGCAACTATAAAGATTGGCTTTGTTACATTATAGAAGAATAAAAACACACCAAATTTCAAGGTTTTGTACATAGTTCAAAGACCATAAAGTTCAGACTTTGTGTCTGACTGTGCCTGCCTCTTTCCCATTTTTATCAGATTATTTGTTTTTTTTTGTTTTGTTTTGTTTTTGCTATTGAGTTGTAAGAGTTCTTATATATTTTGTATATTAACTCCCTATTAGATATGTGGCTTGCAAATATTTTTTTCCATTCTGTAGGTTACCTTTTTATTTTGTTTATTGTTTCCTTTGCTGTGTAGAAACTTTTTAGTTGTGACGCAATCCCATTTGTTGATTTTTGTTTCTGTTGCCTATGCTTTTGGTGTCAAAACCATTCCATACCAATGTCAAGGATCTTTTCCTTATATTTTCTTCTGGTAGTTTTGCAGCCTCAGGTCCTTCAAGATTGTGTGTATGCTTAGCATGGCCATATCTAAGCTTCTTTATGACCCTTTAAAGTTAAGTTCATCTAAAACACAAAGAATTTTATGAATCTTTCTATAGCTCCCTCGAATTCAGCCTCATCAGTAACAAAATTCTATCTTAATTAATCTCCTTTTGATTTTCTTTAGTCTGTTTCTCAACTAGTTTCTAATTTGGGTTCAGGGACTAAGGATGATATTCATAAGCTACCTAATATCCCAACATCTTGGATATTTGTCTGGAAATCTTGACCTGATATTTGAGGAAAAAAAAATATCACACTTCTGGTACAACTTGGTTAGAAGGCATTAGGTTTCAATGCTTTTATATGTCATGTGGTATTTTGACCTTTGTGGGTTGCAGCAATTTATATTGCAGTAGGTTCTTAAGGGGATCAGGCAGGATAGGCCTCAGTAAGCATAACAAATGGGAGACTCTGGCTGCCCTTATTCTGACCCATACTGGTTTAGCTTTTAACTAAGCAGGGTCTGCTGACACAAGGATTAAATAATCAGAAGAGAAAGCCATTTAGTCTGAGTTAAGACCTATATCAAAACAAACTGAGCTTTCTAAGTGTTTGAGCTTTCTAAGCTTTTGTGCATTTAGTAAAAGGTGTGGGGGGGGAGGAAAATGTTTGCTGTTTTCTCAGGCAGATATACATGTTGGATTTGTTTTAAATTTGAGACATAATTGACATATAATGTTGTATAAACATGAGATGGCAACATGTTAATTAGATACTCCTATATATTGCAATATGATTACCACCACTATAGTATTAGCTAACACCTCCATCATGTCACATGCTTATCTTTAATTTTTATTTTTGGTGCTGAGAACATTTAATATCTAATCTCTTAGTAATTTCAAGTACATGATAAAGTATTGTTAACTATAATCACAATGCTGTGCATTAGATCCCCATGCCCTAGCCCCTGGTAAACCCCCATTTTACTTTCTTTTTCTACACGTTCAGCATTTTAGATTCCACATATAAGTGATATCATAATCCCACTTCTGAGTATTATACCCAAAGGATATGAAAACAGGATATTGGAAAAATATCTGCACTTCAATGTTCATTGCGGAATTTCACAATATCCAAGATATAGAAACAACCTAAGTGTCTGTCAACTGATGAATAAAGATGTGATATATATCTATATCTATCTATATCTATATCTATATATCTATTATCTATCATCTATCTGTATATATATATATATATATATATATATATATATATATATATATATAATTCAGCTATGAGAAATAAGGAAACGCTGAATTTTTAAACTTACGATAGTAGAATCACTTTCTGCTAAAAGGGGATAAAGGCCAACGCTATATGTATTTCATGTCAGCATAAGTAGATGATGCCAGTTCAGAACCCCCAAGTTCATTTCTTTTAATGTCATTTTGAAGTATTTTGAGGGCTAAGTGGAAAAGACTGAATAGACCAGTCTTTTGGAATTAGGTGATTTTTGCATATGCTCACATCTAAGACCTCACCACATCACCTCAACTGGGACCTGTATTTATTATTGATAAATTTAGGCCAAGGCTTAAGTGCTCCTAAACTCAGAATGTGTTTTCACCTAGAAAAGGATGGTAAATTTTGTTAGTGAACAGTTAGAAAAAAAAAAAAAGAAATTGAAAATAAGTACAAAGGACTATTTTTGGTTGTTAAAGTAAAAAAAATCTGAATGAAATTGAAATACCAAAAGTATAGGGGACAAAAACATTTGTTCCTAAAACACTCTGCTTAGAGAATCAGAACCAGAGTAGTCTGACATTTATACTTCAGATTTACCATCTGTACAGGAGTAGTAGCAAAATGAAAGAAAAATAAAGGTATAAGGACTGATTAAGCAGACAAAGAGAGATTAACTTGAAGAACTTAGAACCAGGCAAGGCAGGATTAAAAGATAAAAGAAAATGCTGTATTCCTTAATAATAAAATATTTTTTGTTAAATGCCAAATGAGCAAAAGTTAAAAACAAGATTTTGCCAGTGGCATACAACAACCTCTGGGATTTGACAGAATTTTAATACGTAAAACAAATAAGATTTTTACTTTAAATTATACTAATTATGGGAACCTATCTTTGAAAGCAATTATTTAAATGATAAAATTAAATCTGGATGATAAGACTTGTGTTTATTATTGATTGTTACATTGATAATAATGCAGTAAATAGGTAACCTCATGGTCAAGTACAATTCAAGAATGCCAAAGACAACAATGAAGTATACATTTAGCTTCTGAGACCAAAATTCTGAGACCAAAACCGAAACCAAATAGCAATTTTCAGCCTGAGGTCTGTGTGAATTCAATTGAGAAATATCTTTCATCTTAAAACTACAGACACATTGTGCAAAGTATAGCAATTATAAAATAACCACTGAAAGATTTTATTCTTCTAGAACATAAATTTCTGCTCAATATTATGTTTCTAATTTTCCTCTGTCCTTTACAGTATTCTGTTAAGTATTCAAACTATTTATCCTTCCTTCAGTTAATGCATACTTATAAATGTTTGGATTATTTTTTCTTTATTTTTTTCTAGAAATATTGCTTCAAACATCCTTGTTCAGATCTCTTTGTAAACATGTGTGTCTCTGGGTTATATACTAAAGAGTGTAAGTTTTGCTTTGTAAGGTTTATGCTTCTTCCATTTGTCAGATAATATAAAATTGTTTTCTAAAATCATAGTAAAATTTTTCTCTTTGTACAAGAGACTAGTAAGGATATCTAATACTTATTTCCCAGTCTGCCTTTCAGCTCAGTGGCTAAGTTCTGACCCACAGAATGTAGAATGTAGGCAGAGGTGGTGTGCAATCTTGAAAGTGAAAAGTGTACTCCTCTCATTTTCATTCTCTGGTCAGAATGGAGATAAGATGCCTGGAGGGGAAGGAATCTTAGATCACGAGGGAATAACCATGCCTTGAGGTTGATAAGAACAAACAAAAATACAAAAGAAAACAAAACAAAACAAAAGCCTGGGTCCCAGATGATACTAGAACTCCACTTTAGTGATTAACTTCTAATGTTAATGTGAGAGAAAAATAAGCCACTATTAGATTAATCTCTGATAGCTCAGATTTCCTAACACTTGGAAAAATCTAATGACAACCAATGTGCATTCTCAATAGTGGCTTATAAGCATTCCCACTAGTCTTCATTCTTATCAACTCTTATTATCATTATCATATTTTCTTCATTGCTGAGTGTTTGATAAGTCTAAAATGTTCCTGAATTGTGGCTTTAATTTTTATTTTATTATTATTAATGAATAAGTATCTCTCCATAAGTAATTAGATGTTTCCATCTATCAGAAAAAAAAAACCCTGTTCTTGACTTTTACCTACTTTTTTCTAATGAAGTTTCAGTTCTCATTGATCCTTTATGGTACTGTCTTTTGGTTCTGACTATCTTTTCAATATGATTTTTAATAAATTACCTTTTGACCTCATCTAGCCCAACTAAGGTATTGCTCAAACTGGCTTATGACTTTAAACAATGAATGCTTATGGGGATGGAAAAATTGTCACTTTGATAATGGGTTTTTAAAAATATTTTGTTATTAAAGTATAGTTAACATATAATATTGTATTAGTTGTGGGTATACACCATAGCTATTTAACATTGATATGCCTCAAGAAGTGATCACTGTGATAAATCCAGTAAACATTTGACACCAAACAATGCCATCACAATATAATTGACTATATTCCTTATGTTGTACACCACATCTCCATGACTTATTTGTTTTCTATCTGAAAGTTTGTACCTCTTATTCTTTTTTACCTTTTCCCACCTCCTTTTTTGATTTTTCAATTGCAGTTTACATTTAATATTATTTTATATTAGTTTCAGGTGTACCGCATAGCTGTTAGACATTTTTATAATTTTCAAAGCAATCCTTCTAACTAGTATAATACCCACCAGACACCATACATAGTTCTTACCATATTATTGATTATATTTCTTATGCTTTACTTTAACATCCCATGACTATTTTGTAACTACCAATTTGTGATTCTTAATCCCTTTATCTTTTTGGTAATTTTTTTTATAAATCTAAATGCTTAATAGGTATAGAAGCTTAATTTACAGTTGTTTATATGCAACTTTTGGAGGAAAAAGTGATGGAGTATGGTTCTCTGGTTTAAGGTTTGGAATGCAAGAAGTGAAAGAAAGATATTTGTTAATCCACAACTACTTACAGTAATTTTCAAAATTATAATAAATGTAAAATCCTTTTGGAAAATTTTTCTGGACATAGAAGATTACAGTGAAAAATATTTAACTTATATACTTATTTTTCTGCTTAAAGTATAGATCTTTGTACACATTTAATCTTTAATTCCTATTTAAAGGCCAATTATATTCATTATATGTGTATTTTATGTACCTATTATATGTAATATATATAATATAAACACATATGATTAATAATAAAAATGATGACTATGATTTATCCAGTATTATTTATGTACACACACACAAATATGATAATGAATCTTTACAACCTGCACATTGTCCTCCCCATATTTGATGCAACATAACCTCAGAGTTGTTAGAATCTCACAGCTAGTAAGTGTCAGACTAAAAGTTTTCATTGAAGTCGATTTAATTTCAAAGCCTGCAGTTTTTTTATCACTTCATATCACTTCTCTAGCAGTATGAATAGGAATGTTAATGATTAACTACTTATAAATAAATAAGTTGATATATCTCTTAACTCACTATTAACAAATGCTTCCAAAATTCCTTTTGCATTTATATATTATTTTTACCATAAAAAATGCAAAACTGGTTTCCTGTATGTAAACTCTCTTTATCCATGCCTCACTGTCTTCAGCTCCTTCTCTTTCAGAGTGAGAATTGTATTGCTAAACAATTATCTGCATAGCTGAGAATTTCACCTAGCTTCAATTTTGTTCATAGACAGGTGTACATTGATAAGAATTTTATCTTTGAGAGTTTCTACCAAGTCCATAGCTGCTCTTTTTAACACAACTGGCTACCTCATAGTTGGTGAAAATAGGGCACTAACAATGGTAGCCAACATCTTGTTATATTTTGTTCTTTAGTATATATGTACTGTGAAACCAATGGAAAGGAAGATTTACCATGAACTCAAACTTCAGTGCCCTTAACTTGCACAGGTTTCTCCAAATCTCCGCCTGCTTATGATAAATTTATGTAACATTTCTTAAAGAGTCCTTTCACCTCAAATTATACAAGCTTTATCTTCCACAAAATGTAGATTCTCTCCAGAGAAATTTAGAGGTGATATGGATAGTTCTAGCTCAAATATAAGATCAACATTCAGGAAAAAAAAGGTAATGGGAAAGATGCTAATACAGAAAAGAAGAAGAGTATTAAAAGACAAAATGGCAGAATTGGTTTTTAAAAAATGGAAAGTTTAGGATTAATTGAGAAATCACTGAGAAGAGATTGAGAAAAAAATACAGTGAACATGAGATTAGAAACTAAAGAAATATTTATTTCCTCTTTCATGTGGAAGTATTCCTCAGCAATAACATTTCCACATCAATCCCCACATACAATTAACCTCAAATATATTTAAATTTGTTTCTTATAAAGGATATTATATAAAATTTTAATTGAGAGTTGTTTATCTTTCTATAATTCTTAGAAATATACACAGAAGCTAAAACTCAGTTGCACATTAAGGATACATCATAAGTAAATAACAAAATAGAACAGGCCAAGTAATGGCAGAAAAATAGCTTTCATCAGATCCTTTTGATCTCCCTTGATTTATGAACAAAGTCTTGACTCTTCTCAATTCTGAAATGCATTGTTTGTTTCCCCAATGCATATACTCAAAGAAATTCTTTTCTTCTTTTTTCTTTTTACTGAAATTGGAATAACTGAAAATAAAATAACAAGAGAATGACTCCTTTTTGCCTCAACATAGTCTTGCTTTGTTCTGATTTATAGTAATGTTTTGTCTCTGTTACTTTTTTATGATCTTTGCTTATTCTGTGCATTTTATTTCTGCTGTTGCTGCCAACTCTTAAAGGGCCTTTGGAGAAGCCACAAATAGAAATACCTGCAACTGTAATTAATAAAATTTAACTCAATTATAAAGACCTTTGGTAGCAAAACTATAGGGTGTTCTATTTTTATCAAGTGCAAATTTGCACAGGACCCCAAACTCTTGAGTGTTGAAATAAACAGTCATGTTTCAAAGCAGACTAGAGAAAGATTTAATTAGGAAGAGGCCTATAAATTAGGAAGGGACTTAACAAAATAGTAAAATAATCACAAAGTACCTTCATTTCTTGAAGAGAGATAAAGGGTTTGGAAGAGTAGGGAGTATTTATGACCACACTAGAGGGAAGATTAATTTCACTAAGAAAATTATAAAAAGTGATTTGAAGAAATTAATAAGGAGAAGAAATTTATTCTCAATAATTCTAATCATCCTATGTATTAATTTGCTAAAACTTCTGTGTTATTTTTAAGAACACATAATCAGGGTGATCTTATATGTTTTAGGCCTTCTACCTAGTGTATGTGGCAGCTTCCTCTGTGTGTGTGTGTGTGTGTGTGTGTGTGTGTGTGTGTGTGTGTGTGTGTAGAAGAGGGGAATGATAGAAATGTCTAAAGTAGAAAAAATGATGTTTTTAGCTTTACTGAGATATAATTGATATATAACATTATATAACATTGGGATATTGATTATTTAAGGTATATAACATGTTGAATTGATATACTGTTATAAAATGATTACTACCTTAGCATTAGCTAAAACCTCAATAATGTCACCTAATTACCATTTATTTTTTTGGTGAAACATTTAAGATATACTCCCCTAGCAACTATCACATATACAATACAATATTGTGAACTATAATTACCATGCTGTACATTAGCTTCTAGAACTTATTCATTTTATAACTGTGAGTTTTTACACTTTGACCAACATCTCCCCCATTTCTCAAGTCCCTAATAACCACAATTTATTCTATTCTACTTTTAGATTACACACATAAGTGTATTATACAATACTTTTTTCTCTGTCTGACTTATTTCATTCTGCATAATGCACTCAAGCTCCAGACACATTATTGCAAATGGCAGGATTCTTTCTTTTTATAACTGAATAACATTCCATTGTATATGTATGTGTATGCATATGTATGTGTGTGTGTTTGTGTGTATGTATATCACATCTTTATCTATTCATCTACTGACAGACACTTAGGTTGTTTCAAAACCTTGGCTATTATAAATAATGCTGCAATGAACATGAGAATACAGATGTCTTTTCATGATACTGATTACATTTCCTTTGGATATATCCCCAGAAGTGGGATTACTGGATCATATAGTAGTCCTATTTAAGTTTCAAATGATTTCATTGTGGTTTTGATTTGTATTCTCCTGATGATTAGTGATGGAGAGCATCTTTTCGTGTACCTGTTTGTCATTTGTATGTCTTCTTTGAAAAAATGTCTATTCAAAAATAATGAAAATATTTCTTTTAAAATAAACTTAAGGATAAAGTTAGCCAAAGTGGTGAAATACCTATACACTGAAAATTACAAGACACTGATGAAAGAAATTAAAGAAGACACAAATAAATGGAACGATACCCTATGTTCATGGATCAGAAAAATTTACGTTGTTAAAATGTCTATACTACCCAAAGCTATCAACAGATTCAATGAAGTTCCTGTCAAAGTTCCAATGGCATTTTTCACAGAAATAGAAAATACTATTCTAAAATTTGTATGGAGCCACAAAAGACCTTGTATGCCCTAAGCAATCCTGAGAAATAAGAACAAAGCTAGAAGCATCACACTTCCTGATTTCAAACTATACTACAAAGCTATAGTAACCCAAACAGTATGGTAGTAGCTTTGGTTTAAGCTACAGTCTGAGTTGGAAAGCCCAATAATCAGGGGCAACAATGTCCAAAAACAGGAGAAGAAGGATATCTTATCTAAAGCAGAGAGAGCAAATTTGTCCTAGTTCCACTTTTTTGTTCTATTCAGGTCATCAAGGGATTGGATGATGCCCAAACACATAGGGGAGGACCATCTGCTTTACTCAATTCACCAATCCAAATTCTAATGTCTTCCAGCAACTCCATCACAGACATACCCAAAAATAATATTTTACTAGCTATCCAAGCATCCTTCATCCAGTAACATTAACACATAAAATTAACCATCATACTACATACGTCATATTTCAATTTTAGAGGTATTTCAAACTCTTATTTTTTTCTAAACTTCAGCTACTATTTTGCTCACCCAAGTCTGTTCTCATGTTTACAAGTCTAACTTAAAAAGCAGAAACCTGAACCAGAACCAATTGGCTACTGAAGGGGAGAAGTTTTTTACCTCAAAATACCTCTTGGGAATATTGATTACTTTAGGCTGGTCAATTTTAAGAAACAGCAGACTTGGGAGAAGCTCTAAAAAAAAAAAAACAAGTTACCCTTTGAAAATGGACATTTATATTTGTAAGGGAAATTTTCATTGTAAGGGTGTTGCAAGAAGAAGAAGATGGCTCTAAATCTCTGCTGTTATCAATGGGGAAGGCAGAGATTTAACTCTGTACAATAATCTTATCCTTGTTTACTGTGTTTTTCCTGATAATCTTCCATGACTGGCACTCCACCCCCAACATCTTTTGTCCTTAGCTGAAGGTGGTATTTAAGGTGATAGCTTCTGACATTTTGACCTGTTACTCAGTTTCTCTGGGTCTTTCCCATGTAAAAAGAAGGTTGTAAGGGGTAGCAAACTAATTTTACTTCTACCCCTTTATGTTATCCTGGCTGGTTTTGTGGATGAAAAAGAGACCACATACTAAATTGACAAGCTCAGGAGAGGCCTGCATGGTAGACCTTACAAACTCAGAGACTGGAAGGAGCCACACAAGATGGCCTGAATCTAAAAGATCCTAACTAAAAGTGTGTTATGGTGGATAATTAGGTGCTAGGCCTGTGGCTTTCTTAAAAAAGATCAATTTTTACCTTTGAAATTGTCTATTGTTTGGACATCTAAGATAATATATCTTTGAAACATCAGAGTGATTTTCAAGACTGCTGGAAGTAACAACCACTGACCCCAGATCATGAGACCACATGGTTATTTTGTTGTCCACACACCATCTCTATATTCTGTAAATGTTAACTATCCTGTACTCACCATTGTAAGAGAAATATATATCTCTCTGTTTTGCTTTTTATTCAATCCCAGAGATTTCCCCATTTTGCTTTATCCCACCCCCATTAATCTACCACCAATGGATTTCACATAACCCTCCTTATGTCTCATTCTTTGATTCCAGTGTAAAAAATAAGCTGCAAAACTGTCGTTCTCCAGAACATATTCTCAATCTGTTGAGTTTTCACTTCCCGATAATTGTCAGTTTGGCTTAAGTAAACTCTTATTAGCTTTTTCTTAGACTTTATCAACAGTCTAATAATCAAATTGACATGAGACAGATTAGCAGGAGAAAAAAAATAAAGTTTAATAACATATATACACTCACATTTCTCCAAAGACTGTTCTGTGCAATAGTTTCCTGGTAGCTCTAATACCTCCTCATTTGCTCCATCCAAGCAAACATCAGAAGGCAAGCAAGTAGAAGTAAAGATATAAAAATAAACCAGAATTAATTCTAAACTATAACAAAAGGAAATTATTCACAAATGGTGTTTTTGTTTTGTTTGTTTTATTTTTTGTAAATTACTAGTGACACTCCAGAAAACAATTGTGGTGAAGAGAAAATGCTGACGATAGACAACCAGAACTTCTCTCCTCCCCCTGCCATGCTCTTACAGAACTTGTGTATACTGCTTACATTTAGTACCTTTCATCTGAATTCTTTGTTGAGAAATCCTCCTCCTCTTAACTTAGATGTTGTAAGTTCCTTTAGAAGAAAAATACTATGTACCGTCTTTTCTCTCTGGTTCCTAGGAAATTTTGTGGAACATGGAAGTACCTAATGAATGTTTGCACAATGAATGAACATATATTTTTTAGTATTTTTACTAGGATTTTTTGCTAGTATTTTCATTTTCCGTTTTTTTTTCCTCCATAAAAATAGCAATTATAGTGATAATGACACAGTCTGGGGAAGTTAGTTTTACTTTTTGTCACAAACTATTTTAAAATGATAAAGCACTGCAAGACTTCAGAAAGCAATACTTTGAAAATATACATAACTCTGTATAGATACAAGTTGCAAACAAAATGATGGGTTATTTGATATTTTTCTTAATTTTCTCTTATTTGATATGTAAGTTCCATTTCACTGGAGATCCTTCAACAAGACAAATGAGTCCTAGATTCTCATGTTTGACAAAGTATTACTGGATAAAATAAAAGTAGTTAGGATACGGTATATCTAGCACCACTGAGATCTCAAATATGTATTCTGTTGGGCTGTCCAGAACATTAATTTGTCCTAATAAGTATCTACTTATTTCACTCTTGTCTCTTTTAGAAACTGCCATTTTCTATATATTAATATAGCACATTTGATATTCTCATGCAGTGCCAGGCTTTTAGGAACTAACAATTTATATCACCATTTTTTATTTTTTGTTCCTATTTTTGTGCCTCTTTTTGCTGCCTTTCACAAATTTAAATCTCTTTTCACAAAAAAACAGGCTACATTATTTTATTTTGTTTGTTCTTTCTATAATCTGCACTGAATATCTGGTGTTAAATGGAATAACTAGCCTGGTGCCCCCAAGAAGGACCAAAATTGGTATTTAGACTCATTTCAATGACAACAGAACATACTGAGGTTTTGTTTTTGGTTTTTATTGGAAGAACAATATCCACACTAAATTTATAATAATCTACATTTAGTTAGGTAATTTTTATCTTTATATCCCAATAAATGTCAAAATCATCAGTCATTTGATTTTTTTTAGCCCAAGTAAAAAAGATTTTACTTTTCCTTAAAACTGAAACAAAAAAATGTATATGTTTGTGTATACATCTACACAGATATTCAAACACCACAAGCAGCAGGCACTATTGGCAGTATGGAGTTTGGGAGTGATTGGCACACTGTGTAGCCAACTAATTACTTTCTGGGAATTAGTGTCTCCTAAGCTAGCAGGTGAAAAGGAGAATCAATAAGGTACTATGATTTGCCATTCCTATATAATTTGGACAAAACATTCCTGGAATGCTCCTGGATACAGGGAAAAAAGAATTAGTAATGGAAAGAAAATAATGAAAAACATAAGTAATCTAGAGTGATAGGCATTTTTTTCTTGGTAATACTTCAAATTCATTCATTTTAGTTCAATGACTGTGGCTTTAATGCTTGCTCAGCCCTCCTTTCCCTGTTGAAGACCAGTTATCTGGTATTGATAATTAAGTTGTATCTCTGACTAAGTCTCTAGGAATGTCTCCTTGGGAGAGAGAAACAGCAGAGAGACTTACTCAGGATGGATTGGAGGGCAATCCATCCTGAGTAAGTTTCTAAAAGGCAAGTTTGAAAACAAAACAGGAAAAGAAGGAGAGCAGTAAGAAAAAGGACTCTTATGTGTGATGTAACCACCCACTATGACCTGCCCAATTAGAGATTTATGATTATATCTCCCTGTAAGGTTATTTTTTGTGACTGAACTTGTCAGTTTTTATTACAGAACCCCCTTTTCATCCACATATTTTAAAGATCACTGTGTTCTTGCCCTTTGTTTTTCCATCTGGAAAAAATAAGACCCAAAATATTAAAAGGATTGCTAAAGGCCACAATTTCTAGATTTGATGTCTTTTTATTACTCTTAGTTGCCTGCAAAAAACTGAGTAGAGAACTAATCCTACAGTAGTTTTCTCATAGTTGACAATTCTGCCACTGAAGAAAAGTTTCACTCAAGACAATTATGTGTCTGCTCACTCAGACTTTCTTACTTTCTCCCTCTAACTCTCAATGATCCGTTTTGAGTAATTCTGTTTAACAGAACTATCATTTTAAAAGGCTAACTTTGCTTGCGGCACCAGAATGTGACAAAGATACCTCACACTTACCTCTATGTTACCTTCCTGGATGTAAGAAGAGACCATTTGAAAGCAACAATGTAGTTTTGAAGATTTTTGTTCTTTTTCGCTCTCTAGACTCTAGACCAATGTTGATCCACTTCAAAATGTAAGCATCTTACTTGCTGAGAAACCATTTTTGTGAATTAATGTGGGGGTCCCACCTCTGCCATTCTACATTACCAGAATTATTTCTTATGTAGAGGGACACTAAACTGGACAGGAGTGAAAACTGAGACTGCCCAGGCAAACCCCATTTTGCATGACTTCTCAATCTATATCTGGCTTGTTTGGAGAGAAATTAAACCTAATTTTTCCTTTTCCTTTATACCTCATTCTAGTCTTCCAGTATCTGCTATTTGAAACACTTGATTCTTCCTAATGATGATAATCCAAGAATTTTCCTATGCCCAATGACTATGGGATTCTAATAGTAAAACTCCCAATGCTGTGCTGACTTTGGTTCTAACAAAGATTTTTTTTTAATCTTTCTTGATTTTCATTTTGACACTGACATTCCTTACCCTTCATATTGGCCCTTGTTGTCATTACCTATTTTCAGTGATAATATTCTTTAGAAAGATTAATAAGCTGTCTTTTACCAAGATTCTTTAGCACCAACAAATAAAACTTTAAACTATGCTGATGATATTCTTTTTCATTTCAAAATTTGGTTCCACCATTCTCTAATTGGGAAAATAACAAGTTCCATAGTTGAACTACATTTCTAGATATCAAATGCTTGATGAAATTGCTAAATCATTGTGTTTAATTGAAATAATTGGTTTCTGGGCTTAAAATCATGAATTATTCAAAGTTCTAAGACAACACATTTCCTAACTATATAAAATAAACACATACATCATATAATTGTAATGATTATGAAGTCAAACAGAGAGCCAAGAAATATTCTTTATACACTTAGTTTTTTTAAGGATTACAAGAGGCAATATCAATTTAAAACTTTTTATACTTATAACTCATATCTGATTTTGATGAATATTTAATTACTTGTTTTTTGGAGGTTTAAACTTTTAGATCACCTTCAAACATGAATACATTTTTAATTTTATATCATAACTTTCTGTACCTCAATCTCTCAAGAGAAAACTGAAGTGTTCATAACATGACTCAATTTTGTAAAATATTCATGAAACTATCATAACATTATAAAGAATGGCACTTTTATTCTCTAAAACTGAATCTTGCTTTCTTTTAAAAATAGCTAATTTTTAAAAAATGAAGTGTCATTACAGAAGTTCACTTTTTAAAAACCTTTGAACAAAATATGACTGACTATTGTAAGTACTGGGTCCAGGAGGTATAGACCAGTAGGAAAAGTGCCTTAGCATTCATACTGTAGTGAAAAGCTGAAACTAGAAATTTAGATTATTGATTTTATATTTTTCTTCTTTTCTAATATATGCATTCAATGGTATAAATTCCCTCCTAAGCAATGTTTTTGCCTCATCCTACAAATTTTTAAGGTTGTGTTTTTATTTCCATTTAGTTCAAAATATTTTTAAATTTTTCTTTCAAATGTCTTTTTTTGACCCATGTGTTGTTTACAAGTATGTTTTTATTCTCCACCTATAAGAGATTTTCCAATTATCTTTCTGTTTTTGATTTCTAGTTTAATTTCATTGTGGTCTGAGGAAGATATTGTATAATTTCTAATCTTTTAAATTTTTTAAGATGTGTTTTATGGCCCAGATATGGTCTACCTTAGTGAATAGTCCATGTGAGTTTGAGAAGAATGTAAATTCTGTTGTTCTTGGATGAAATAGTCTATAGATGTCTTTATATCTAATTGATGGTGTTTTTGAGTTCTGCTATGTCCTTACTGATTTTCTGCCTGCTGAGCCTATCCATTTCTGAGAGAGGTGTGGAAGTCTGTCTCCAACTACAATAGAGAATTTATCTATTTCTCTTTGCAATTGTATTTGTTTTCTCCTCACATGTTTGGCATATTATTGTTAAGCCCATATATATTAGGGGTTGTCATGTCTTCCTGGAGAACTGACTCCTTTATCATTATGTAATGTTCACTATCTCTGATAACTGTCCTTGTCTTGAAATCTCTTCTGTCTGAAAATAACATAACTACTTCAGCTTTCTTTTGATTAATATTAGCATGACATATTTTCCTCCATCTATTTATTTTTAATTTATATGTGACTTTATATTTAAAATGGTTTCTTGTAGACAACATATAGTCGTCTTGTTTTTTGATCCATTTTGACATCTTTGTCTTTTAATTGGTGCTTTTAGATCATCGACATTCAAAGCTATTATTGATATAATTGGATTTATTATCTACCACATTCATTACTGTTTTTTATTTGTTACCCTTGTTCTTTGTTCTTATTTTACCTCACACTCTCTTTCTACCTTTTTGTGATTTTAACTGAGTGTTTTATATGATTCAATTTTCTCTCCTTTCTTAATATATCTGTTATACTTTGTTTGTTTGTTTTACTTTTTTTAGTGGTTCAGGCATTCATTCTGATTGGTCAGAACTGAAGACATACCGGTTGTTAAATATTTTGAATAACAATGTTGTGTGGATCTAACTATCCAAAGATATTTACCCAAATGATTCAATTTTATTTTTGATGCTTTTTCTAAATGGTGCTTCTACCACTATTATTATAACTATTACTATTACATATTTAAATTTATTAAGTCTTGATATATTTATTACCACAATCCTATGAGATATATATTTTTATCCTTGTTTTGTACATAAGGCATCTGAGGTTCAGAGGGGATAAATAATTTGCTTAAGATCATGTGGATTCTTGGTGGCAAAATAAACACCCTAATTCAAGTTTGTTTCATTCTAAAGTATGTATTAATATTATAGAATCATGCAGTTTTTTCAGTGAGTGAGTGAGAAAAAGAAAGTGAGAGAGAGACAGAGACAATGAAAGAAATACAACAGCTTTTATAAATAAAGGATGGTGTATGATTTACTTGATCTAGGAGTTGTAACAAAATGCATTGGTAATGCAGTGTAATCCATTTGGAAAGCAATTTGATAACATATATCAAATATCTTTAAAATATTATTATACTTCATTTAATAACTTCCTAGGGGTGTTTCTGTATAAAATATAGTTAAATATTGAAAAATATACATACATGAAGTTAGATGAAATCTGATTTGTAATAGTAAAAATTAGAAAAACCTAAAAATTTAAAAATGAAGAGTTTTGGTGAATAAAATATAGTACAACATGATCGACTAAATATAACAAATTCATTTAAATGTTATTTGTAAAGAATGTTTAAAATATGGAAAAGACTTCTGTTATAATGTTAAGTAAAAAATAAAAATCAGGGTACAAAATTGTGCATATGCTGTATAACCATATTTATGTAAAACAAAAATTCTCTACAGAGATAGGAAGGAAATTCAGTCAATGTTATAGCTTTACCTTGGTGGTCCACTAGAATCGAGTGTCTCAATTTATTCTACTCTATACAGTTCTGCCTCAAGAAAGTTATTTTGATTAATCCTTGTCATGTTCAACAGATTTGTGTACCACTATGCCTGGTTCTGTTATAGCTATGTTTGTATGAGATACTCATCATTTAATTATAATTGAACTTTCAACACTTAGAATATTTTAGGGTAATGTTACTCTCTCTGATATTATTTATCTAAATGGAGAATACTATGCTCAGCCAGTCTTGTTTGCGTAGAATCCATGGTCCAAATTTAATGATGACTTTTCCAGACTTTATTATAACACGTGAATGTAATTAAATAATACTACTTAGTAACTAAGATATGTCTTTTGGGACAATATTTTTATATTCAGTTATATAACTTTAAACAATATTTTAATGGGTATTAACTATTAACTTACACTGGAGCTTATACTCAGATATGAAACTAAGGATTTGTAACTGAATTCTATTAAATGTAAAATCTTCTATGTAATTACAATCTAAGGTTGTAAGTATGGGTCCTGGATACACATTCCCGTGATAAGTAATTGGAAAAGACATTTAATTTCTCATTGCCTCTGATAGCTTGTTTATAAAATGGAATCATCTATCTTGTAAGATTGCTGTAGGAATTTACTAACACATATACAACACTTACACTTAGAACAATTCCTGATAATAATAAATGTGTTCAGTGTTTGTTGTTACTATCATTGCCTCAAGTTTTCAGATTCATTGTGTGCTCAAATAGCTCCAAAATGTTTCTATGAGCTGGTGTCGGTACCTCTGTAATTCTTCTAGTAAGGCTATTTATCTTTTTATTCTGTTAAAAGTGATTTGAGTAGGGATTCTTGATTGTTTCCTTTTTCCTCAGCACCCACTAGTGATACAGGTCTTGGTCATTAGTAAGAGGTTACAAGGCCTAAGTTGAACAGTGGTTCTCAACCTGAGAGACACAAGGCATACTGATAAACACTGAGTAATACCAGCACATTCAGTTCATGTTTCTGAAAACACATCTTGGCTAAGATTTTATCTGTTGCTATCTTACTTTTTTTCTACCTTAAGAATTCTAGTTTTCTCTCCCCAGTGACATAAAAATGAAGAAAATGAATCTGTTAAAGAGACTGTTCACAAGAGTAAATAAAATTATCAATAACTGGGCTCTATCTTGTCAGAAAAAATAATTTTCCTCATCATTCTTAGAATGAAAAAGCCTTTTCCCCTGTTTCTTTCTCTCTCCAAGACAGTTTTTTTTTCTTCCTAAGATTTTACCATTAGGAATTCCAAGCTAGAAGTCTTTGTAATCCAATTTCATTTTAGGAGCATTTAGAGCAATCTTTCTGAACTTTTCCTTTCCTCTAAACATCAGGCTCCTCCTTCTTTTGCCACTTTGCCTCTGCTGCTCCTGTAAAAGCCCTCTCAGACCAGAGTACTGTTTTCCACAGCAACCGCACTATTCTTTCCATACCTCCTCCTGCTGAGGATGGCCCTCACAAAGAAATATATAATGTTAAGGAAAATAAAATTTGTTTTCCATAAATAGTTTAGTGGTTAGAGAATTCATACCTCTTTGAGAAGTTTGCCTTGGCTGCTCAAGGTGATTCAAGAATCTGCTATTAAAGAAATGAAGACCCTGAACATATTTATTGAATCATTCTCACCAAAAATGTCTTGAGGTGAGAGGTTAGGGCCTTTTCAGGTCTTTCCTGGGCATGCACACAGCCCTGCACATGCATGTGGTTCTCTAGATCTCCACAGTTAGGTCAGCTTTTCAAAACCCACTATGGATATCTCATTCCCAAGATTTTCCTTTTAAGGTTATGGTCAGTCTCTTGTTTGCCTTAACTGGTATCACCCTCTTAGACAGCAGCAGTGTTAACCAATATCTTTTTTTTAATTGACACATGCCTTTAGATGAGCCTTTTTCCACTGAGTGAGTTCTGAGATAAATCAAATTGCAAGAAGCCTTATAAATGAACCTTTCTCAGGGAGCTGCCAGAGAGATAAAGTAGTGACTTTTCTCTAGAGAGGGGGCTTTCTGAGTTGCTGCAAAGCTTTTCTATTTCATGTGTCTGCTAGGCTGCTGGTTTGCACAGCTATCAAGGTTGTTAAAGCTGCTGGTGGTCAATGTTACCTTGGCGATGTGGAGGAGAAGGTGGGGATAGGGAAAATTTTATCATCACAAAGCTCACTGTTCTTTCCCAGATTTCACTGCTTCTCTTAACCAGATGCTCCCATGGTAATTGTAGGACTTTGTTTAATTTTCAAGGTTCTTAACAAGTTGATTTTGACAGTTTTAGCCAGTGTTCTTTTGGTTTGAATGGCTTTTTGATCATCCTTGTTCTATCATTCCAGAATTTCCACTCCTTGCTTTTCGATCACTTGCTGGTACCACACATTAGTCAAACATGAAAGCAAAAGACAAATAGCAAGGGTTGCGATTATTACAGTCCACAACACCAGTCTTCTAGAAGGTGGGAAAATAGAGAATGTCTGGAGGAGCAATTAGAGAATATCCACTGCACCAGTTTTACAGATACTGATGTGTAAACCAGAATGCCAATCTCACTTCATGATCAGAAATAATTTTTACATGCACTAGAACACTTGGAATTGAAATTAATAGGGCATCTTCTCTGTATACAGGAAGCAAAATTTTAATCAGGAGTCTGTTTGGTTGGCATGAAATCAGACAATACAAGTAAATAATAATGTCAAGTTTAGTTTGCTAACAACTTCCATGCCTGAAGTAGGGACATGCTTGGCATTAGAGCCATCTTCTCCTTTCAAAATAACTGGATGTACAATATTATAAATGTCATTTTTATAAATCATCCCCCTTTTTCTATACTTTCTCAGCTGAATAAACTCCATTATTATTGACACCATTTTTTAGTGCACGTTTGTTCAGCTAGATTAATGCCTTACTGAAATGGGCACATTCCTATTTCCTTAAGTTTGTTTTCTTTCTCTTCAAATAATTTTTTATTCACTGGTTTTATGCTTAAATTCTCAGAAAATTATCTTATTTTCCATATTTTAAAGTTATTGGGGTAAGATAATTTCATATTTGCTTTGGATACTATCTAGATTTGATTGGTTATGTGAGTCCTTGTATACTCAAGAAGATTAAAAAATTTACTATGATGATGTAAATCATAAATGTGTCCATTAAACCAGGCTGAAGAAAGCTGTCTGGAACAAAAGAATCCTTATTAGGATTTTCCCATAACTCAACTAAGTTGTCTAGAAAACAACACAAAAATTTAACAAATGATTTTTTAATCTATATTGTAGTTTTCTATGGATCTATCACTTTAAAAACCCACAGACTTAATATAAGAAAACTAATTTTTTATTTAAAAAGCAAAATTATGAAATAGTTTTTTTATAAGTCAGTTTAGGCTAAATTTTGTAATAATAACTTTCAACAGAAAAAATCTCAGTGACTTAGTATAACAAAGATTTATTTTTCATTCAGTTTACACATCTATTATGGCCCAGATGTGACTTTATTCCAGGAGCCCTGCCCAAGATATTCCTAGTCTCATGACAGATTAAAACTATATGAATAGCAAGGCACATTCTGACCATGAACTCTTCTCAGAAGTGACACAGTTGACTTCTACTTACAAATCATATGTCCAAAACAAATAATATGGCCAAGCTTAAACCCATGGTACAGAGAAGTATATTATCCCACTGGGAGAGGGATACAAAGTACACAGAACATGGTGAATATGTTTGATAATCATGCAATATACTATACTCTCTTAGTCACCTACCTTGGAAACCAAAGTTATGAGTCTTTCCAAAGCATCTATGGTACCTACTACATTCTTATCAGGACTTATCAACATTGATTATTAATATAGTATATTAATTGAATGTCTTATAACATTTTTGAGACAATTAAGAGCCCTGTGGAATAACTTAGTGAAAAAGAGAGTTGACATAGATTTAAAGTGAATTAAGGAGTACTGCTATTCATGCCAAGTGAAAGCATGTTATTCTTCTGTTCTCTCACTTTTAAGAAAGAAGGAGAGAAAGGTTGCTAGATTACAAGCTGCACACCAAACCTGTGTTGATTTTCTCGAGTGAAGAAAGCATGTTTCCAACAGTAATTAAATTCACCATAAGTCACTGTTATCCTTCACAAATGTTATTCTTCACGAAACAAGGCATGATCAGGAAGATATAATAGAAATATTCACCTCTGCACAACAAATTCACTCTGGCTGACTTAAGTGAAAATGGGTTATTAAAAAATATTGGGCAGTTTATAGTCTTGTGAGGCTCAGAGAAACTCTAGAATCTCTAAAACAAGAAACACAATTGTCATTATTGAGAAAATGCTGCTACACCAGCAATAATGACTAGAAACTTGACTTTACAGACACTACCACACTTTCTAACACCAATGCCATCTCTGTGACAGCAAGTCATTCTTTTTCTGAAAGTTAGATATCTCTTCTGGAAACAAAGACAAATAGAATGGAAGATTCGTACTGATTCCATTTCCTCACACTTCTCAATTTTGAATCAGATTCACCCATTGTGTTTCTGGACCACAAAGCCAAGGTTGCATGCCTGTTCTTGGCTGAAATGGAGGTTTGGAATATGATACTCTGGTTTTTGTATTTGTTAGATATATACATATCACAGCGCAGGGATTTCCCCAAATATAGTAAGATCATTATCAGTTAAAATAATGAGCAAACAGAAATATGACATATACAGCTATATATGGAAGTAATGAACTAAATATTCCAAGAGAAAACTGAAAGTTAAAATTGCAAGAGGGAAGCTAACTTTGAAAAAGCATCAACAAAAGGAGACAAAGTCTCACCTGAAATCTTTGCTCACTGGGTGAATTAAAAATAAGATAATTAGTTGCATGTTTATAAAAGAAATCTTAAATTTGTCAAATAAAAAGCAAATGCAGACTTGGTAAGGAAATCCTTTATTCAAAAGGATTATTGCAAAGAGATTGCTGCGATAAGGAGAATGTGACCATAAAATCTGCAAGATTCTTAAGAATTAGACAAAAGGAATTTTTCTTTCATAAAGAAAAGTAAACAAATTAAGTATTGAGAAGAGGGGTGGAAAAGTGGAAATTATGTAGTAGATCAAGGAATGTTTTATCCTGAGTCCATTTTATTCTCAGGAGAGGCTGTTAAGGAGTAGCTGTAGGTTAGCTCAGGCTAAGAGTGGGTCAAAGTTCACAGATGTAGGGGAAGGAGAAAATTTTAACCAGTGTTTGGTTACCAAGCATTTTGTTTTGATTGATCAGGGAAGACAAGCAATTCTGCTAATCATTTCTAAGACAAAGAATGGGAATTTGGAGGGTCTGTGTCTGGTTTTGTCAGAAGTAAACAGGGGGAGCATTTGAGGGCACAGACATATCTGAGGACAGGAGTGAAAAATAGGGGAATTAAGTGAGACCTGTTGATAGAATGGTGAGAACCCATCCTTCCTCATGAGCTCCCTTCTTTATATAATCTGAGAAACTATAAAATAGGTTCTTACTGGCCCAGGAGCAAAAGCCTATAAATACTGCCATTTATGGAGGGTGGGGGAAGAAAGGAAGGAGGGTTAGAAAGAGAGAGAGATAGAAGAAACTGGTTAATTCAGGGAGAAAATAATAATAATAATAGCAATAATATAAATTTTTTTAGAAACATAAGGAAATATTAAATTTATTAAAGAAGTGATGGATGCCATTAAGAAAGCACATTTAGAAACCAAGAAAAATAAATTGGAAACGGAATCAAAATGTCTGCTAACCTATCTGCAAAGGTTAGCAGATAATATCAAGGAAGTATTTTACAAAATGGAAGAAAAAGATAAAGAGTTGCAAAATATAATGAAGAAAATTTAGAAAATTGGGGGATAAATCTTGGATGACTAAAATCTGAATAGTAAATGCTTCAGAAAGAAAGAAATGGAGAAAAAATTGCAGAAAATTATATTAAAAAATTCTCCAAGAAAACTGCAGAAGTAGAAGACATGAATTCTGTGAATTAAAAGGGTCCACTAAGTGACAAGAAACCAAAGCAAACACACAATTATAAAACACTTGTGATAAAGAGAAAGTCTAAAGATATAACAGGGAGGTAAGATTCCAAGGATCAAGATAGAATGGCATTGTCTGCTCACCGGCAACACTGGAACTAGAAGATAGAGAAGAAATATCTGTAATACTTTTAAGGACACATTATTTTCAACCTAAAATATTGTTTATACTCAACCAAATTATCAAATGTGAGATTAGAATAAAAGCATTTTAGAATGTAAATGTTCATTCTCTAATGGATAAGGGAAGTAACTGGAAAAAGTATTTTGCCAAAAGTTTAAAAAAATAAAAGATAAAAAAGGAAAACATTGAAGATGTTCAGATCAGACCTTCCCAAGATGTGCCACTTTGGCATGTGATTTATTTTGAGCTGAAGGCCATCAGGACCCTGCATGCTCATGTGAGAAACTTTTACCTCTCCATTAAAGATTTTAACGTAGTAGACTCACACATAATAAGAGTTATTACCAGAAATAACATTTTATGACCTATCTGTAAGGCAGAGCAAACTTTTAATTACTGAACATCTGCTCTTACCCTAAAATGACCTTCCTCCTCTCTGAAGCCCAAGCTGCCTCATCCCAACCTTAAGTCAGATTTTCATATGTACCTCACTTTACCTTTCTGTCTCTGAATTTCTCATGTATGTGAGGTCTCTGACTCTCTCATGTATGTGGCATTCCCATACATAGTATGTAATTAAATTTGTTTATTTTCTCCTGTTAATTGTCTTATGTAGATTTAACTATTAAGACCAACCAAAAGGTCTTTGAAGGGTACAAAAGAATTTCTTCATCTACCACAAAATGAAATGTAAAAAATAGGGATATGACCCAGATGCATGGTTAGTGAATTTTTGAGGCTGAGGCTGAAGGGAAGTCCAGAAAACAGTAAGGAAACAAAGAGAATACATAATTCTTCTGGATTGGAGAAGGAAGATAGAATGTTCAAGGAGAGACAAATCCAAGAAAATGGTGAAACTGGTAGGATACCTGATGCATTTGACTACTTGATTGGAGGTTTAGAGTTCTATTGAAAAGATTGGAGATGAGTTAATGATGAGATAATTAAGTAAACATGCGATTGTGTTATCATGAGACAGATCTTTTAATCAAGTTTTATACTAAGTGCTTTAGAATTTATAGAGGTAAACAATTCTTCCTGTGGAACTTTGCAAAGAAGATGTGACCATTCATTCAGTCACTTATTCAATGAATACTTGTTAGAGCTTAATACAGATCGAGTATTGCTTTAGGTGCTGGGGATCCAGCAGGAAATAACAGACAAAAATTCATTTGTTATGGAGCTGACAGTTTAGTCAGGGAAAGGAGAGAAAATTAACAAAATAAACAAAGTCATGATAGATGATCTCAAATACTAAGAAGAAAAATAAAATAGCATTTGGTATAAGGGAGTACCAAAAGGGTGAAGCAGGGGAGAAGAGAGTGGGACTTAATGGAGCAGCCATTGGTGGATAAGAGAGGCTGCTAGGTTGAAAAGAGAACTCATTGTTTCTGAAGAAGAGGCTACCAATTGCAGAACTATCAATTATGCCATGCTATAGATGATTCAAGCTACTTGTTTTGGGATCTGAGAAAGCCTTTTCATCATCCCAGCTAATTAATAAGTATCCACTGAAGACATTCATTTGGTTGCTGTGATTCATGGAGGAAAGTGATCCTCTACAACTGAGATGCTTTAACTAACCCCCTCCTTCTACCATTGGATATGTGCTCCCAAATATGCAGCCTGGTCATAGAAACCCTGGTATTTGTGAGCTTGATGGGACCATGGAGAGCATCTGGGCTGAAAATGTTTCTTATTTTACAGAGGACAAATCTGAGGCCTAGAGAGGTAGAGTTACTGACTCAAAACTGATTGTCAGGATCAGAACTTGGAAACTTGACTCCAAGGCTGTTATTCAGTCTACTAAATTTGTTATGTCTGTCATATCCTAGGTACACTAAAGGCCACTGCTTTGTTCATATCCTCACTTAGACAGTTGCCTTGGCCTCTTAAACTGTTTGTACTGCTTGGGTCACTCCAGCTCTCTAGTAATGTCAGATTTATTATACAAAGTAGAAGAACTGACCAGGTTTCAACCTGCAGTGATTTCCCAAATGAATAAGGTTCAGAATTCAGAGCTTAATTTCCCAGGCCCTGGCTGCCCCTTGGGCCTTATCACCTGCAACTCCCTGACTTTCATTCTGAGATTCAAGTCCTTGTCAAGCTCCTTCTACTGTTTATAGTTACATTTGTTTTATCCAGTCCCTGTAATTCATCCCTTTCTTTACATTTCAGAATTCAGTTCAACTATAACTTTACCAAAGAAGGTGTTTCCAAGTATCTCAGATAAATATTAGCATGGCTTTTGCTGTGGTCCCATGACATCCTCACACATACAGTCATGGCTGTCCCAATTGAGTGTATTTGTTTAAATGTGTCTCTTCCTCTCTGCGTTGGAAATATCCAGGACATATATTTATCTTCATACTCAGGTCAATTTTAGAAAATACCAGGCATTCAATGAGTAATTCTGAATAAGTAATTGAATCAATCCACATTGTATAACTTTCAAGAATTTCTTCTATAGGCCAGGAACATGGACTTGGGAAATACATTGTAAGTTTTAATCTAAATTTCTTCTAAACTGATTAAATATCATTTTCACTTTGGAGTTCTAACCCAATTATAACATCTTTAGCTTTTACAAATAAAAGAGTAAATGTTTCCAGAAACATAACTTTGCCATCATTTTCATTTTGAAGATGGACTCAGTTGTATACATTTTAATGAAAAGATAGCTCCCCAAACTGAATTAATAAAGTAAGCTATTAAGACTGACTCATGTCATAAGAACTTTGTTTAAAATAACACCTGTATTCCTTAAAACTAAGAATTTTTTTAAAATATAAATTCTAGAGACTTCAGGCACTGTTTAAATTCTAACTTATTAGTGTTCTTGTGCCAAGTTTTATATGGTAACTGTTTAATTGAGCTGTGAATAAAAACTATGCTGCTTTATTTTCTCTCTTCCTTTCTCTACTTCCTAAAACTACCGTAAAGAAATAAGTAACAGATAAAGAAAAAAGGGAGAGGAAGAGCAAAGAGCAGTGGGAAATTACTCTGGTAACATAAGCACCTGAGATAATTAAGCATCTTAGTCAATTATTCAGATTTCAGAACTGTATGGATCTAGAAAATAAAGATTTTATAGAAGTAGTCAGATTCTCGAAGAGTAGAACTAAACTCCTATTTTCTATTCCAGTAAGAAGTGGCATACACCACTCCATCAGAATTTGGGAATATAAGACTAAGATCAGTTACAACACTAAATACCATAATAGCATGAACACCACAATGATGAGCTTGTGAGAGCTCTTGAAGGACAGCTGTGTCACCCATCACCTTTCTACAGAATGCAATTCAATAGAAAATGGCACTCGAGCATTGTACTCTAGCAAATATTAAATATCAAATTCTTCTCAATTCTGGCAGTTAGTGGGCTGCATTGATTTTTCCCCTGACTCTAGTGGCATCCTGCTAATGAAGGCTGTCTCTGAGGACTTTTATTGTATATGCTAATATGCTCCATGAGAGGAATGTATCCTGTCAGAGCCCTTCACCCTGTGAGAGCAGTTTGTGAATAAAAACTTTTGCTCTTAGAACCGCAGCTAGTATTAAAACATCTGACTTAGAAAAGCATGACACCTGTCACAAATTTACATCTTATCAAAGTGAGTTTGCATCTTTGGAAGTCTGCATGATGTCAAATCTATGTCCACTATGGAAACACAAACTGCTACGATAAGAGATTATGAAGAATAATCCTCAACAGTTTGCAAAGTATAGTGTCTGGTGCTGATTCTCAGGTTTGGCTACACCTTGGAATTGCCCAGGAAGTTCATAAAATGGTCGTCGACTGGACCCAAGCCCTGGGTTTGTGATTTAATGGTATGAGCTATGGCCTTAGTGTCCAGATTTTTAACTGCCTTCCAAGTGATTCTATTTTTTTCTTTAGGTGAGGCAACCCTTGGTTGACCTCATAGATTGCAAGGACCTTGTCAGTTTACAAATTTTTATTTTTTAATTTTTTTTTACAACTGCAGCACCTGGTCATCCTCAGTGGTCTCCCATCCAAGTACTAACCAAGCCTAGCCCTTCTTAGCTTCCGAGATCAGATGGGATTTGGCTTGTTCAGGGTGACATGGCCGTAGACCCAAGTGATTCTAATGGGCAATCAAGGCTGAACACTACTAAACTAAAGATATGTGGTGTAGTTCAAGTTTAGAAAAGGCATTCTTCCATTTAGTCACTGATTATGATTATACTTGTTTATACCTTGGCTCACTCACAGTCACATTCACATGCTTCTAGTAGTGTGTGTGTGTGTGTGTGTGTGTGTGTGTGTGTGTGTGTGTGTGTGTGTGTGTGTTGGCTGGGGATGTGCATTACCAGAATTTGGGAAGGAAGTAGTCACTTAGAGTCACTTGCATTGTTCATATTTAATTTGCTAATATTTTTCTGGAAACCTAAAATGACACGGAATTTTTAGAAAATATTGGCAATAGATGGTTATCTCTTTAGGCTCCTTATTGATAATAAAACCAGAATTGATTGTCAGGTTAAACAGTGAGTAGGCTCATTATTTAAAATAAATGTTTCAGGATAGTATGAAGGGCTTGGTCTACTTGCTGGAATTCACAGTCTGGGAGCTCAGCATTCCACCAGAGGAAGATGGCCTACAAGGATGGAGAGACCCTTCCACCTATCTCCAATACTGTCTGGCCAGAATCAAAAAAATATATATGCTGACATAAATGAAGCTGAAAGAAAGTCACAACTGAATCATATGATTGTTGCAAAACCAAATGGATTGGGGTGGGGTCCAGCACGGGAAGGAATGCAGCAGTGTAGCAATACTGTGCTGCAGAGACATGCCATACTGTTTGAGTCATCCTGAGCCATGGGTGACGGATGGGAGTTGTGGAGAGGATCCTCCAGGGATTCTCCTTAGGCCTCCTCGAGCATGTGCATAACCTTTCTGGAAGCTTGTAACTTGCTCATTCCAACTCCTTTCCCCAGTTTTTTCTCATTCAGTGATTGGCTTTCTGTGCTTCCACTTGCCCCAGTCTTCCAGGCTATCACCTCTGCCTAAGGAAATCAACTTGGCCTCCTAAGACTTAAAAAATGTAGCATTATGGTTTTAATAAATGTAAATGGAATTTTTATATTCCCAGTTACTGCTGGTTCTGCCCAGAAGGGTTGTGGTGAAGAGTTTCCTTCAGTCCCAAGAATGGGATTTAGAACAGTGAAAGGTTTCCACCCTGTTTCTTTTTCCTTAGAATATGTCTAAAATTATTCATATTTCAACTTGTGAGAGACAATTTCCTTTCAAATATTCCCAGCTTAGCCATAAAAGAAATTTCTCTTTCTTAACTACTTTGACTTTGACCTAGATTTCTAACTAAATAGTATCTCCTTATATTAAGAGAGTTTTTCCCCTTTCCCTGACCTGGTTATCAGATTTTGTGTATTAACTATTAATGAAGGGCATCATGTCCAGATCGCTTCACTTTGATCCCTAAATTCAACATTTCTAAGAGAAGCAGAGATACTTGTTCACCTCACCATACTACACTATCCACATAGCTCATTACTTCTTATCACAGATGTTTACTTAAAGGTATAGGGTTCAGGAAGAAAATGACAGATGATAGTGAAGGGTGACTATCTACTACTCAAAAGAAATATTATCTACCCAATGAATCTAAGTGCAAAAGAACAAAGACTCACAATTTTAACAGGAGTAATAGGTCTCACAATTATTTCTCTACCTATGCTTTTGTAGCTAATAATGATGAAAAATATCTCTTGGTACTCTTTTGTAGGAAATAAAAAGCTAATAATCAATCTGTCAGCACACACACACAGACACAAAAATAGGATTATTTATTTCTCACAGTTCTGGACACTAGAAAGTCCCAAGATCAACACACTGGCAGATTTGGTGTCTAGTGAGGGCCTACTTCCTGGTTCATAGCTGTCTTCTCACTCTACCATCATATGTTGAAAGGAGTAAAGGAGCTTTGTGTGGTCTTTTTTATAAAGGCTCTAATCCACCCTTATGACTGAATCACCTCCCAAAGTTCCCACCTCCAAATACTATCACAATGGACTTTGGGATTTAAAACATGAATTTTGGGCAGACATAAACATTTTGTCTATAGCAGATGTCTTGACATAGACTATTGGAGATTAAGAATTGCTGGTTTCTCATTTTATGTTCTACTCTAGGAGTCAGTTCCAATAAATGGCATTGGATCTCAAGTTGGTCTCAATCATATTTGTCCAGCCTCAGCTGAAAAGTTACATCATAAAAAAGATAAATTTCAGAAAGTAAGGTTTAATTTATCTTCTTTAATCAATTATATCACAAAAAATTAAATCTTCTTTAGGAACCATGAATCTAGTTAAGGTGGTGCCTGATACAATTTGGGGTTGTTAGTGGAGAGTAAGATGCAGGGAACATGTAAAGAAAGGAGTATGTTTGGCACCTGGTCACACCCAGAGTGATGTTACCTAGGGGTATTATGACTATGCCAAACATAAATGAAAAGATAAAGTATATATGGAGAAAAGATAGTATCAACCCCAGAAAATTTGGGAGAATTTATATCAGGAGACACAGTAAGACAAAAAATGATAATAAAATAAAAAAATGAGTTTGTTACACAAAGGAAATTAAAAAATAGAACTAGGAGAGAGGTTGGATCAGATCAGAAAATAATTTATTTGCTCTTTAAATTATCACTTTGTGTCAAGATCTGTATTAGTCAACAAATTTAATGGACAAGAGAGTTGTGGTCTTTGTCCACAAATCCTTGAGTGAGCCTTTTATTTAGCATCTCTTAAATGCCAGGATCGGCAATATATTAGAGTCAAAACACCTGTTTCTCTCAAGACACAAAGCACCTATAGGTCACTGCAAGTATTTCTCTAAAGGTGACTTGACAACAGTAATCCTGTTAGTGGCATCCTTTCAGCAGTCATTAAACTTCTTTTTGTTGTACTCAGCTGTTTATTTTTTATATCTCTTGAGGACTCATTAGGTAGGAAAGAGAAGAATTTTTTTTTCTGTAGTGCAGTACAATATCTACTGGAAATTCTGCTGATAAAATCTTGAGACAACCTTGCAAAAAGAATTTCTTTAGTTAGAAAAAATATTATGTCAAATAAGAAAAAAAAGATATACTATATACATTCAAAGTTATAGTGTTCTGATCTTTCTGGAAGGTTTGATCCTCTTGAGGTCCCACTGTTGCTAACTTTAATAATTCTAGGAAGCTAGAAGGCTATTCAGAGATGTGCAGTAAAAAACAAACAAAAAAAAACCCTACATTTTAGAGTATTGCTCTTTCATTTAAAATTTTTTTTCTTGTTCTGAGACAATTAAAATAGTGTTCTGTTTGAAAATAAATTCCCATGTTAAAGAGTAATTCTTGAGAAAAAAATCAATAAATCCAGAGAATTGGTGGTGTTATTTGGACAGTTGACCAGTCACCCTTATGTTACCTAGACTTACATTGCATGTAGTGATAACACAAGATGGTCTGTTTTCCATCTGTCCAGAGCCATTCAAATTCTTTCCAAAGAGAAACACTTGGAGATTTCCAAGTTTGATATGCCAAAAGATGAAAATGTAAAATGCAAGTTGAAAATAGGAAGAATGAAAAGTTCCCTTAAGGCTGCATGTTTTTAAGTCACCAAAAATTAATGAAGTTTGCATTGTGATTACATTGCTAGTATCTATTTGAGTTACCAATGAATAAATACTAACCAGTTGTCATTCTTTTCATTTTATGTTCCTTGGTTAAATAGTGAGTGTCCATCTCAATCTTACCAGCGTTTCACTCAGCTGCACTCACTGAAATTGCTCTAATTGTAGCCTCAGTCACTGCTAGCCTCTGATCCTGATTAGACCTTGACAAGGCTGGTGACATATTAACCTCATACTCAGATCTGTCAAATAAATTACCTTTTCAATTCTTGTATCTGATGTGCCAACAATATCCTAAGCTGCAGGCTTTCTATGTTTGGGCTTACACACATGGGTGGCTTCTGCTTTGGTTTCCTATTTTGCATGTTTATTTTTTAGTGTTTTTTTTTTTTAAATAAGGCTAGTTTGCTTTTGTTCAGGTAAGCCCTAATAGACCTTAACTGTAATCCTTCACAGATATCTGTTCGGCCCTACTCCTCTTCATGACCTGCCTGCTTTCAGATATTAGGGAAGAAATGATCAGACCATTTTGAATTCCTAAGGTCTTCTGCAATATCCCAAGGGACAACAGCTTATAGACCTCCTCCAGCAGCCTCTCAATGGGCAAATCTGAGGAAGCACTGATGGAGAAGCATGTCACAAGATATCCAAATGAAAGGACAGCCCCCTTATGGTCTGACCCTCTGTCTATGAAGCACACCAAGACACTATACAGGATAGAGGAGCTTCTACATTGCACACACTATACTTCATTCCCATGTTACCTAATTTTTCAAGGCCTCTTCTACACCACTTGTAAAATGGAGATAATACACCTATACTTGAGATTGGATGAAGAATAAATTACCTAATACATTTTAATACTTAAAACTGGTCTGGCACAAAGAAAGCACTAAACCATTTTTATTATTATTATCATCATTAGTTCTATAATTTAAAGATTAAAATACATAAAGATATTAACATGGATTAACTATGGATAAAGAAATAAAGGAAGTGGTGGGTTTATAGATATGTCCTTTAAATTTACTTTTACTTTTCTAGCTTAACTAAGTTTCCTAATAACAATATTTATATAACCAATAAAAATCAATAAGTTATTTTTTAAGGTACCAACAATTCTGAGAAATAACTCATCAAAAGCTGAGCTCTTCTTGGACCCAAAGAGAGTTGGAACTATAACAACACCTAAAAGAGTCTGAATGATTGTTTTAAAAGTATTTAATATTTGAATAATTTCCACACTGTGAAATCTGAAGAATAGTACCAAGAAAGAAAAATTAAAGTGTGTGTGTGTGTGTGTGTGTGTGGAGGGGGAGATCGGCGTCGGGGGATAAAAACCCACAAATTCCAAAGATGGACATCATTCTATTTTTGTTATGATTCCAGGAGGCTCCTGTAAATCATACCCACCTTGCTTAAGTGTAGTGGGGACTTGATGGAGGCAGTGCTGCCACCTCAGGACTTTTCCAGAGTTCTCTCATGAAAGTTTTACCAGCAACACTTGTGGTAGAGGCTTCAGGCCAAAGAGGAGTATTCTTTCATGCTTCCCACTTCTCAGACTTTTTTCCACTCAACTTTTCTAATCAATCAATCTCTCTCTCTCTCTCTCTCTCTCTCTCTCTCTCTCTCTCTCTCTCTCATTTTCTCTCAATCAAGGCTAAAGAAATAAGAACCAATTATTAAGTAACTAAACCTTCCCTTCTGGAAATTATTTAAATTTGAAAAGTGTTAATAAAACACAGTATATGGAGGTATGTGTGCACAGATACATGTGTGTTAATTCACCTAAGGGAATTTTAGAGAAGCTACTTTTTCTTTGGTTGTAAAGAAGTGCAAAAATGTTCAGAAGATTGTTATTCAAGTACAATTTTTCCAGTTTGGATACTTTAAAAAGATCATCCACTATTGTAGTGAATTATAATCTTACCCTCGAAGTGTTAGATTTTACTTTTTAAAAAATATTGGGAGAAGAGGTTAAGTTGTTGCAGATAAGATCAGTGGATCTACTATATATGCTATACTATATTTTCTATATTATTTAATATATATAATTAATATACTTAATATATATACTAATATGCTATACTCCTAATGAACCTCTAGAAGAATGTCCTGCTCACTCTGAAGCCAGAGCCATAGTTTCTCATTACCAACAATAAAATATGTGTAATAAGAATTCATAATTATAAAGAGGAAGGAGGGAAAATGCATCAACACTGGCTGTTTTAAAAAGCAGAAAAGGCATTTGATTAGATGATTGATTCTCATCTGTCATAAAAAGTTTTTTTATAAAGAAAAAAAACTCATTATATTTCTAATAGCAAAATGGCTGATTCTTATTTCCTGCCTAATGAATTATTTACATACTCCACCAAAGGCCGTTTATACTCAATCTACTCTTAGGCAATGTTCCAGATGATGGCCCACTCATTTATAAGAGAATCTACTCAAAATTCAGTATATTCTCTTCATTTACTCTGTTAAAATGGTGTGCTCCACCTCGGCGATAAATGAAGACCCATGTTAAGATACATCTGCTCTTCTATGATCACAGAGCAACTGGTCAAGTAAAGTTTTGCAAGGATGTCATTAGTAGATCAGTGGAAATTAACTGAATAGATAATTCAGGACCAAGAAATTACCATGGTAACTGTAAGGCATTGTAGCTTATCTAGCTTTACAGAAGGCTAAGAACTTGGAGAAAACTTAAGTAATTACTTAACATTTGCTATACTTGTGTGATTGGTTGAACTCTAGCATTGCTTGTTTGTTTTTCTTCACACAGATTGGAACTGACCAAAGGACCCTCTAATGGCCTCATAGTTAACTTTTCTCATTATACCCTCATTATAATACTAAAATCTCTACCTCAGATGGGACTTATTCACCATTTTCTGTATGTAAGATTTATGTATATCCATGTCCGCTTACTGTGCACGCTCACCCCAAACATATCTCAACATGCTGCGATGTAAGCAACTAGCCCTATAATAATACCATGTGGTCTTTTGTTCTTGGGGAGGCACTACTTGAGGACCATCCCCAGTGCATTCCTTGCTTGTTGGCTTGCAATAAAGCTCCTACTAACATAATCAACTTGCAGTGCTCTTTTGGCTGACACCTACCAAAGTGGCCGAATCCCGGTTCTGTTAGATAACATTGTGGCCCAGTTCCTGCTCTCTGACCAGCTCCTCCAGGTGCCAACACTCCCTGACGTAGCGGATATCCAAAAGAATTAGGAGATGGTGGCAGACTTTAAACTAAGGATGATAAATATCTTGGGAAACCTTCCAAGAGACAAATTGGTGATTATTTTTAGGTTTCCTTCTTTCCTAAGGCATGTGTTGACAATACTTAGGTTTTTCCCTCACAGAAAAACCCTATCTTGCTCCACATGATATGCAGCAAGAAAGAAGTATCTTAAAAAAGAAAAAAAAGAAAAAATAAATAAAAAATAAATTAATTTTTTTTTAAAAAAAGAAAGATGCATCTTGAAAGTTCTGCAGGCTCCTCCAGTTACCTGCCCTTCATTACACAGATAGACTGGGAGCCTGAAGGTAGCAGTAGTAGTGGCTGATCTCCAGCCAGAGGTCCCAGTGCAACAACAGTAAATACAAGTGAAATGGAGACCAGCTGCCTCTCAAAATGCTCAAAACACATTATGTTTCTTATGTCATGTTGCTGCCAGAGTTAATTTCCCCTAACATATCAGCTGAAGCAACTATTTGTGATGACTTTCCTGATTTTACAATATGTCACTTCCAATTATCAATTTGATTTTAGCTTTGAAATAAAATACATTTCCATGTGAAGATGTGATAATGAAACTAACAGAGAAACAGGCAGCAGTAGGAATGCTTTGATGGAGTAACACATTGCAACACGGAGTTCTAGGTGTGAGTCTTTAAAATATGCTACAAGTCAAGACAGAGAAAGGTAAAGTTGGTAACATTTTAATGTGGCTTGAAGTAGCTGCAGTCTCCTAAGGAATTCATCTAAAAATGTAGAATCTTGTTTTTAAAATAAATATATTTAAATTATTAATACAGTGGCTTTATATCATTTAATATTTTCTGAACTTTTAATAGTCCAAGTGTCAAGACTGTGGCTATAAACTTGCTTTTTGTTGTCAATATATTTAAAAATTACAAAGTTCTTATTTTGGAGCTTAATAAAATTTATACAATATCTTTAGAGGTAAATTATTTCTCTTATATTATTTCTAAATTATCTTGCATTAAAATTGACTTTGTTATACAATTTTATAAATTTTAGCATATGTGCTTTTGTATAACTACCATCATAAAAAGTCCTATTACCACAGAAAACTCCTTCATATAGCCAATTGGAGTCAAATATTCCCCTACCCAAATTCACGGTAATCATTGACCTAATCTCTATCTCTATAGCTTTGCCTTTCTCTGAATTCTATGTTATATAGAGGGAGTTCTATAGTTCTATATATAGTTGTATATTGTATGATCATACTATATATAATATATTGTATATATTATGTATTATAAAATATATTTTATATTATATAATGTTTTATTTTATATGTAGGTATATGTAAAATATAGGTATATATAAAATTATATAGTTTATATCTATATATAATTTATATATATATATATAAATAAAATTATATACTATATAACCTTTGAGACTGACTTCTTTCACTCAGAACTTATCCAAGTTGTGTGCATCAATAATTCTTTCATTTTATTACTGAATAGTAACTTGTATGGATGTACTGTACTTTGTTTATTCATTCTCCTATTGATGGACATTTGAGTTATTTCCAGTATTTCTGCTATAACATAATGAAGCTGCTGCAGTAGACAAACTAATACAATAAACTAATGACTTACACTCTTGTATAATCCACAGGCTTTGAGTGTGGGAGACACTTGTGAATATGAGATATCAATTCTATGATTAGACTGTTTTATATGGAACCGTTTTACTATAAGAAAAGGAGATTATTAGTGAATGTATTAGTCTGCTCAGGCTAAATAACAGAACACCACTGACTGGGTGGCTTAAATAACAGAAATGTATTTGTCTCACAGTTCTGGAGGCTGGAAGTTTATGATCAAGTTGCCATCAGGGCTGCTTTCTATTGAGGCCTCTTTCTGGCTTGCAGATGATTGCCTTCTCACTGTATCCTCATATGGCCTTTTCCTTTTCCTCTTCTGGCGTCTCTTTCTCTTATAAGGACACCAGGCCTATTGGATTAAGACTGGACCCTTATGAATGATCTAACCTTAATTATCTCCTTAAAGGTATCATCTCCAAATACAATCGCATTGGGGGTTAGGGCTTTCACATGTGAATTATGGGGGGACACATTCAGTTCATAACAGTGGATCTGACCTAATTAGTTGCACCCTTAAAAGGGATGAGACTCTTCCTGGTAAAAGAGATTCAAAAAGTGAGAGGGATTTGATACAAGGAAGAATCTTCATTGCTGGCTCTGAAGACAGAGGGGGCATACATCAAGAAATGTAGGCAGCCAGGAGGAGATAAGAATGGACACCAGCTGACAGCCAGCAAGGAAACAGAGACCCAGTCTTAAATGGCAAGAAACTGAATCCTACCACAACTTCATAAACTTAGAAGAGGACCCTGTCTGATACCTTGATCTTAGCCTTGTGTGACTCTGAGCAGAGAAGCCAGCTATGCTGTGCCTGGACTCCTGACCTATGGATAGTGAGCTAATAAATGGAAGATGTTTTAAGCTACTAAATTTGTGGTAACTTGTTATGAAGAAATAAAAAAAAAACTAATAGAGATTTTGGTACCTGGAAATGATCTTTGTATTTATGCTTTGCCAATAATGCACTGCCTTGATTACTGTAGCTTTATAGTAGATCATAGTAATGTTGGTCCTCCAGCTTTGTTCTTCCTTTTCAGAATTGTTTTCATATACTAGTAATTGTGCCTTCTCATATAAATTTCAGAATTACTTTTCTTAAACTTGTTGCCTTAAGGCTCTACTGTGGAGGTGAGAGCCAGCAATATAATGTTGAATAGCTGTGTAAAAGCATCCTCATCTCAAATGGAAATCTTTCAAAGTGTCATTCTTTAGCAGATCAAAGAAATTCTTTTCTAATCTTAGGTTGCTAACAGGATTTTTATTTAATCTTATTATAAAAAGGACATTTAACATGAGATCTATCCCTTAACAAAATTTTAAATGTACAGTATATTTTCTTCTTTATCCTACATATATGTTAAATTGTATCAACTGTTTTCTTTCATTCAAATGATTACATATGAATTTTCAATTTTACATTAATGCAATAATTTATGTTAGCTGACTTTCTAATGGTAAATTAACTTACTCTAAGTGTACTACTCTTTTTATATATTAAAGATTCCATTTAGTATTATCATGTATAGGATTTTTGCATCTATATTCATGAGTGAAATTGACCTATATGTTGGTCTTGTACTTTTCTCCTCAGCTTTCTGTATCAGGGGTCTTAAACTGAGCTGGGAAGTATACCTTTTTCTTGTCTTCTGAAAAAGTGTTTGTGAGATTAAAATCATTTGTTCTTGAACATTTGCGAACACCTCATATGAAGCTATAGTTTGCTCATCATCTAGGCAGAAGCATTCCTTGCAGTTCCTAAGGGTGTGTACAGTGTGAGCACAGTGTGAGCAGCTTTAATCCTAGTTTTTGCTTATCCTGATGGGGTAGCCCTTGTGGTACCAGATTTATGAGAAGTCTCCAGCCTCTGGCAGGCCTGTACTTTACCCTTTGTATCCTAAACCAAATATCAGCAAATATCCTTAGGGCAAAATTGGCTTCCATGCCCAGATTAATTATCTGGTTCCAGCCTTTACTTAAATTTGGCCTGATAATTCTTTCTTGTTTTATAAGCTCTAAGAAATTAATTTACATCGAACCATGTTTTTAGGTCTCCATGAAGTCACAGGAACGATTCAACGTCTCATAAGAAAACTGAACCATCAAGCATCTCCTAGCTAAGCCAGTCTCAAATTCCTGACCCACAGACACTGTAAGATAATAAATGTTTCTTGCTTTAAGTCACTCAATTTAGCGGGGGGGGGGGGATTTGTTATACAGCAATATATAACTACTACAAATCTCTTAAAGGATATATGTAACATTTTCTAATATAATTGACTACAATTTGTGGAGATGTTAAAGCTATCTGTGAAAGGAAAGCCTTGATAATTAATGAAGTGATATATGTATGAGGAATAGAATGATAATTTGACTATCTCTAAGAATATGGATTAACTCTTCTTGCTACTGTTTGTGTGTTTTATTTCAATAGAGTTTCAAAGTAAGGATGTTCTCTTGACTAAAGGAAGTATTTTTTTTAACAGAACATGTAGTTTATGTTACATGAATGATATTTTTGATGGTCAAGAAAAAAATCAAAGCTCAGTAAAGACAGCTAGGAATGCAGCTGTAGTCAAATGAAGTCACCTTTATTTAGTAGACTGCAGCAAATGAGAACACACCCCACAGAGAACCTTGGAGCATTTCAGTAAAGGTGATTTGAAAGGGTCTTTTTATAGATCTGTGCTTATGATTTGTATTCCCAAAGGATTTTATGGAATTCTCTCTTGGATTGAATCTTGTCAAGAAGAAGAAACAGTTTAGCAATTAAATTTTCAGTCACCTTTTTTCACAAGGGAGGGTAATATGCTGACCTGGGGACAGGTCATTGATAGTAAAGCAAACATAACTGATAAAGAGGGATCATTTAGTCTTATTTTCAGCTGTGGTGTGGCCTTGTGTATAAATATTGTTTATATGACCTTGTCCATGTCCCATTGGAAACAAGTGATTTGTTACTGATTAGAGTTAAAATACTGAAGTGGTGCTCCATAACCATTTCACAATGTAAAAATTTCAAACATACACTCAAAATAAAATCAGTCTTATGACTTCTCTTCAATCCCCTCTCTCATCCTTACCACCATAGGTGAATATGAATGTGCATTTGACTGTTATGTAAATGTAACAATTTAGTTGTATACATTGTGTTGCAATTTGCTTTCCCTTCAACTAATAATACATGTTGAAGATTGTTTCATATCAATGTCCATAAAGTCTGGAGACATAGATAACATTATTTTATTATTATTTATATACACTCTATAAATAGACCTTTTACTTATATTTTTAAAAAAGATAGCTAACCATTTAATTAAAACACACGTGTTTTAATTCAAAAGTTATCTTGAGTAGTAAAAGTATTGAGCTTCATATCAATATGCCAGGTATTATTTATGAGAATTTGTAGGCTATTTCTCACATGGGTCATGAGCAATATGAGAAAAAATACAGAGCTTGAGTACTGTTTGTCTTACTTCATTTGGGCTGTTATAACAAAATACTACAAACTAGGTAGCTCATAAACAATAATTTATTTCTCACAATTCTGGAGGCTGGAAAGTCTGAGATCAAGGTACCAGCGGGTGAGGGCCCAATTCTGGACCACAGACTTTCTGTTGGATCTTTGTATGATGGAATGGGCCAAGGACCTCTGTAGGGTCTCTTTTGTAAGTCAATAATCCCATTCATGAGGGCTCTGCCCTCATGGCCTAATTAACTCTCAAAAGCACCACCTTTTAATACCATTGCATTGGGCATTAGGATTTAAACATATGAATTTTGGGGGAACACAAACATTCAGATCATAATACTGCTATGTTATGTCTTTCTGTCTCTTGTAAATGTATCTCTGCATTTCCATTTCTTGAGCTTTAAGATACAAAATCCTTCTGATCATAAAGAAATATAATGATAAAATATCAAGTAGCAAATGAAAAAAAGACATGCAAAATATGACATCCTAGTCTTGATTTCCAAAGGCTTAAATGCTCCAATAGTAAATACAGGACCAGTGAGTGATTTTCCATTTGCCTCTTGAGAGCTTATTATAACATTGCTATGCTGTATTTGTGCAAAGCAGTTTCTTAACCTATTCCATGTTATCATTGACTCATTTTACAGACCTCTAGGCTTATTGTATTTTATTTACATTCCTTTTTCTAGAAACACGAATAAAGCCAGCCTAGAGAACCAAGCCTCAACCTTTGAAATCCAGCTTTTACATCTTTATTTAATTTTTCATTGTCTACCCCATATACTTTTTCATTAATCTAAAATAGATTGTCCTTCTATATGTTTCTCTATTTCTTATAAGATGAGGGTTTCACAGAAAGAAATTCTTTATACAATACGTGGAATTAATTCCATCATGGAATTTTAATATTTTCTTCTTCATTGCTCCTATATTTGGCTCTATATTATGCTTCATTATAAAACAATTAAGCTTTAAAATGGATAAAATACAAAAGTAGACAATGTAACATTACTTCATTTAATTTAGTGTGTTTTAACGACACATTAAACATGTTCAATTCACAATAAACATGATACATGTTAAGTAAAAAATTGAAATAACTGTTTTGGTAAATATAACAAATGAAGTTTTAACTACAGCTACTTTTAATGTGTTAACTGTTCTATTTAAACTATAACATGGCAACTGCCATCGGAAATCTTCTCTTTTAAGAACAGTAAATTAAGAGTATTAAACTAGTTTCTCTTCATTACTGAGATTAAGATAGTCAGGAGTGTATCCTGATCATATAGATTTTTTAATTAAACTGTCTATGATTATTGTATGTCATAAAATGGCATGTTTCATGCTTTGTTTAATTCACCCATGTTACTTCACATAAAAGAAATTACCATTGAATTTGCCTTCACTAGGTAATCTTTATCCTCTGTTCCACATTTAAAAAAATATTTTCTAGAGCACTTATCAAGTCATTGAATGTTAGGTTACAAAAGCTGTGTCCATGCAGAAGTATCCTATCTTAACTGACCATCAATTACTTAGACCAAAAAATAACTGGTTAGTGCCAAGCTATCTGACTGAGTTGACTGGTTTCTCATGGAATTAAAAATACATTGATCATACCCAAATGATAAACTGACATACTGTAGACTAAGCTAGAAGTAATGGTTCACTGAATTTTATGAACAGATAAGAACTTACATCAAGGTTTCTCAATCTCAGTACTATTGATATATTGGGCCAAATCATTTTTTCTTGTAGGGGGCTGTTCAGGGCATTGGAGGTTGTTTAACAGCATCCCTGGCTTCTACCCACTAGAGGCATCAGCAGCACTCGACCTCAGGTTGTGACAACTTGAAATATCTCCATAGTTTACCAAATGTCTTCTGGGGGACAAAAATCACTTTTTTTTTGAGATCTGCTGCCTTAGAGAATTTTTGATCTTAATATATTCATTTGTGAAAGAAGAAAACTTAAAGTCAGGTAGGTAAAATTACTTGGCAAAGATCACTAAAATAATTCTATGAACAACATACTAATTGAATAATCATTTGACATTATTTTCAATTTTATATTCTTAATATATTTTATAAAGCTCGTGTAGTAAACATACTCACTTGATTTGGGGTTACTATCTAGATAATGGGTTTGAAGTACCAATCAATATCTCACAATGTAGGTTTGGTAGGTGATATTCTCCCAGATAAATCAAGTTTCAGATGCAAGTGTTTTATTAAGAATTTGCTCCCAGGAGGAACGATTAAGGAAGTGGAAGAAGAAAGAAAAGAAAAAGAAGTCAAGTAAGTGTATAATTTCAGTTGACATGTCAGACTCAGTTTAATTCTATGGGAATCCATAGAGCATAAAGTACATCTCAAAAGGGATGCAAGAATTGGTGGACATTCAGAAGTGGAGTGTTTAGGGTCAGGCAGACTTTCAGCTATGTTCTTATGGTCACTAGAGTAAGGCTGCTGTGGACCTGATGACTTTCAGAAGCATGGCTCCAGGACAGAAGAACTTGCTGATTGGATACTGTCTGAAGTGTGAGGCTGTCACTGCTTGGCTCACTTTCAGGACAGATGTGTTAGGGTAGTATCAATGATGGATTGCTTTTGAGAAGCCTGAAACTGTCATAGATTTGCTAACTTTCAGAAATTTAGTTTCTAGAGGCAGTCATTTTCGAGCTGATTCTACTGATTGTGTATCTCATTAGTAGTGGTTACTGTTCATGACTTGGGAATATGGGCAAAAAAAAAACAACAGGCTTTTACTTTCTTGAATATTTCCTTTCTTTAATTCTAAATTACCCCTTTTTGATCTTCCCTTGACCAAACCTCTGAGAGATCCAGATATTTATTTGTGGAGGTATGATTTTCCATATAAGTGATTTAATTACTAACCGTTATGGTTGAAAAATAGTTCTAACTGCTAAATTTTTGTAACTTATTGAAACATCTGAATACAAGACATTTAAGATGTCCTGTTAAAGTCAATACAGAATGTAGGACCAAATCACATACAGTACATGTCTTGTGTTCAGGACAGCTGGCAACCCTAGATGAAGTTCATATTTGAAGCAAGGTTTTCTAGCACCAAGCTCTCCCAGCATTGTTGAGAAGGCATCCTAGAGCTCTGTGGGTGTCAAGGAGATGAGACTGAGTGGATAGGACTCTGTGCTTGCAGTCCCCACTTTACCCAGACTGCTCACCTTTCCTTGTGTTCATGGATTAGATTTCTAGGAAAGGCTTCAGCTGGAGTAAGCAGTCTCACGTCTAAAGTTTTGATGATAACTATCCTCAAGTTAGTACCCAAGTTAGATAAAGAATGTGTCATGGAGTTCTGACTTCCAGAAACATGTACCCAAGATTGCCTGCAGCCCCTTTCTCTATACGTCATAAGAGACTTGAATTACTACAGAGTTGCTAGCTGCCTAGAACAGACACATTAGTTGCAGCAGATACCTACCTGTCTATGTACTGTGAGTGTAAGCTCCACCTTAAACAAAGGCTATCAAGAGTAGAGAGCCAAGACAACAGATTCAAAATTGAAAAATCATATATATATTTTATTATATATATATTATAAGCCACAAATACACAGGTACAGGTGATACACAGGGAAAGGCACAAGTATATGTTTAAAAGAGAGCTTAAGGAAACAGGAATACTTCCTCTGATTGGTAGATTTCTGGGTGAATACTTTTTCTCTTTAAACTCTTCCCTGGATTTATTCAGCTTTGTGTAATTTTGGTTCCAATAGTATTTGCAGGGGAGGAGACAGAATATTGACCACTATATGCACAACTCTTGATTTTACCTTCACCTGTGGCCTCAAATGACATCTTCTGTTGCAGCCAAACCTAATCTGTAGCCTGGGCCCCTCCTGATAGCAAGACTTTTGGTTTCTACTACCCACTGGACATCTCTACTTGGACAGACAGCAGAACCTTACCATCTATATGGCCCACACTGACCTCATCTACCATCCGCCACACCCTTCCTCATCTTTACCTCTAACTTAAATTGCCACTAACTCTCCCTCCTCTTTATCCTCAATCTTAGCTAAGAGGAACAGCTTCTATCTAGTCAGCCAACCTGCAAAACTCAGAGTCATTAGAGACTCCCTTCTACCCTATCACATTGTCCCCTAACTTCCTAAAACTCAAATCTGTCTCCTCAAATCCTCAGCCTGAATCAAATCTTTTACCATTTTCTTTACTTAGCGTTCAAGAAGTACTTGCTGGATGAATGAATGAATGAATGAATGAATCCAATCAGTCAAAGTCCCAGAGGTGACATTCACTGATTCAAAATAATCCCTGGTAGGATCGTCTGCCCCATGAATTCCCATGGGAAACTACCATTAAGAATATGATCATCAACGTCCCCTTCCTAGACTTTAACACTTTCATCTTGGAGGTAGAGATGCTGGCGACAGCATAGTACACCATTATGCTTCCCCTACTGGACCCCACACATCTCTATCATCCTCTGTCAACTTAACAAGGAATTGTGGCATCTCCATCAGCTCACCATGCACTCTGAAAATGTCTATCCCTTGGTCCAATACCCTACCTCAGTCAGTATCTGGTGATAACAGGCCAGCAAACACAGCCCTAGGACACCCACCTCTGATGTGCCAAAAATTCAGGGATTGTGAAAAGGCAGTCTGAGTTAGGGACACAATCTGGGTTGTTTTTCAAGACATGTCCACACTTAACCCTTAACTTGCAATCACTGGACTAATTAGCTCCTAAAGGCATTCCCTTTCTAATTTCCCCTTCCTTGCAATTACATGTCCCTTTGCACTACTCATGGTACCTCTGGCCTGTCTCAATTGTTTTTCATTCACTAATCTCACCCACTCACATAGCCCCAACCTAAGTAAAGGGGTTACACTGTATATAAGGTAAGAGATAGCCATTTCCAGACAACATAAAGACAGCTCCCAGCCCAGGTACATTGGTAAATGTACACTGGACCCCCAGGGTCATCAAGAAATGTGGCTCTACTAGAGTCTATCAAAAACATCACTAGTTGATACAGAAGAGCCAGCTATATTCTGCCTAAAAATGTGTAGAGAGGATTCTAAGGTAGGGCAGGATCTCTGATGTGCTTTGGTTTCTTTCATCAAGTAATCTGCCCATTTAGATCACTCAACAATTTCTAGCAGGTAAAGGTGAGTCAGAAATTTTCCAAACCTATTCATGTAAGTGTTACTGGATGCCCCAACCTGATCCTTATGGTCACTTCTCCACATGCTGCTGAACTGGAGATTCAGATTCCCACCTGCCAGACTACCTCAGCTCTCTGTACTTGGTTTTGCTGGTGGTCTCTCTCATGGACTCTGGAAATTGCTCTCCCTTGAAGTCTTCCTCATACCCCTCACTAAATGACAGTGTCCTGTCTGGCCCCAATCTCTGGCACCTGGTTATTTTAACCAAATCTTTTCTTCTCAATGTAAAAGGAAAATACCTAGTTGACATCAGAATTTTAAAGCATGTTCAGAGGAATCCTGTAACCCCAAACATCATTGCAGAAATCCAGATTTATAGAAGCAAGAAATTAAGTTAATTTTCTGCTCAACCAATTAGAAAACAGGAAAATAAAAATTAATACAACTGTGAGACATTATGTTTTAATATACATTTGACCAAAAGTTAAGGGATGGAAAACAAAAATGTAGAGTATTTACATACATTAGTTTGTGAGAATATGAAGTGGTAGATTTGTGAGATGATATTTTGACAATATTTATAAAAAATTACAATTTTCATATCCTCTCCACTTTATCCCACTTTCTGTATTCCATGTATTTTCCATGCACATTTGCCCAAAAATTGATGTCCAAAGATACTGATTTCAGTTCTATTAACCATATAAACTAATGGGAACTATTTATGTGTTCATTAGGAAGAGAATAATTAAATTATTCTGGAACATTCATATTTTAGAATCCTAGAGAGCAGTTAAAAGATGAGGTGGATTTACATGTTTTGTCATCGAACAATGCTGCATTCCTTTTATTAAATGACAAAGGCAAATGGGAGAACAATATGTACATCATTGTCTGTTACATTAAAGAAATCACAGTATATTTTTATAGCACATCTATGTATTAAAACATTACCTTTAAAATAATAACACACCATATATTTAATTGTTGTTACCTCTGAGAAGAAAGCTTAATTTTGGAGGAATATTGTGATGGAAACGGATAGATTTATGTATGTTAGAAATATTTGCAACAAGAATATGTGCACTATTACTAGGTTTACCATTAAAATTTTTAAATAAACAACATAAATAATACCTGTTTATTAGTTAGATAAAGTAACTGCTAGCTGATACAAAACATAAAACCTAAAATCTGAATGGCCTAATGCAACAAAGGCTTATTTCTTGTGTACATAAAATTTTATGTGATTTGGCAGGGGATCTTTTCTTCTGAGTGGCTCAGAGACCCAGGCTACTTCCTTATTAGAGAAGATATTATTTAATTTGGGTTCTGGGGCTATTTCTCAATTGAATGCAACTCAGAGCTCCTAGAATTTGTGCCAAGGGCTTCCCTCCCTCCCAGTTGCCTTTCCAACACTCCAAAAATCTAGGCCTTGCTTAGTTTGCCAAATTATACTAAATATAACCTATTTAAATGTCTCTTGAATAGTGTAGGCTCTGAATCTCCCAGCTCAGGGCAAAGAGTGCCAATGCAGTGGCTTCTGGTAATACTTACCTCAAGAAAATACCACTTTTTTTTCTCACTAACTCTTTGAAGATGATATTCATAAAACACCAAATGTGTGCTATGTGTTCAACTCTACTTGGATAAGAACACAGGTTATCATCCATTTTTGTCCCAGGTGGGATCTGTTTTACCCATGATCCCAAAGTAACTGCTAAAAACAGTTTTCCATTACAGGCTTAAGTCTCTCAACTCTGAGATCCACCATCTGAGGGTTTTGCCCCTGCTCACCACTCCCACAGCCTCATTTAGTGTACCATACAGTTTAACTTAAAATTATCTCTCATTGAAAGACTTGCAGTTTTCCAAGGCCTTAGCTCACCTTGTCCAGGACCTTTACACTTGATTATCCTCATATGGAACCCAACTCCCGACTTCTTTTGACTTTTTCTTTGTTATTAAAGGATATTCACCATTTTCTTTATGTGATTCCTGCACTTAGACTGTCCAATTCTAGGGGTAGGTAGTGAATCTTCTTCGTTCTAACATCCCTAGTACACACAGAGTGCTTTCTATGGAGCAGATGCTGAATTAATGTTTTGAAAATAAATGAGCCAGTATACATGAAGTCTAATTTATTAAGATTTTTTTTCTCATACATTCTTGAACAAGCTAAGCAAATGCATGTGAATGTCATTTAATTTTACAGAATGGCAGATAAAAAGGGATAAAGGAAGCCAAGAACTGATCATCTTTTAGGGTTTTTTTTTTCTTGATCTCAACTATTTTACTGAGTTCTTTGACAGTTCCAAGGTAATGCTTATTCAAATGTCATGCTACCTTTTCCAGAACATAAAATGACAATCAGTTTCACAATTTCATTTACAAACAAAACTTGTATTCATAAATAGCAATAAATGTATGACTAATGCCATTCATAAACTTATATTCTGAAGCTAATGAAATGTTGTTAAATGGAACAATCTTTGAAAACTAACTCTCTCCAAAAGAAGATAAAGCTCCACATGAATCATATAAGAGAGGGACACAAAAGATGTTATACACTCTTTTCTACAGCCCCACCAGAGCACTCTACAAACTAAAAGGTTGACTGCTCTCTTCAATGACAAAGTGAAAAATCTGTCTCAGACTTCATTAGGGGTGGGGGCAGCTACTGGATTTGGCACTGAAACTTGCCCTGGCCGTGGCAGTGGTGCTAGCCCTGGCTGCAGCTCCAGCCTGGGCTTTCTCTGCTTCATCTCTCAAAGCCTCCTGATACTGGGATGAGAAGCACCTGGGGTCAGACTCATGGATCTTGGTCAAAAACTCTAGCAATTTCATCTTGCTGGTTTCAGCATGGGCTCTTGGCCCCCACAGGAATTCATAACGTGAAGGATGACTGTTAGGCACTTGCCGGTACTCCAGGTATTTTTCCTGCACCAAATCTTTGGTGATGAACTTCCTGGGCTCCCCAAAAATGAAGTGATTTCTCCCAGAATATAAGCCCATCATATTCAGCACTTCCCAGATCTCCTCCTCAGTTGCACGATTGCCCTTCATAAAGATTACACCCAGGACAATTATCAGGAGGCTGGTCTTTGGCATGGTCCCATCGCCACTCAGTCTCGGATCATAGGTGAGGCCTAGTTTGTTAACAAGGACATAGCTATGGCTACTGGTGTCCACCTCCTCCACATCAATGCCAAAGACCAGCTCCATGTGCTCAGAGGCTCTCTTGAAGATCTCAGAGAAGTCACCCTTATACTCTTTAATAACAACATCAATCATATCTGCTTTTGTGATGGGCTCATTAATTTGATACTTGTGCAGCAGGAACTGCACCAACAAAGTAACCTTCTCATCTAAAGTGCTTACAGGCAAGTTTTCAGCATCTGGTAGGCACTTTGAAGAAGCTGAACTAGACTTCCTTTCTTGGCTGTCATTGCTCTTATCTAATTTGCATGATGAGATGGCTTTCTGAGGACTCTGGGGGATACAAGGGGTCACAACAGCCAGAGCCTCCAGGTTGCCAGGCACTGGAGGATGGGAGGAGGGAGAGGTCTCCTCCAGAGTCTGGGAGACCCGTGCAGCCTGCAGTCCCTGAGTCTCACTGTGGGCACACTGTTGTTCATGTTTCCAACGTGGAATCTTCTGACGACGAGACATGCTCACTCTTGGTGGTAGCAGGCAGGAATGTGGGCAGGAGGTGGATGATAGGGGACCACAACCTAAGGAGAAAGTGAGGATGTGAGTGGCTTCATCTGGTAAAATCTGATAAACAGTGCCTCTACCCATCTTCTCCTGAGGGCAGTGTGCTAGAGTGTGTGATCCCCACAGCCCCCACTCAGTATCTTACCTTGGCTCCTGGCAGGCTCTTGGAATCTTCCTTCTGTATACCTGAGGCAGCACTCCTCAGAACAGACCTCACCTCCTTGCAAATAAAAGGGTAGAAGTTAGGGGGCAACTCAATCTGACAGTTATTCCAAGGCCTCCTAGAACTGACAGCAGGGACTAGGCCCTTATCTAGGGATCCCCCTATTGTGAGGCAGATGGTCCCATTGGTCTCCACTTTTGCTAAGAGTAGCAGGGCCTGCCATTCCTCTCTCTACTGAACTGAGTCCTCCTTCCTCAGAACAAAGTACCCACCACCTTAATATTCTCCTGAAGAGTCAGTGGATGCTAATTGCAATTACTCTGCTCAGCACCTCCTAGGAGTGACAACAGGGGTGGAATTCTATAGGGCTCCTTCCAGTGTGGGGTGGATGTTCCCTAAATATTCACTCAGCATCTTACCTTGACTCTGGAAGAGGTTGGGATGACTCCTTCTGCGGACTGGAGGCTGCACCCCTCAGTCCAAGGCCTTTTCTTCTCTGAGACTCTCAAGATGAAGTTAGGGGAAGTGACTTCTGCCTTGTCCCCTCACCCACCTAGGGCTGACAGCAGAGGTCTGAAAAGCCCCTCCATTATGGAGGGGGAATCCCTCAATCCTTACTTGGCATCTTATCTAGACTCCTGGCAGGGTCTAGGACTCCTCCCCTTGCTCACCCGAGGCAACACTCTGCAGGACAGGCCTCACCTCCTTGCAAACCCAATGTGGAAGTCAGAGGGCATCTTAGTCTGACAGTTATTCTGGGAGCTTCTATGTTTGGAGCCGAAGTTGGGCTATTACCTGTAGAATCCCCTCTGTTCTGGTAGTGATCTCATTCCCCATTCGGCATCTTACCTGGTCCTGCCCCTGAGACCAAGACCTTCACCACCCTCAGATTCCCGAGGTCCAAGTCAGTAGCACATCAAGTTAACAGTTATTCCAGGGGCTCCACAGGTTGACAAAAGGGAACGAACTTTATTCAGTGGGGCCCCCTCCATTCTGGGGTTATTGGTACCCTCATTCGATGTCCTCACCTTGGCACTTGACCAATCCTATGGTTTTTCCTTCTGCCGATGAAGGCTGCTCCTTTCAGGGCTGGCCTTTACCAACGAACAATACCCTGAAAGCGGAAGTTAGCTGACGTCGCTTCCGTTCCAACCCCTGCAGCTGTCCCCTCCTCATCCAACCTACTATAATAACCGGGTCCTACCAGGCTGACAAAGTAGTAAGGTTCTGTGGGATTCCTTATATTCTGAGATATTTAAACCCATTCAGTGCCTTCACCTGGAATCCTCGCAGGGCCAGGGATTCCTCCGTCTGCAGACCTGAGGTTATGCCCTGTACACTATGACCCTCACCATTGTCAGACTCCTAAAGGGTGCGAGTCAGAGGGAGCCTAAAAATGGTGGTAGAACTTTTGGAGAGCCCTCCATTTTGGAGTAGGTGGTGTCCTCAGTTCCGACTCAGTGTGTTACCTGGGCTTTACAGGGCTTGGGATGCCTCCCTCTGATAATCTGAGGCTGCACCTCCTAGACTCAAGGCCCTCAGCACCAACTTTTAGGGGTTGCCACTTCTAGCCACCTCTACCAGGAGTCTCCTAGGTTGATAGCAAAGGTGAGGCGCTGTGGGGTCCCTCTCTCCTGGAGTAAGTGGTTCCCAAGATCCTTACTTAGGGTCTATACCATGGCTCTTTTTTATTATTTCCTGGGCAATGACACTTTGCTGCCAATATGTATGCATTTGCCCTACTGTGACTCTCGTAGAGATTGAATCCAAGTTCCAGGTTAGATGCTAGGTGGTGAAGTTGCAGCACAGTGCATAAACACACACACACACACAGACACACACACACACATACACATGCACACACACTTTCCCATTGGGTCCTTTATCTAACCAATTTGGAACCTTCTATTCTAAAAGACTTACTTGCTACAGGGAAGAGCCTTGTATAGATACATTGTTAAGGAGCCTTGCCACTCTCTTATGGGAAACATTGAATCACTTTATATAATTATGAAGTGGAGGAATTCTAACAGCATCAGTTCACTAGGTAAATGTATGCATCTTGACTTCTGATAACTGGATAAATAATTGAAATAGTAAAGCAGGACAGAACTTAGAAATTGTCATTTTATGAATGAAGAGCCTGGAGCATAGGGAGGTGATAAAGTATTTTTCAAGTCACTGATCACAAGGGTTAAAATACTAAAGTTGTGCTCTAAATGTTATCACTGAAAACATTTCAAATAAAAGAGTCAAAATGGAATTTTTTTTTGCCTTTTCAATCCTCTTTGTCACCCGCACCACTGTACAACCTGTATAGCCTTATTATTAGTTAATTTTATGGGTATAATTGAGTATTTGATTTACATAAATATAATAAAATATATATTTTTTAATATTGCTTTTTCCTCCAGTTAATGATCTATCTTGAAGAGATATCAAGCTTCAGAATGACCGACAAGTTTAAAAATCAGATATTATTTTATTATTATTTGTAAATTGATGATATTCTTGATGGTATTCTATATTTTGTTTATATCTCTAGACTTTATAAATAGTCTATATATAGATCTGCCAATTTTTTCTGTATTTAGAAAATAAAATACATGGCTACTTCTATAATTAAAACACACATATTTGTCTTTAAATATTTTAATGAATGGAAAGTGTTGAGATATAGCATTAGTGTGCTAGGTTTTGCTCATAAGAATTAGTAGGTCATACTGCTGTACTCTACCTTTCTGTCTTTTATAAACTTACCTCTGCATTTCCATTTCTTGATCTGCAAGGTCACTCCACAAAGCTTTATTGCTTATGGTGATGAAATACTCAGGGTATTGTGAAGCATATGCAAATGATGTACAATGGCCCAAAGGCTCTAACACAAGATCCAGTGAGGGATTTTTTATTTGATTTTTAAGAGCTTATAATTTTATTTCTACATTGTAATTGGGTAAAACTGTTTCATCACCTAATACATCTAGTATGGAATCATTTAAAAACCCTTAGATGTATTTTGTGTATTTATAAATCTTTTCTGAGACTGAAGTACGAGAATAAGACAGAATCTACCTTTTATGCCTTTATTTCATTATTTTTATCCACTCTCATGTATTATATTATTAGCATAAAATAGATTTAATTCCTTTGCTTCATAGATGTTTGGGGGGTTGAAGACAGAGATTATTCATGGGCTACTTGGAATTAATGCCATCTCGAATTTTAATGCTCCCTTCTTCATTTTCTTCAGCATTAAAGTTTATACTATGTCTCCTTTTAAGTAAAAATACTTTAAAAGTGGTAAAACTCTGAATTATACTGTTTAACATGGTGTATTTTAATAGCATATTAAATGCTTAAGATGGACAATGGTCACGCTCTACATTAAGTCAAAAAGCTCAACAGAAACTTTTTTTCTTTAAAGGTAACAAGTGGATTTCTTTTTTCAATGAAATTTTTAACTTTTCAATCATAGTTGGCATACAACATTATATTAGTTTTGGGTGTAGAACATAGTGATAAGACATTATATAACTTACAAAGTGATCACCTTGATAAATCTGATACCCATCTGACACTATACATAGTTATTACAATATTACTGGCTATATTTTTTATGCTATACTTTACATCCCCATGACTATTTTGTAACTACCAATTTATACTTCTTAATTGATTTCTCATTTCACCCACTGCAACACCCCTCTTACATCTGACAAACCTCAAAATGTTCTCTGTATCTACAAGTTTATTTCTGTTTTGTTTATTTTGTTTCTTAGATTCTACATGTAAGTGAAATCATATGGCATTTATCTTTCTCTTTCTGACTTACTCCACTCAGCACAATACCCGCTAGATACATCCATGTTGTTGCAGATAGTGAGATTTCATTATTTTTTATGGCTGAATAATATTCTAGTTTAACCATAACTTCCTTATCCAGTCATCTGTTGATGGGTATTTAGGTTGCTTCCATATCTTGGCTTTTATAAATAGTGCTTTTTCTGTCTGGCATATTTTGCTTAGCATAATTATCTGGAGGTCCATCTATGTTGTTGCAAATGGCAGTATTTCATTTCTTCTTAGGCTGAGTAATATTCCATTGTATATATGTACCATTTCTTCTTTATCCATTCATCCAGTGATGGACACCCAGGTTGCCTCCATATCTTCACTATAATAAATAATGCTGCAATGAATATATGGATGCACATTTTCTTTTAAAGAAGTGTTTTGGGTTTCTTCAGATAAATACCCAGAAGTAAGATAGCTGTGTCCTTCTTTGCCTCTCGTTATAGCCTTTGTTTTAAAGTTTATTTTGTCTGGTATATGTATTGCTACCCCAGATTTTTTTTAATTTCCATTTTCATAAAATATCTTTTTCTGTTTCTTTACTTTTAGTTTGTGTATATCTTTTGATCTGAAGTGAGTCTCATGTAAGCAGCCTATGTAAGGATCTTGTTTTCTTATCTATCAACCACCTATCTTTTAATTGGAGCATTTAATTATTTTTCATTTGAAGTACTTGGTGATAGATATGTAGTTATTGCCATTTTTTAATTCATATTTTTGACACATTCTTTTTCCTTCTTTTTAAAGAAGTTCCTCCAACATTTTCTGTAATACTGGCTTGGTGATGATGAACTCTTTTAGCTTTTTTTTTTTTTTTTTGTCTGAGAAGCACTTTATCTGTCCTTTGATTCTAAATGATAATTTTGCTAGTAAAGTAATCTTGGTAGTAGGTCCTTACTTTTCATCACTTTGAATATTTCGTACCATTCCCTTCTGGCCTCCAACACTTCTGTTGAGAAGTCAGCTGACAGTTTTATGGGGGTCCTTTGTAGGTAACTAGTTGCTTTTCTCTTGCTGCTTTTAAGATTCTCTTTTTATCTTTAACCTTTGGCATTTTAATTACAATGTGTCTTGGTGTGGGCCTTTTAGGGTTCATTTTGTTAGGGACTCTCTGAGCTTCCTGGGCTTGTATGTCTATTTTCTTCACCAAGTTAGGGAAGTTTTCTGTAATTATTTCTTGAAATAGGCTTCCAATTCCTTGCTATTTCTCTTCTTTTGATATCCCTATGATGTGAATGTTATTGCACTTGATGTTGTCCCGGAGAATGCTTAAATTATCATTTTTTTTTGAGGGGGGATTCTTTTTACTTGTTGTTATTCTGATTGGGTGTTTTCTGCTACCTTATCTTCTAAATCACTGATTTGATCCTCTGCTTCATCTAATTTACTGTTTATTCCCTCTAATATACTCTTCATTCCAGTTATCATATTCTTCTTTTCTGACTGGTTCTTTTTTGTTTTAAATCTCCATTTTTATATTTTCTATCTCTTTATTAAAGTTCTCACGGAGTTCATCTACTCTTCCCCTAAGATCATTGGCATCCTTATACCCAGTGTTTTGAACTCTGCATCTGGTAGATTGCTTGTCTCTATTTTGTTGAGTTCTTTTCCTGGAGCTTTGCTCTGTTTTTTCATGTGACACATGTTTCTTTGTCTTCCCATTTTGGCTGCTTACCTGTGTTTGCTTCTATGTATTAGGTAAGGCTAAGTCTCCCAGTCTCAGTAGAGTAGTTTTATGTAGTAGGTGTTCTATGGGGCTCAGTGGTGCACTATTCCCTGATAGTCTGAGCCAGGTACTCAAGGTGTGTCCTTTGTATAGGTTGTGCATTGCAGTTGAGCCTTGGTTACTGTTTGCATGCTGATAGGAGGGATTGATTCCTGGAATGATTGTGAAGATTTGCCAATGAGGGGCTGACCATACAGAATAGGATTCACTTTAGCAGATCTGGTGCCTGCTCAGTCTGACCTTCATGTGTATCCTCCTCAGATGCTGCCTTGGGTGGTGCTCAGGCTTTGGGTCCAATCTAAGCAGACCACTGGGTGTGCCAGCCCAAGGGCCTCCTAGGAGAGGCCTGGCTGCAGGCCAAGTTCAGCCACAGCCTATGTATTGCCCAGGGCTACCTGGCAATTGTCACTAAGCAATCTGCAGATGGCTTCCACCTGTACTTGGCTTAAAGGTACTTCAAGAGGCCAAGCCAGGAACTGAAGCTGACTGCTGCTAGGTTTGGGACTGCTCATCAAGAGGTATAGGCACACCAAGGCCAGGTGCTACTTCTGTGGGTTTTGTGAAACTTTGAGAGATTTTAGCATGGTCAGCAGCATGAGCCAACTAGGCCATTTGTATGAAAAAATCCACTGGAGGCAGCTTGATTGGGCCTGCTCTTTGGGAGAGGCAGGGTCTCAGTAAATCACCTGGGCCAAATGACCTGTGTTAGCCAGGTTTATGGAAACTCAGATTTTGTGGCCACCTGTGTCTTCATGCCAGGCAGGGGAGGATTCACAAAGAAACAATGGATACTGCCAGCACTTTTGTCTGGCTCACCCTGAAGCCAGACAATTTAGTTTCTCCCCGTATGTCCCTGGCATCTTTCGAGCAGCTGCCCCATTGTTGGAGTTCAGAGCAAGTGAAAATGTTACCAAGTAAGTCTGAGTTTGGGCCCTTTAAGAGAAACATCTATGACTCCCAAAGCTCTCTGTCTCACTCAGCCACAATCTCCACTGGTCTTCACAGTCAGAGGTTGTGGGGACTTCTCTTTCCAGTACTGGAACCCTGGGCTAGGGAGCCCAATGTGGAGTTAGGACCTCTCTCTCCTCTGGTGGGGGTGAGGGTGGGGCTCTTCAGCCAAGATAACCCTCCTGATTTTCACCCACCACACTGTTGTGATACCAGCCTGTTTCATGTCTCCACCCCTCCTATGTTTGTTTCCAGTTGTAAAACTTCTGTTCAGGCAGAACTCAGTTGACTCCCAACAATTGTTGCTCTGCAGTTTCTTTGTAATTTTGATGTGGTTGTGAGAGTAGGCAAGCACAGAGTCTACTCTCTACACCATCTTGACTGGGAGTCAAGTGGATTTCTAATCATAGTTGTTTCAATGAGTTCGTCATTCTACAAGACTTGACAGTTGTTATTGGAAATGTGCTCTATTGAGAAAAGTAAATTAAAATATCAAATTATCTTCTCTTTATTAGTGAGATTAAAATAAAATGTCAAAATGTGGATACCATTTATATAGGCTATTGTTTGAACAGTCTGTGATTGTTTTGTTATAAAATGGACTGATACATACTGTATTTAATATACACATGACACCTAGATAAATAACATTCATTTTTCAAAAGTAAAAGCTGATATCCAAATAAATTAAATGACTTGGACAAGGTCACTAAATAAATTACACATTTGACTGATTAAATAATCATCTCAATTAATTTTAATGCCACATTCATAATGTAATTTAAAAAGTTTCATTAAAAACACATTCCCATGATCCTGTGGTTAAAATCTAGATGAACTCAGTGTTTGTATATATATACAACTTATATCATAATATAGATGTCTTAAGTTATGGTCTCTAAGAAGAAAATCCTGAAAGAAAATTTATGTGGTAATGATTAATTAAAGAACTATGCCAGGATAAAATCAATAAGAAAGTGAACGCATATGACAGAAAAGTAAAAGAAGTCGAGAAAAGATACAGTTTTAATTGAGGTCTTAACCTGATACTATGGGGAGCTCTGGAGCTTAAGTTAACCCTTAGAGTTTGCCTTACTTTGGAGCAAAGGACCTGGACTTTTAAACTTCCGCTCCAGTCTTGGATTGTAGGGTGGTAGGAGAATGTGTCATGGGGACTCTAAGACATTTCTGATTGTTTTAGCAAGGAGACTCCAGTGTCCAAGAGCAATCCTTTCAAGGTCAATGATATAATAAGCTGTTAGTAGCTTAGCATGCTGAAGCTATGAGATGAGCACAGAGTTAGGAAAAGATCATGAGAAGATCATGGCTAGATTCAAAAGTGCCTGAAACTTGGAACTGTGAACAAAACATTGGACTTTAGAGATAGAGAACTACATGTTCAAGTTCTGGCCTTGCTCATCAGGCAAAACCTTGGGCAAATTACTTAGAAAATCTCTTACACAGATATCTATAAATAAATTATTTTCAGTTTTATTCCCAAACTCTAGTAAAATGCCTGGTACATTGTTGCCATTTAGGAAACGAGTGTTGAATAAACAAAATCACTAAACCTATTTTCATGTAGCTCTAGTGGGATTCTTCTTGTTGAGTTTGATCATTATTGTCCTTTACTTTTTTTTGTTTTTAATTTCTCTTCCTTTTCATTTCAAACAACTTCACTTCCATAGTTTCAATTTACATCTTACTGACTATCTCTACCCTAGGATTAATTTTCACATCACAAATTTGTGATACACACACACACACACACACACACAAATGGAATAAATCTTATTTATTTATTTAGTATATTGAAAGTCTGCCACTAGTCAAGGAGCCTAAAATTTTTACCTGCTCTAATTAGCCAGATCCTAGGAATCAGATTTGAAGTCTGGACTTTTGATTAAGTTCCCCATAAGAATATGAAAACAAAAAAATTAAAAATAAATTACATTAGCTAACTATTCTTAAGATAGTCAATGTTGATCTACCAGGTCAGACTTAAATGAAGAAACCATGGACAATAAAGTAGAGATTATGAACTTATTATTCACTGCCTAAAAAGATGAGGGAAATTTTAATTACATTCACTCTGGAAAGCCAGGGAAAAGTTTATTATAAAATACACTTATTAGGTTGCTCTAAAATCTACTTTTATTTTGTTACTTCTTATACCTCATGGGCCATTAGTTTCTCTTTAGATATTGATGGCTCCAAGACAGTACTTCTCAAACTTATTCAGTTACCCTAGCAGGGAAATCTAAAACCTTCTATATTAAAAAGAAGAAATGTTTATTAAGAATGTGCTTGTGCCTGGTGCAGTGATGAAGATTATCTTATTTTATTTCTCATTTAATTTTCAATACAACCCTATGAGTTAGGGACTATAAACATGCTGCTTTCACAAATGGGAAGATTTAGGCTAAAAGAGGTTAAGTAACATGACCATGAGCAAGTAGCTAGAAAAAGGCAAAATCAGGATTCATGCCCTGGTGAACTGAAGCTAGAGATTCAATTCCAGCTTCCAAAAGGGAGTAAAAAGTTTGAAATTTTAAATCAAAACTCAAGGTTCTCTTTGGGGAGCCCAGCCTATTTTAAAACCTGGAACATGAAAATACAAAGGGTAGACTCTGCTTCCCAAATTAATATCACCTGCATCCCCAGCCAGACAAGTCAGAGAATTCTTTATTTTCCCTAACTTTCTCAAGATAGCCCACTGACCTATTCTTTACTCCTAACTCCAGTGAAGACAACTGATTATTTGTGAAATATCATCACATGGGTTTGCACAATGAAAACACGTGAAAGTCCTATTTAGACTCCTTAAACAACAGAAGAAAAGTGAACTTAATTTGAATGAATCATTGGAGGATTGAGGTTCTTATAGTAAAGCTAAAGGTTTTAAGAAAATTTTGCATTTACTTTTTAAAAAACATATTTTAACAACTCCATTTTAGCTGATAAATTTTTTTTAATAAAAGTAAAGCACTAGAGCAAAATAAGTCAGAGTAAGATTAATGACATGATTTCACTTATATGCAGAATCTAAGGAACAAAAAGAACAAACTAATCAAAAACAGACTCACAAATATAGAGGACAATCTGGTGACATCAGAAGAGAGGAAGGTTGGGGAGCTGGGAGAGTGGGGTGAAGGGTTAAAGAAGTACATATTAGTGGTTGATTGATGGTCACAGGGATGGGGAGCACCGCAGAGGGAATACAGTCAGTAGTAATGTACTGGCTAACTGGAGAGCAAAAGGAGAGAAAGAGCAATCAGGGGAATTGTTTTATAAACTATATAAATGTCTAACCAATGTACTGTATACTTTAAACTAATAATAAAATTAATTTTAAAAATTCATAAAATATTATAATAGAGAAAAAAATAAAGCACTAGACAAGTCCTAATTATGTCATTTTCACTAACAAAAAAGAATTTAAAACAATTTTACCTCCTACAATATGGGTATATAATGAGTGAATGAGAAACTATGAAATTATAAAGAAAGTGTCACCAAGTGCAGAGAAGGCAATGAAGTGAGCAGAGCAACAGCCAACAGTGAGAGGTTGTTGGGTTCATAAAAGAGGCACATATGCAAATTCTCAAATCCAACCTGGGTCTCTGTGGACTGAATCAGAGGTAAAACTGACTCAGAGCTAGCTTTAGGAATGGCTTACTCTTCACTGGGGAACTCTTTACCACATTGAAAATGCCAGGAATATACTAGGCAGGGACATAAATCTTGCACAAAACAGAACTTCACATTGCATGTGTTCATCAGAGCCAAATAGAATATTTTTTTTCTATCTAAGTACTAACTATGGTGATCCTGGGGGAAAATAGGTTTGGGGTAAACACCACTTGCATTGGCACCTTAGGGAATGAGACAGGATTTTGTCATGTGAACTCCATTATGTATATTGCATTATGAGTAGAACTTGTAGATTAAATCTGTCCCAAGACTGTGGTTCTTCTTTATTGCTAAAAACTCTTATGGACAGACCAATTATAGATGGAAAAGACTCACTCATTTACCTAAGCTGGACCTCAATCTACCATGTGCTGTACACCATGCCATAATTAAGTTAGTTGAGACAATATAATGATTAATGCTTGGCATTTGTGGTGTTCCCAGTTTTTGTCTACCATCCTTGCTCTGGTCATTAAAATGGCATAAAAGAAAGCTGAGTAGGAGTCAAGGTGGGAATTGATAGCCTCAGTTACTTTGTTTTATATTCTCATACATATAAAATTGAGAAGTGGAAATATTTCCATGGCCATTCTGGGTGACTGAACAGGAGAATTCTGCTAGTCTTGGCAATAAGCTACATGAACAGTGAAAGGAACAGAACAGAAAGCCATATTTACTACTGAGATTTATGTTGGAAAATTGTTGCTGCCAGAATCATGAATTATACTGAGACATTTTCTGAACTTCCTCTCAGTTTTTGAACAAGGCTACCTTTGCAAAGTCTGAGAGACATAGAATTGCTGTTCTATTTTCTTGGTTAGGAGCAATTAATCATGGTCAGATACCACTAACAAATATTTTTCTTTGAGACAGACAGGAAAGTTGGAAAGGAAGTCAGGAAGAGTGTTTCATTCTAAATACATCTTTATTTGTTTTACATTTAGCACAGGATGTTTTTGTTTTATTAGTACACTTCCAACAGGAGGACTGAAAACCCTGAGGCAAAGCAGGTCCATTACACTACAGTCCTACAGTCCCAGTCATACCATCTTACTAATTCAAGAATGCCATTAATACAATATTCTTTCAATAGTAATAGGACAGGCATTTCACTTCCAGTAGAAAGACACAAGGGTTCCCAGATCTGTGCAATCCATAGATTTATTCCTAGGTATCTGGTTTTGTTTGCCTTTTCCTAGTTAATATTTTACACAACCAAGCTGCATCCCTGCTTATGAATTTTAACAAGAGAAGATTTTACACATATTTGTTGTTGTTAATGGGAAAAATGAAATTTCAAGACCCCGGACTTCACTCCTTCCTGGTCCAACTTTGAGGTTGGATAGTGAACAACCCCTTTGGAAGAGAGCACATGGCCGCTGTCAGCACTCTTTAATGCCTGATTTTATTCTGTGTTGTCCACTCATGGAAACAGCTGTATTGAAATTTTAGTTGAGTTACAAAATTTCCAGTGTCTGCAACTTAAAGCGAAAACAAAAACAAGCACAGAAACAAATAAACAAACTTTCCTGGAAAATATGTTTTCTTCAGCATACTGTGTAAAGCAAAGATCCACATGAGCATGTTTTATCTATTTTTCAGTAGGAGGGAGAAATATTAAATGAGGTCTAAGATTAGTCTGTTATTTTTTACTATTATCATTTTATATTATTTATTTATTTTATATTATTTATTTATTTGTTTTCAGGGCTTGCACAGAAAGTCCTGTAAACTCAAACTGCTATGTTTAACATTGCTCTAGCTCTCTTGCAATTGACAGACAAATTTTACTTAGTTTGATTTCCTTTGTGTAGCATTTCTGCTTTAATGAAGGCTGTCTGACCTGTGGTTAAAAGCAAATTGGAATAAAATTTTAAAACCTTCTAATTTCACAGTTTAAATAGATATAATCCTTGTTTTCAGTAACTTCCAAGGATTTTTTTATCTAACTATGTCCCATAAATCCTTTGCCCCTCAGAGTCTTATATCTAATCTGTGACATTTCATGGAATCAGGTCTCATTGCAGATAAAGTAAATTTTATTTTTGCTTTCTGTTTTCCTGTCATGCAACAGTGTTCATTAAATATCTATTTTGAGTAACCTCTTCATGCCTTAGGTTCCCCATATCTAAAGGAAGGTATTGGACTAAATCTGGTTAGTGAAGATCCCAGGAGTGAAGTGGCCAGCAATAGGAGTGGCTCCAGTGGCAGCAGCAAACTTCATCACAGCTCTCTGGCCAGTATTACTGAATAATATGGCACTGACATCAGCTGGATTTTCAATGGCAACAATGACACAAGCTGTCAGCAGAAGCTTCTCCCAGGTTCTCTTCAAATTTATGATGTAGATACCATTACTATTCCTTTTGTAGATATACTGTTCCAATTGGAAGTCAAGGTTGGTGCCACCTAAGTGGATTCCTACTGCAAGGAATTTGAGGACATTCTCCTTCATTTGCAGGACATCAAGGGCTCCAGACATTGTGACAGTTTCCCTTTAAGTTACATGGGAACCAAGAACAACACCATATGGACCCTTTTCTGGGTAGTATGGGAAAGTTTAAGATACTTTGAACTTTAATGTTGCATTTATAATTTTTCTATAGCCTTAGAATCTTTCTAAACACAAAAAAAGGATTATATGTAGAAGTAGATATCATGACTAAATGAAAAGATAATAGACTTTGTAGTAAGAACATACTCGACTCTATATGTTCTACTCTTTTGTGACTTCTGTGAGCCATAGTTTTCTCATCTGGCAAATGGGTATACTATTATTGTCCTCACAACATTGTCTGGAGAATAAATTAGAAATAAGAACAAAATATGTAACACATAGTAACTCAGTAATACTGGCTGATCTCTTTTGTCTTTGCTCAAATTGCTTATACTCCAAGTACTAAAAGAGAATCTATGCAAAAAAAATAGATAAACATATAGCAATGCAATGTTAGAAAATGCTGTATGAAATAGCAATTTATACATAGTGGACATCTTAAATATATTCTGTAATAAGCGAGTTCAAATGAGGCTTAGCTGCTCCAGCTCTGTTTAATTCTAAACTCAGATACTTACTCCTGATTACTGCCTTGACTCCTGTGGTAATTAATCAAGCGAGTTCTGAATCAATTTCTTCATACTACTGGAATTAGGACTGTTTAGATTAGATATAGGAACTGTGGAAAGGACAGGAAATATAAGTTCTGAATTGTGAGGTAGATCACTGCTGAAAGGAGAAAGGTTGGGGCCTGAACACAGCTAGAAAGCCTACTTTTTCAGCTTGAGCTTACATTATAAATTAATTAATCAAACCTTGTTGGCTGAGGCAGTCTGATTCCCCACTGGGCTCTGACAATCCATTAAAGATAGAAAAAATAAAAATAAATGAAAAGTCAGAAGAGCAGAAATCTTTTATCAAAACTTCTAATAGGAATTTAACAAAAAAAAACTAGAGAAGAGCTTTGAGATGCTTAGAATAAAAGGTATTGCAAATAATACTGATAAAAATTCAATTATTAGTAAATCAAAGTATAGAATTGGTTATGTATAATTCTGAAGGAACTCCAAAAAATCCTAGAATTATGACCTTTTAGAATAAAAAGCAATCTAGTTCAACTACTTTATTTTATAGATGAAAAAACTTAGGCCCACAGAAGTTAAATGACCTGCAAATGAGCACATAACTCAGTAGTTAAGAGCAAGGATTCATTTCCGAACAGTGTGACTTTGGCAGGTACATAGCCTTTCTAAGATCCAAAGTACTTATACGTAAAATGGGGCTACAGTAGTAAGAAACCTGTAAAAATCCATAGTGCTCATGTAAAATGTTTAACAAAATGCCTGACATATATTAAGTACTATTATAATTATCATTGTTAGAGTGGAAACTAATATCTGGCATTATAATGATTTATAATTTGAAATAATGAATAGGAGGACTCTACTCCATATATCATTTAAGTCAAAAAATTTTTTAGATTATGTTTATGATCAGCCTTTAAACTTGAATGTAGTAGAGATAGGCAGGCAGAATATTTTCCCTAACATTTTCCTCAAAGACAAATGTCTTTTTGCTAAAAGCCTTAATTATAGCAACATTCAGGGAGATTCCTCAGTAGATATAACAGCTATATATAAGAGTGAAACTTGTTTCCTGTAAATTCATAATAAATATTTATGCTAGAAAATCTAATTGAAAACCAAATGACAGTTCATAAGGTAAAAGGGGTATTTTAAACAAACCAGCCAAATTTTGTTTACACCCATTCTAATTCTGAATTGCGCTGTGTCTTTTCAAAAAAGATGTAAGAAGACTCTCTGTGCCATTCCACCTCTCCAGTTCTCTCATGCAAATGGAGAAGAGCCTTGGCTGTCTTGGATGAAGGCAAATTTGTCAGTGATAAGTTGTCCTAAGGTTGCAGGATGTCATAATGGAGCCATGAATGTCAGAATACTAACATTAAAGCACAATCCAGGGCATTCAATGCTGCAAGACTCTTAGTTAATCCACTTTGAAACTGTAGAGATGGTTTTGAATTATGTGTCAGAATAACAGGCAATATTATCTAATCCAGCCTTGCATTTGGATCATAAGTAACCATCAGGAAGTATTTTATGGAAGATGCTATCTTAGTTCTCATGGTTTCTCTATAAAAGGTTTGAGAACCCAAACCCTTCCCATTATGATCACTGCTCATTTTACTAATAATATATTTCATGGTCTATGTAATGGTCCATAATATCTTGAAACATATTTAGATATTTTTATTTCCTTATATAGAAATTACACATTTAGTTTTCTGTATAATTAATCCTTGTGAATTATTTCCAATAGTCAGTTATAAAAATTACAAATATAATAGTCAACCTTCATGCAGTCTGTCTGAAAATGTAATTAGAAGCATCAGATAAACTGAGTTCTACAGAAGGCACATTTGCTTTTCATTTAATTTTCCAGATGTAAGACCACAAAAGGGCTCATAAAGTTGTTATGTCCATTATTGTCAATGGTATTATTCAGGATGAATAAATACTTGAAGTATTTTTATGTTAGCACTTATTTTTTTTCCTGACACAGTGATTTTGGAGTAACTATTTAGACTGAAACCCATAAATCATATATGTTTGAGAAAAAATAAATTGGGAAAAAACTGAATATCACTGAATTTAAAAGGATGATTCTTTATGAAAGAAGGTTTTCGTTAAGGGGAAATGCATTACATTGTGGAACCAATCAAACTGGTATTTATTCTGTAGTCCCTAAAGACTTACTGCTTGCTTCAAATGGAAGACTGACTTACTTAGTCCTTAGCCTCAGGGCCAAATTGTTCTATAGGTTGAACTCCAAATTGTCTCATTACATGATTAATGATATCTGCAATAAGAGTGATGCACAGTTAAGTTTGTGGTGCTTCTACATAAATAAATTCAATGTTGAAAGTTATAAATTATAAGGAACAGAATGTTCTTTTATGCAACCAGGAAATCACTTTTTCTGGCGGGCTTTTTAATAATATTGAATTTATCAAGGGTTGACTCTTCTGTTATTTCCTCTAGGCTATAAAAAGTATAATAAAACCCTTAACTGTTTATCCATAATAGCTAGAGTATTTTTTTAAAAAAAAAAGACAAAGTGGTGACATGAATACCACCAGCTAGGTGATTCCCAGAATATATCCTTCACTGAACTGCTTTATGTGAAGGATGAATGTAAGGGCGTCGAATGCTAAGGTGACTCCTATGAAGAAACTATGCACTTCAAAATGGAAGATAAACTCAAAAGTCATGAGCAGTACCCAGATAAGTTTTAGGAAGCTGATTTACATTTACATTTCATATCCCGAGAGATTCTTTCACCCTTGTGGGAAGGTGATTTTGAGGGGATATTTTGCTAAGTGGGAGTTTTCACATAGGCAATTTGATTGCTTCTAAAAATTGATCACCTCTTAGAATGTATTGTAAGCCACTTACAAAAAAAAAACCTACTAATACACTGCCAGACTTCAATAGATAATTTTAAGTGCACAATTCAGTGACATTAAGTATGGTCACTATGTTATGCATCTACCACCACTATCTATTTGCAAAACTCTGTACCTATAAAAGCAATAACTTCCCACTCTCCTTCTCCCCAACCCTCATAATCTCTAATCTACATTCTGTCTCTTTGTATTTATCTATTCTAGATATTTCTTGTAAGTGTCATCATACAATATTGTTCATTTTGTGTCTGGTTTATTTCACTTAGCTAATGTTTTCAAGGTTCATCCATGCAGTAGCATATCTGAACTTCATTTTTCTAAACAACCGAATAATATTTCATTACATGAATATACCACATTTTGTTTATCCATTTATCTGCTGATGGACTTGGGTTTCTTACAACATTTGATATGATAAAGGCAAAATAAATGAAAGATATTTCAAAAAAATCAAATAAAAATACTCTAAAGTGGCTCCTCTGTTAGTTTTCTAGTAATATAATGCTTAGCTTTTCATGGCTGAGTCTGTTTTAATGCATTATATTTAACACATGAGGTATAAAATGCAGACCACTTATGAGACTACAGAATATATTGTCATCTTCAGATTATATTATTGAATGTCTGAATTTTCTGGAAACACCCAACTTCCATAAATGAGTAGTTTTAGCTATGCCAAAATATTTACTGAGTAAATTTGGTTCATCATCATCTATGCATGATTTTTCTAGAATTTATAAATGTAGCAATCAACAAACTAAAAAGTCTAAACAATCCCACCAGTCACCGTAGCTTGCTTTTGCTCTATCTGATAGCTATTACTCTTAAACCTTTTGAAATGTCAGCATATTTTGATACAGCTGATGTCTTTCTTCTCATGATAATACTTCTTTCATTTATTCTGGGGACATCACAGTTCCTGGGTTTTCATTCATAGGCCACCACTTCTCAGTTCCCTTTCTACTTATTCTTCTTCTCACCTTTTCAACATCAGAGTACCCTAAGGATCAGTCTGAGACTTCTCATCTCTTCATTCCTCCCCTTGTTCATATAATTTCAAGTTAGAGTTCTGAATATCATTCTACATTATAATGAATCCCTGATCATATCTCCAGTAGGTGCTTTTCTCCTGAATTTTAAGTTCATCATATTCAATTGCCTATTTTATGATTCCCCCTGGATAACTAATAGACATTTTTTAAATAATGTGTCTGAGATTGAACTCCTAATCTTCCCTATATACCTGCTTTTTCCAGTCTCAATTAATGTCAGCTCCATTCTTCCAGTTGCTCAGACCAAATTTCTTGATATTATTCTTAGTTCCTCTCTCTTTTTTATCCCCATTCCCAATGTGTCAGGAAATCCATTAGTCCTACTTTAAAAAATATACCCAGAATCTTATTAATTCTTTTTTAAACCACTTTATTGAGGTATAACTGACATACAAAAGCTGTACATATTTAATGTATACAACTTAATGAATTTGGGTAAATATATACTTGTGAAATCAGCAACACAATTTATGCCACAAACATACTCCAACACCACCAGCGAATTCTCAGTCACTATTTGTTTCTCTCTCAGATTACTATGGTAGCCTCCCTCAGTCTTCTCTCTGATTCCATTTTTGCTACCCTACAGCCTGGCCTTAACACAGAAGTTGGAATGATCTATTGGAAATCCATTGGATCATGTCGATTCTCTGCATAAAACATGTCAATGGTTCCACATTTCTTTGAGAGTAAAAACTCAAATATTTAAAATATTTAACAAGGCCCTGTATAGTCTGGCCCCTTTCTGACCTCATTTCCTAATTTCTCACTACACTTTCTCTGCTCACTTTGGTCAAGCTATACTGTCCTCTCCAAATGCTCCAGGTGAATACCTGCATCAGAGATTTGGCACTGGCTGTTCCTTCTGTCTGAAACATTTTTCCTCCAGGTATCTGTGTGACTCATTTACCTGCTTCTTAGCAGAGATGCTCCCTGTTGGTGTGAAGGTTGTGCTCCATACCAAATAATCTAAATGCAAGGCAAGTGAGTGTAGTACCCATGCCCTCAGGAATGCCTTTGCATTTGTGGGCAGTGCAAACCTTGCTTCTAAATAAGATGCATCCTGACCAGCCTCAGAAGTCTTGGTTTTCCTTACTGTTAGCCATATATTTTTTCCCCTCCATTCTGATGCTTTGATATCTGGGAATTTGCTGACCTGAAGGGATTGGCCCTCACAGGGCTAGAGAATTTCTAGAGATAGAAAAGGGCTTGCCAATGTACCTTTCATATGTAAACCAACCAATCTAAAGCCAATTTACCCTAACTACCTCCTTTATCTAGCTCCTCTACTCTAGGCCACTATCCATCTGCCCTCATAAGCCCAGGGCCAGATACTAGACAACAAGGAACAGGCCCTATATCCCAGAGTCTACTGAAATTATTCAACCTAGCCAATCATAAGCCTGCTTATTCTGCCTTGCCAGAACCTATTTATGGAAACCACAATAAAGGTTCTTGTCACCATTTCCTCTCCCCTCTGCCTCATGACTGACACTGGTGTTTCCCCATGTGGTCCCCCCATGGCATTGTATGTCCCCTCCTCTGGGGGACTGTGGATAGTAAAGTTTCTTTTTAGTGGCAATCATTTGCTGATCTTGTGGCCTTTCCATACCTCAAATTTTCTGATACATAATATTTTTAAACAATCTATTCTAATTTTTGAATAACTCATATAATCTTCATTCTCTTATTTATTTATTATCTATCTCCCCCACTTAATCAATGAAAGCAAGAATATTTGTTCATTTTCCTCACTGATATATCTCTCAGCTTCTATAATGATGGGTAGCACACCATAGGTGTCAACATTTTGTAAATGTATATATAAATGAATAAACAATAGCAATCAAGAGTCATTTTGCATATATTTCAAAAGCATACATAATTCTTTTCAATATTTTTTTCAATGAACTTTAAAGTCTTTAAAAATCAAGGTATTGAAATGAACAAAATCAAATTTGAAAAAATTAAAATGCATGAAAATGTGGTCTTTTTATAAGAAATAAATGTTTATGTGATACTCTCTTATTGAGAGACCTTTATTGAGCTGGCTCATAGTAAATGCTCACTAAATATTATGTTTATCTATACCTATTATAAATATTATTTATAGCTTATCCTTCCCCTTATTACTTGTTAAAGAAACCTCAAATTACTCAGGTAGCATTAGAGCAGGCAGAGGTCCCTTGATTTCAGAAAAGTTTGATGCCTCCATTGCCACTGGATCAGCATAGATGCTGGGAGGCAGGGGATTTGATGAAAATAGCCTCTGAATAAATGCCACAGATTTCATTGTTCTTACCAAGATACAGAGTCTTTATATGGTTGTTTTTGACAGATTTGTCCAATTTTACATATGTTTCTGGAGAGATGATTTAGGGAGCTTTTTACTTAGCCATTCCAGTAAATCCACTCCCCTAACATCAGACTTTTAGGTATCTGTGACATGTGGTGTGAGTGAGCTAACTCTATGTGAGGGACAAGGGTTGTTTAAAAGGTAGTCAACATAATGCTAACTTGGCTGGTAGAAATGGCAGGACATTTTTGACTATTGATTGGTTTTGGCAGGTGAAAAAGAAGGATAGTTTCATCCCCTTCTCTGAGATTAAAAAATGGGAATAGGCATAAGATTAGGTTTATATAGGAAAATTTAAGTGTCCCATGGCATAGGCAGGTGGATATGTCTAGCGGATTGTTGAAAATGTGTTCATAAAGAGAAAAAACAAAATACATTATAATTTTAACATTCCCAAGGAATATAGTCTGAGGTCTGAAACTGCTGTAAATCTCTAAACATATGTGTATTTTAGTAACATGGAATAATTATGAATGATTAGATAAACAAAGGTGAGTAGAGGACAAAAGAAAAACTATTTTAGGATGCATCTACCTGGCAGTATTCTTGGCTCTTTTCATTGGCTATGTACCTAGGTTCTCACCTTGCTATACTTACTATTCATATGCATACTTTAGCAAAATCACAATTACTTCCCATTATGGACATTTGTGTCTATCGCAAATAGTTTAACCATGAGTCTCAGCAGCTATGACATTTAGTCAATAGGATGCCAAAAGGCTCCCTACATATTTCTTCTGATCAAGAGACCATTCAGTCTCCCCTAGATCCTCAGTCTCTCTGAACTTTGAATGGCATCTCCTAACACTTTTTCCTCTGTATCATCTCTTTAATGCCTACTCTTTTTATAAATGTTAAAAATAATAATTAGATAGAAATATAGCTTAAATATTACAGTAAATAAAAAACTTTTAAATTTCATCTGTGTATGAAGACAAAAACTATCATCAGTTCTATTTATTTTATGCCATGTTCTTAGTTGTTATTATTTCTTAGTGAACATGGCCCCTTAGTTATCATTATTATATTTTGCAACATAGAAAACTCAAGGGCATATACTAATGAAGGTGTTATTATGGTGATGAACGTTGTTTTTAAGATGTCTTGGAAAATGAATTGATAATAGCTAAAATATAAACAAGTTTTTCTCTTGAAAATACTTATCTTCCTCTTTATTCAAAAGATGTTTGTATAGGATAACAACTAGCAATACCCATAGCAAAACACTCCGTTTCCAGAACTTTTACTAGTATTACTGTACTTAACTTGGATGCCATGAGTTACTCATAGATCAGGACCACTCCATTATCTTGGATATTTCAAATGATACATGTATGTGTATGTGCACACATGTATATATACATATGTTCCTGAAATTTTATATTATGTTATATGCTCTTATATATAGTTTTAGATAAACCTAATTTCAAGCCCAAATCTGTCTTTCATTCTTCAAGAACAAGATAATATACTCTTGCCTTGGCCATGAGGGTATACATGTCTGTTTCTTATCTTTTATAAAACAATGCTTGATATACCATCAAGATGGTGCATTGAGTTCACACTTTGTCTTATGTCTCTGCTCCAAGGAAATAGTATATGATAATGCTTAAAAATAGGAGAAAATGATATAGTCAAGCCAAAAAATAATAAGATAAAAAGTGTCAAGGACCATAAAGAAAAGAGAAAAACAATTTAGTTCTAAATGGTTAATCACATGAGTACTCCTTATATTTTGAGAAATGGGAGTATTTTTCAAATTCTTATGCTTGAATTCAGAAGCCCAGGGGTGTTCCCACCACTTATGAGAGGAGATTGAAAACATTGTTGCAGAATCATTGATGTTCAGGAAAACCTCATGCTGATGAACTGCATGAAGTTTGAGCTGGCTGAGAGATGGGATTTGTAATATCCCCAACATCGCAGTGGGGTCTGGAAACCAGCCAATTTTGTTCTGGAGGGTATAAGGCTTGGGAGGCATTTCCCTGTGGACCGAGTGGAAGCATCTGCAAAATCTCTAAATAGAAAAGGATGACTATACACAGGGGGGCATGTTTACTTTCTATTGCTGGCATAACAAATTATCAGAAATTTAGGAGCTTCAAACACCTATTTATTGGTTCACAGTTCTGTAGATCAGAAGCTGGAACAAATTCAACTGAGTCCTCCATTTAGGGTCTTGTAAGTCCAAAATTAAGGTGTCAGCTGTGCTTGGATCTTATCTGGAAGGTTTTGGGGGAGAATCTGCTTCTAAGTGCATTCAGGTTGTCAGAGAAATTAGGTTCTGTGTGGTTGTAGCATTGAGGTCCCCTTGTCCTGTGAAGGTCAGCTTGGGGTCATTTTGGAATTCTAGAAGCCACCCACATTACTTGGCTCATGGCCACCTTCATTTTCAAAGCTAGAAACTGTATATTAAATCCTTCTCATGCTTCAAAGCACTCTAAATTCTCTTACCTTCCTGTTCTGCCACCAGCTGGAGAAAGTTCTCTGCTTTTAAGGGTTCACATGATTAGATTAGGCCCACTCTTTTAAAAGTCAAGTGTGCCAAGCAACAACACAACCACAGGGATGCTATCTCATAACAGTCATAGTTCCCAGAATATATGGCCTGAAATTCTGGAGCCATATTAGTTCCCTGTAGCTGCAATAACAAATTACCACAACCTGGTGGCTTAAAATAATAAATATTTACTCTCTTATAGTTCTGGATACCAAAAGTGTGAAATCAAGGTGTCAGCAGGGCACCGTCTCTGGAGGCCCCAAGTGAAAATCTATTCCTTGCCTCTTCTAGCTTCTGGAGGCTATTGGGATTCCTTGGAATTTTAGTAGGTACACCTCTCTCCATTTCATCTTTACATTGCCTTGTCTTTTTGTGTGTCTATCCAAAACTCATCTGCTTTTCTCTCATAAGGATACATGTGAATGCATTTAGGACTCACTCTGATAATCCAAAATAACTACCTCCTTTTAATATCCTTAACTTAATCATATATTTTTCCATAGAAAATAATATTCACAGGTTCTAGGAATTAGAATCTAGACACATCTCTTTTGGAAGCACTATAAATCCCACTAAGGGGACATTCATAGAAATTCTGCCTACCTCAGGGCAAGAAGAAGGGAATGATAAGACATAAAACAAAAAAAAAATGACAAGACAAATTAACAAAAAAATCCCATTTAAAAATTAGTCTGATAACCAAAATTCAAAGTTACATGATAAAATTTAGCGCTAAGTATGAACAAAAAAACTCAGAATATTATGCAACTTTCAATGAAAATAATTGATGGAAGAGCCTGACAAGGGATTTGTGATATATGTGTATCTGAGATGCCCAAAGAGAGAAATAATTGTAATAAAAAGCATGAAAATTTGGAATAAAATTAGCTAGAAATGATAGTAAAATATGAACAAAAACAAACTATTGTGAAAATGGAAGCTTTTTCTATTGAAATTAACCTACAATCTTTATCAAAAAAAATAAAAATCTCCTGCTGCTCCCACTGTGAGATTCTATAACATTTCTACCCTTGTATGGAGAAACATTGCTAGAAAAATGGTGCTCTATATCACTAATGCAGATCTCTACCAGGGAAGAATTAAAAACATTTTTTCCAGATTGTATTATAATTACATAAATACTAGAGTGTATTTGATTTTATGTTGTAATAAATATAAAAATATAAGTTTTTCTTTTAAAAATTTTTATTCAATTTATTCTATAATACATCATCTGTATATTACATCATGTGTTCACCACTCAAAATCAAATCTTTCGTCACCATATATTTGACCCCCTTTACCCTTATCTAGCTTCTACCCTCTTTCCTTCTAGTAACCACCAAACTGTTGTTCATGTCTGTGAGTTTTTGTTTGTCTTGTTCATTTGTTGCTTTTGGTTTTATATCTCACATATGAATGAAGTCATATGGTTCTCAACTTTTTCTGTTTGAGTTATTTCGCTAATCACGATAATCTCAAGATCCACCCATGCTGTTGCAAATGGCATTATTCATTTTTTCTTATGGCTGAGTAATATTTCATTATATATATGTACCACATCTTCTTTATCTAATCATCTGTCAAAGAGCGCTTCAGTGGTTTCCATGTCTTGGCCACCATGAAAAAATATACATTTTTTAAACAGCAACCATCTCAGCCCTATCTCCCCACTGTGAACCAGGGAAAGATAAGGAGCCCCACATCAGTGGTAAAGGGTGCAACTATACAGGCAATTTAAATGATATGAAAAGAAGAAACCTTGCATTGGTGTGACAGGACAAAGGATGTTAATGGAACAAAGAAGAGAAAAATTTGGGCAAAACTTCCATTCAGCAGTGCACTGGTACAACTGGTTAGGTGATGTGACCAAAGAAGAGGATCCCCACCCCATGTGGCAGTGGTATAGCCAAACAAGGCATGAGAATGCAGAAAAGAGGTACCACACACATTAATGTAATGTGTGACTGGCCAGAGGATGTGATTATAGATTATAAAAATAGCCATACTTCATTGGTGAAGAGGTAAAGGGACAAGAGATGTGAATGGGACAAGAAAGACAAGCACCACAATGCCTATACAGGGGAATGACCAGACAGAAGAGAAAACACTAAAAGGGCAGGCCTACATCATTAGTAGAGTGATATGTCTGAGCATAGAATGTGACCAAGACAAAGATAGAAGCCCCAGTCCACACTGCAGTTGTGTAACATGGCAGAGGAAGTGAACAGTACAAAGAGGAGGAACTATAAGACAGCAGCAACCCAGTGTTACTGGCTGGGAATGTGAACAGGGAAGAAAGGAGACCCCGCACCATCAGGTACTGGGTACAAATGGACAAGACACATGAACAGGGTAAAGAAGAGCAAGCCCCCTATCAGTGTGGCAGAGTAACTGGATAGAGGAAGTCTGAGTGTCATCACAGTGTCAACACAGTGAAATGAGTGTTCTCAGCTGTTTTTGAGAATGGGGCAGAAAGTAAGATGCTCAAGCAATCAATCCAGGGAGATAAGCAGTCAGGGGATGCTGATGTGGCAAAAAGAAGGTGCCCTGCCCATCAGTGCAGAAGAGTAACTTGGCAGAGTGAGGAATGGAAGTAATGAAATAGTGCGCTGGTTTGGTTGATGGACAGCACAAAGAGGATGATTCTTGAACAGCAATCCTGGGAGAAAACAGGGAGGGAATAAGAATGTAGCAAAAAGGGAGAAACCCTGCTATCAGTGCAGTGTTGTAACTGGACAGGAGATAGAAACAGGGCAGAGAGGAGGAGCCACAGTGCATCACTGAAGTGGTGTAAGTGAACAGAGGAGGTGAAAATGCAAAGAGGAGTAGGCTCTGACTGTTAGTGTAGTTGGTGTTAGCAGACAAAATCTACAAACAGCCACAGTCAAAGAGAAAGCACTTCACATCATCAGCTATGTGGTTTAAGTGGTTGGCAGATGAGAAGAGGAGAAAGGAGCTCCACACTGTAAGCAAAGTGATGTGGCTGGAGATGGGATGTGAACAGGACAAAAAGGACCCCCCCGCCGCCAGAAGTGAAGTACCGTGACAGAGTGAGTGATGTGAATATGAAAATGATGTCATTGAGAAAATTATTCAAATGGAACAAAGTGTGTTTGTGTCCCTGGTGTAACTGGCCAGGGGATGTCAACTGTGCAAAGAATAGTAGCCCTGAACCATAATTTTTGTAATGACATAAGTGTATGGAGCATGTGAACAAGACAGAGAGGAAGAGGTTCCATTCATAAGGCCAATGTTGTGCCTGGGCAGGGATGTGAGTGTAGCAAATGAAAGAACCCCACAACTTAGGTGCAGTGGGACAACTGGACTATAAATGTCAGCAAGAAAAAGAGAGGGATTCCTGATCTGTCCATGCACAGGTGGCACTGGAAGTGGGAGGTGAAAAGGGTAAAGATAGGAGTCCTATCTCAAGAGTTCAGTGGGAATATGAACAGACAAAATAGGAGGATCTTTACACCATCAGGATTGAGTTGTAACTGGACAGGATCTGTGAATGGGGCAAAAAGGAGAACCACTCCTCCCATGAATTCAGTGATGTAACATGAAAGAGTTATGTGAATGTTGGCAAGAGGAGGAATGCAGTAACACCAGTACTGTGGTTACATGGCGAGGGATGTGCTGGGACAAAAGTAGCATGTGCAAAGTTCCACTATAGTGTTGTTCCTGGGTTGGCAACATGAACAGAGTAGAAGAAAGCATCATCAGGGCAGTGGTAAAAGTGCTCAGTGGAACCAAAAGAGCAAAGAGGTATTCTCACAGCATCATTATTGTGGTGTGCATGGACAGGGCATGTGAAAGATGCAAAGAGGAGGGTCACTGCACTTCAGTGCAGTTGTGTAACTGGCTCCAGCATACAGATAAGAGATGCAACCTGACACCATCAGGATGCTCACTGAGTAGAAAGGGAAAAGAAAGTTGTAAGTGGGAGCAACCTCACATCATTGTGCAGTGGTGTGAGTGAACAGGGAGTGTGAACAGAGCAAAGAGGAAGATCCTGCACCATCACTCTTCTTAGCCAAAGGATGAGGTCAGGGTAGAGATGAACATAGCCATACTATCACTGCCACAGTGTAACCAGATCTGGTGTGCCTAGGGCAAAGAAGAGTTCCAACACATCAATGCAGTGGTGTACCCATACAGGTGACTAAAAAGCTGGAGGAGATAAAACCTGCATAGCCACTGTGGCTGAGTAACTGCTCCAAGGGTGTGACTATAAGCATGGACAATCAATGCTATGTGGAACTTCAGAGAGGATGTGAACATGCAAAGACTAGGAACCTGAAACATAACTGCAGGGGTCTCATTTTATAGGGCAGATAGGAGAATCCCCACCACATTCGTGCTGTGGGGTAAATGGACTGGATATGAAAACAGGCAGCCTGGAGGAGGTCCTTCCTGCCAGCACAGAAGGCTGACTGGGTGGGGATGTGAATGGGGCAGTTACCAAGAGCTCCCCGACATCGCAGTGGAGTAACTGGGGAGATACCTACCTATGCCCTGCTCTGACTGGCTCAGCATTTCCACCTCTATAATTTGGGGGAAGCCAGGGATGACTTTGATGCAGGCGCCATAGTCCCCTCCCAAGTCAGTAAGAATTACAGTGCTGCTCTAAGATGCCCCCAGAGAATTACAAGTTTGCCTTCAAAATAGACAGGGTGATTTACATTCACAGTGCCCTAAAATGTTCCATCTGTAATAGACTGATCTGCTTTCCAGGTGTGAAGTGACCTGATGGACACTACTGAGACAGTTAGTGGAAAACCAATTCTCCTGTTGTCCTGTTCAGAGCCTGTCATGTGTCTCATAATATATATCACTGAACACTCTGAACATAGAGGTCCTAAAACTTCAAACATAAAAATTTTCCAAGATACATACCTTGATATAAATATGCATAATGGTTATACTCTGTAATATTGTATAACTAACATAGAAATTAAGTCAATGACCCAAATCCAGCGCAGGTCAGCGTGACTAAATGTCATCATGGACTACCTTTCAGCCTTGACAAGTTGAGTTTCAGCAGAGAAGACAATGGATCACAAAGCAATCCCTGACACAACTGGCACCTTACTGATGTTTCTGCAGCCACGGCCAGGAAATCAATGGGCTGTGGACACTGTATTATCCTCTTACCCTGGAAGTGATCTCTGCAGGCTGAGCTGCAGGATGTTAGCAGAATGACTTGTAAGAACATATACCATTCCTGGCTGCATCTCCTTCTGCTCTGGGAATGGAGGGGCTGCCTTGAGTTCAAGGTTGTGGACCTGATATTTAAAAGAAGCACTGTGTTCATCATGGAGCCATCTATTTAGCCAACTGTGTCTCTCACTTTGTGGCTGTGCAACGTTAAATGTGTCAAAGTTAAAATAAATTGAAAAAATAAGTCAGTGGCTATGTGTTTTTGTTTGATTGTTGCTTATATACTTAAAACCTATATAATTTTATTAATGTCACCCCCAATCAATTTATAAAATTTTAAAAAAGAAAAAGAAAAGCCAAATCAATTGTTTTGAGTGGAAAAAACTAAACTTTTTGACATATTTAACTGGGGAATGTGATGCTAAAGAAAGAAAGGATGATAAGTAAGTTTGGGGGATGAACTGGGTTATTCCTGAAGAGTATAACCAGGGTTTGGCAGGGCCAGCTTGAACAGTCCTGCAGGTTTGGTTCTTTTTGAGTTGTGCCTGCTATTGAAAGGCCAAAACCTTCCCAATTTCAGCTGCTAATTCCATTGATCACCTATTGGTTAGTTTGCTGTTTTCTATTATAAAGTTAGTCAGATGCTGTGCCATTGCTATTTCCCCCCTCACACAAAGATAGTGGTACCATGCAAGAAATGTGTCTCTTGATGGTTTGTCTTTATCCACTTGAATTCGGGGGTTTGGGGAGGCCATATTAGTACTTTCACAATGTTATAAAAATCATCAGCTCTATTTCAGAACATTTTCATTATCTAATAATATTTCTTGGGGGAATGTAAAATGGTGGAGCCACTGAGAAAGGAGTTTGGTAGTTCCTCGAGTATGTAAACATAGAATTACAGCACTATTCACAATAGCCAAAAGGTCCAAATCTCAAAGGTCTAAATGTCCCAACAACCCAAATGTCTGTCTACTGATGAATGAAATATTTTTCAGCCAAAAAAAAGAACGAAGTACTGATTCATGCAACAACTTGGACGAACCTGAAAATACACTAAGTGAAAAGAGCTAGACACTCAAGTCCACTTATTATATGATTCCTTTTATATGAAATATCTGGAATAAGCAAATCCATAGAGACAGAAGGAAGATTACTGATTGCCATGGCCTAGAGGAGGGAGGAATGAGTGACTGCTATAAACAATGTCGTATAGCAGATCTCTAGAAGTTATTCACTTTGCATAACTGAAATTTTACACCTTTTGATAATAAACTCCCCATTTCCCCATTCCTCCAAGACCTTGGCAACTAACATTCTATTCTTTGTTTCTATGAGTTTGACTGTTTTAAATACCTCGTATAAGTGGAAGCATGCTGTATTTGTCCTGTGACTAGATTATTTTATTTAGTTTAATGTCTTCAAAGTTCAACCATGTTCTTGCATATTTTTAAGGCTGAATAATATTTCATTGTGTGTATACACCATATATATTTTTTCCATTCATTTAACAATGGACATTTGTCTTATTTCCACATCTTAACTATTGTGAATAGTGCTCTAATGAATATAGGTGTGCTATATAACTTTGAGATTCTGATTTCAGTTCATTTGGATAAATATCCCAAAGTGGGGCTGCTGGATCATATGGTAGTTCTATTTTCATGTTTTAAGGGAAATTCCATACAGTTTCCTAAAGAGGCTGTACCACTTCTTCATTCCTATTAACAGTCTACAAAGGTTCCCATTGCTCTGCATTCTTGACAACACTTATTGTCTCTTTTGAATAATAGCCATTCTAATAGGTATAAGATAATACCTCATAGTGATTTTGATTTGCATTTTCCTGAGAATCAGTGACATTGTGCATCTTTTCATATATCTGTTAGCAAGTTGTATGTCTTCTTTGGAAAAGTGTTTGTTTCAGTCCTTAGCCCATTTTTAAATCAGGTTAATAGTTTTTTTTCTTTTTTTTTGCTATTGAGTTATGAGAGTTCCTTATATGTTATATAATTTACACAAATTAACCCCTTATCAGATATATGATTTGCAAATATTTTCTCCCATTGTGTAGGCTGTATTTTTTTGCTTATTACTTCCTTTGTTGTGCAAAAGCTTTTTAGTTTGATGTAGTTTCACTTACCCTAGGTTATCCTGTGGATTATAATTTATATCTTAAATTTTTAAGAAAATTAGTTTAAGTTAATACCAACTTAGTTTCAATGGTATACAAAAACAACTCTTACACAGCTCTGTCCTTCCACCTTTATAATATCATTATCAAAAATTTTATAATTTTATATCATGTGCCAATTAGCATAGTTATAATTATTTATGCCTTTGTCTTTTAAATCATATAGAAAAAAACTTGGTATTACAAACTAAAAGCACAGTCATACTGGGATTTATATTTCTCTATTCAATTTCCTTTACTAGTATTCTTTATTTCTTGATAGGGTTTTGCTTTACTTTATAGTATACTCTTTCATTTCAACCTGAAGGAATCCTTTTAGTATGTCTTCTAAGGCAGATCTACCATTGAGAAACTCTCTCAGCTTTTACCTAAGAGTGTCTTAATGTCTCCATTTCTTTGTGTGTGTGTGTTAAAAAAATACATAACATTAAATTTACCATGTTTACCATTTTTACATGTATAGTACAGTATTGAGTATATTTACATTGTTGTGCAATAGACTCCTAGAACATTTTCATCTTGCAAAAATGAAATTCTATACCCACTAAATACTTAATCTCCTTCTTCCCCTTCGCCTTATCCTTGGTAAGGATTTTTCTACATTTGGTTTCTGTGATTCTGATTATTTTACATACAGTCATGTAGCACATAATGATATTTTGGTCAGTGATAGACTGCATATATGACAGTTGTCCCATAAGATTATAATGATGCTAAAAGATTTCTGTAGCCTAATGACATAACTATTATAACATCATAATACAATGCACCACTTGTGTTTGTGGTGGTGCTGGTGTAAATAAACCTACTGCACTGCCAGTCATATAAAAGAAATATAGCACATACAATTACAATACTAGGCTATATCATTTAGGCTTGTGTAAGTACACTTTATTGATATTCACATGACAATGAAATTGCCTAATGACACATTTCTCAGAACGTATCCTCATTGTTAAGCCTTACATGACTATGGTGTGAATTTGACTTGGTAGTGTTTTGTTGAAGTTTTTGCATTTATGTTCACCAGGAATATAGGTCTGTAATTTTCTTTTTTTTGTAAGGTCTTTATCCGGTTTTGGTATCAGAGTAATGTTGGCCTATAAAATGAGTTTGGAAGTGTTCCTTCCTATGCAATTTTGGGGAAAGTTAAAAAGGATAAGTATTATTTTTTCCTTAAATGTTTGGTGAAATTCACTTGTGAAGCCATCTGGACCTAAACTTTTGTTTGTTGGGAGATTTTTGGTTATTGATTTAATTTCATTACTGGTGATCTCTATTCATCTTTTTCTATTTCTTCATGAGTCAGACTTAAAATATTGTATGTTTCTAGAAATTTATCCATTTCTTGTAGATTATCTAATTTGTTGGTGTGTAATTGTTCATAGTATTCTCTTATGACTTTTTGTATTTCTGTGGTATTTGTTGTAACTTTTCCTCTTTAATTTCTGATTTTACTTTAGATCCTTTCTTTCCTTCTTGATGAGTCCAGCTAAGAGCTTATTTGTTTTCTTTAACTATTCAAAGAATCAGCTCTTAATTTCTTTGATTTTTTCGATTATATTTTTAGTCTATTTTATTTATTTCCATTCTGATCTTTATGTCCTTTCTTCTACTAACTTTTGACTTTGTTTTTCATCTTCTAGTCTTTTTAGATGTAAGGTTTATTTGAAAATTTTCTTGTTTCTTAAGGTAGTCCTTTATTGTTATGAACTTCCCTCATCCCAATGATTTGAGAATGTTGTGTTTTCATTTTTGTTTGTCTCCAGGAGTTACTTAACTTCCTATTTAATTTCTCTGTTGACCCTTTCATTATTCAATAGAATGTTATTTAGTCTCTATGTGTTTGTGCTTTTTCCAGTTTTATTCTTATAATTGATTTCTAGTGTCATACCATTGTAGTTAGAAAAGATGCTTAATATGATTTGTCATCTTAAATGTATTAAGACTTGCTTTGTGGCCAACCTGTGATCTATCCTGGAGAATATTCCATATATACTTGAAAAGAATGTGTATTCTGCTATTGTATAGAATCTTCTGTATCTGTCATTTAAGTCTATCTGACCTATTGTGTCTTATTAATTCCTTATTAATTTTCCTTCTCAATAATATATCTATTGATGTGAAGTATTAAAGTCCCTTACTATTATTTTGTTGCAGTCAATCCCTTTATTTCTGTTAATATTTGTTTTATGTATTTAGGTGCTCCTATTTTGTTACATATATATTTACAAATGTTACATCTTTTTGTTGGATTGACCCCTTCATCAATATGTCATGCCCTTCTTTCTCTCCTGTCAGTTTTAAAATCTATTTTGTTTGATAGAAGTATTGTGACCCCAGATTTATTCTCATTTCTATTTGCATGGAATATCTTTTTCCATCCATTTGTGTCTTTAGGTTTGAGGTCTCTTCTGGCAGTATATAGATGGGTCATCTTTTTTTAATTCATTCAGCCACCTTGTATCTTTTGACTGGAACATTTAGGCCATTTACATTTAAAGTAATTATTCATAGGCATGTGCTCATTGCCAATCTGGTAATTGTTTTTTAACTGTTTTTTTTTAGTTCCTCTCTGTTCATTTTTTCTTCTCTTTTTCTCTTCCCTTGTGGTTTGATGGCTTTCTCTTTTAAAAACATAAACTATATAATAACATAGAAAAATGAAAAATTAAAAAGCAAAGCACTAAATAATCTGTATACTTAGTTATACCATATAATGTGAATAAACTGTAAGATAATATTGAATAATGAAAGCATTGGTGTTAAAATAGAAATAAGTTCGATGTAATTTTCTTCTTAAATTGTCGTAATTATTGCTTGTGATATGCAAAAGAATTAACAAATTAAATAAATGAATGAAGAGGTTTCTTTGTCATTAGAAGAGCAGGTAAATCTTTCTTTTCCCATTCTTTATTCCTGTTTTTGATACACGTTTTTTTCTTCTTAAAGAAGACCCTCCAACATTTACTCTAATACTGACGTGGTGATGATAAATTTCTTTAGCTTATTTTTATCTGGAAAGCTTTTTATCTGTCCTTCAACTCTAAATGATAGCTTTGCTGAAGATCCTGGGTTTTCATCACTTTGAATATTTTATGCCAAGCCCTTCTGTCCTGCATAATTTCTTTTGAAAAATCAGTTGCCAGTCTTATGGGTGCTCCCTTGTAGGCAACTCACTGCTTTTCTCTTGCTGCTTTTAAGAGTCTCTCTTTGCATTTAACCTTTGGCATTTTAACTATGGTGTGTCTTGGTGTGGGCCTGTTTGAGTTCCTCTTTCTTGGGACTCTCTGAGCTTCCTGGGGTTGTATGTCTCTTTCTTTCACCAGGTTAGGAACGTTTTCCATTACTGTTTTTTCAAATAGCTATTCAATGTCTTTTTTTTTTTTTTTTGGTCTGATACCCCTATGACACAGATATTTTTACATTTAATAGTGTTCCATAGGCTCCTTAAATTATTATAGTCTTGGCTTCTTTTTTCTTGCCATTCTGATTGAGTGTCCTTGGCTTTCCCTTCTTCTGTATAAGCCATTTGATCCTCTTCTTTATTTGCTTTGTTTATTCCATTTAATATACTTCATCTCAGATATTTTATTCCTCATTTCTGACTGGTTCCCTTTTGTGGCTTCCATCTCCATTTTTATGTTTTCTATCTTTTTGCTAAAGTTCTCACTGAGTTCATTTATTCTTCTCTAAGTTCATTGAGCGTCTTTACACCCTGTGTTTTGAACTCTGCATCTGATAGATTGCTTATCTCCATTTTGTTGAGTTTTTTTTTTTCTGGAGCTTTGTTCTGTTCTTTCTTGTGGGACATGCTTCCTTGTCTCCCATTTTGGCTGCCTTCCTGTGTCTGTTTCTATGTATTAGGTAGGACTCTTAATTTTCCCAGTCTTAGTAGAGTGGCTTTATATAGTAGGTGTCTTGTGGGGCACAGTGGCACAGTTCCGGGAGGGGTCCAGCTGTAGGTCAAGTACAGTCACAGTCTGTGTATCTCCGAGGCCACCTGTAAGAGTCACCAAACAATCCTCATATGGCTGCCACACATGTTGGCTTATAGGTGCCTTGAGAGGCCAAACCAGACACCGGGGCTGGCTGCCACTAGTGCAGGGCTTGGGGATGCTCTGCATAAGATACAGGACATGCTGAGGCCAGATGTTGCTGCTTTGAATTTGTGAGCCTTTGAGACATTTTAGGAAAGTCTGCAGCAAGAGCCAAGACAGGCCATTTGTATGGGGGGGTGGACACTGCAAGCAACTCGTGGGGGGTGGGCACAAGTTAGGCAGAGTCTCAGGGAATCACCTAGGAGGAGCAATTTGTATAATCCAGGTTGAAGGCCACTCAGATAGGGCAGTGCCTGTGTCTTCAGGCTGGGAGTAGGGAGGGTTCAACAAAGGAATGATGGATACTATCAGTATTTCTGTCCAGGAGAAAGCCACCCACCAGCCCTCACCCTAAAGTCCAACAACTCAGTGTCTCCCCATATGTCCCTGATGCTCCTTGAGCAGTTACTCCAGTACTGGAGGGTAAGTCCGGGCATGGGCCCTTTACGAGGAATGTCTGTGACTCCCACAGTCCTCTGTCTCATTTAGCTGGAACCTTCCTGGTTTTTACAGCCAGAGGCTGTGGGACTTCTCTTCCCAGCACTAGAACCCTGGGCTAGGGAACCCAGTGTAGAGCTCCTCAGGTGAGGGCGGAGGCTCTTCAGCCAAGGTAATCTTCCTGATTCTTGATCGCCTCAGGCGGTTGTGAGACCAGGCTGGTCTGTGTCTTCACCCCACCTACTCTTTTGAGGTGACTCCTTATTTTTGTCTTCAGTTGTAGGGCTTCTGTTCAGCCAGACCTCAGATGACTCTGCATGCTGGTTGCTCTGTAGTTTTGTTATAATTTTGGTGTGGTTGCAAGAGGAGGTGTACACAGTCTCTTCTTGCTATGCTATCTTGATCAGTCTCCAATAGCTTTCTTTAGTGTTATGTTTAAGCTCCTTTATCATATTATTTTCTGTATTTACTATGTTTTTTATTTGCGCTTACTATGAGGTTTACAGATAACAATCTATGTATATAACCGTCTCGTCTCTTTGAAGTTGATAGTAACTTAAATTTGAACACATTCTAAAGCTTTACATTTTTAGTCCTCCCCTCATGTTTTATGTTTTTGTTGACACATTTTATGCTTTATTATTTTCTGTATCCTTTAACTAATTATTATAGTTTAATTAATTTTACTACTTTTGTCTTTTTTATCCTTTAAAAATTTTCTTTATACTTTATAAGTGATTGATCCATTATCTTTATTATTTATTTACCTTCCCTGGTGTGGTTTTTACTTTCATGTGTTTTCTTATTATTAATTAGTGTCTTTTTTTTTTTAATTTAGCTTAGAGAAGTCCCTTAAACATTTCTTGTAAGGCTGCTTTCATGCTGATGAACTCCTTTAGCTTTTGTTTATCTGGAAAACTCTTAATTTCTGCTTCACTTTTGAGTGATAACCTCACCTGATAGAGAAACCTTGGTTGGAAATAGTTTCCTTTCAGCACTTTAAATGTGTCATGATACTCCCTTCTGCCCTGTAAATTCTCTGTTGAAAAAATCTAATGATTGCCTTATGGGGTTTCCTTTGTACATAATAAGTTCTTTTTTTCCCCCTGCTGTTTTTAAAATTCTCTTTATCCTTAAGTTTTATCATTTTAATTATAATGTGTTTCTCTTTGGATTCATCTTATTTGGAACAATCTGGGCTTTCTGGACCTGGATATCTCTTTCCTTCACAGATTAGGAAAGATTTTAGACATTATTTCTTCAAATAATTTTTCCGACTTTCTCTCTCTCTTCTCCTGTTGGAACCCCTATAATTCAAATGTCATTTTTTCAATGTTATCCCAGAGATCCCTTAAGGTATCCTTGACCCTTTTTTTCATTTTGCTGTTCAGCCTGGGTGTTTTCCATTGCTTTGTCTTTCAGGTTGCTGATTCATGCTTCTACTTCATCCATTTACTGTTGAACCCCTCTAGAGTATTTTTCAGTTTAGTTATAACATCTTCTTGCTACTTTCTTATGCTTTCTCTCTCTTTACTGAAATTTTCACTGTGTTCATCCTTTCTTCTCTTGACATCAATGAGCATCTTTATGACCATTACTTTCAACACTTTATCAGGTAGGTTGCTTATCAGTGTTTCTTTAAGGTCCTTTTCTTTTTGAGTTTAGAACATATTCCTGTGTCTTTTCATTTTGCCTATGTCTCTGTGTTTGACCATATATGGTAGGCAAAACAGCTACCTTCTTCAGTTTTGAGGAAGCGATATTGTGTGGGAGCTGTTCTGTGTACCCCAGAAGTGCATTCTCCCCTGTCCACCAAAGCCAGGTACTTTATGGGCTTTCCTTATGTGTGCTGTATGCATCTGTGGGCTGTGGTAGGGTCATGTTGTTGCATGGGAGAGCAAGCCCCAGGGCACTTGCCAGGCAGCCTGTTTCAAATTGACCACTGTGTGAGGAGGATAATGCTCAGGGAGCTCCCTCTTACTGGTTGTGGCTTAGTCTCTGCACAGGATGGGGCTGCAATACAAGCCTAGCCAGTTGTAGCTTGTGTCCAGTGATGGGTGAGTGGGGTAAGGGGTGGTAATCTGGCCTGAATAAGTTATGGATAATGGAGCATGCCCTCCAATGCTAGTGGGATAGTTGGAGGGCTCCAAAAATGGTGCTTGTCATTTCCATCACCAGCAGGTTAGAATGAGATTACATAAATGAAATCTGCTAACATTTCTATTCCCAGATAAAGTCCTTGCATGTTCCGCCTCTCTGACAGCTACTCTAAAGTTAGTAAGTGAATCTCTCTCACTTATGGTCTAGGTGCTTTTCAAACTGCTATTTTTTTGCAGTAGATCTCAAGGTGTTTTGTGTGAGCCCTTTAAGAGAGGTTTCTCAGTTCCCTACAGTTCTATGATTCTACTGATCTTAATCCCCATTGTTTTTCAAAACCAGACATTTTAGGGACTCATTTCTTTGATGCTGGTCCCCAGGGTTGGGGGTAATTTAGGTGGGTTCCAATACTTTTAATTTTTTAGAGGGGATCTCTTCTATGTATAAGTCACCATGTCTGGAGGGGAGGTACCTGGAGAGGCTGTGTCTGCCTCTCCTACACTTCTCAGGGTCTCTTTTGTCTCTTGTTGTAGAGGTGCTGTTCCTCTAGTTGTCAGGTTCTCTTCTGAGGAAAATTTATTCCACATGTAGTTTTAAATGTGTTGTGTCCATGGGGACACAACAAGTTCAGGGTCTTCCCATGCTGCTAGACCAACTTTTAAAATTAATTTTCCAAGTTATTATATTTATATGCTGGTGTCCTCATTATCATGAATTTAATTTCTTAAAATGGATCTGGGTTAGTTTTTAGAAGAAAATGTACATATATATTTTAATTGAGTACACTAAAAGGGTCAGAAATTCAATTTTCTTATTTTCAGGAAATTTTCAGAATGCTAAATTTATGTAAACAAATGTATCTAAATATGCCAATCAGAACAGAACTCCTTTAATTTCAGAGACTTTATAAGCTAATATATTAATATCACGTGGAGGTAGGAAAATGTTATATACTTACACAGTCAGAGGTGAAAACATTACTGAATTACAGACACATAGACATACAGGCACAGAGAAATAGAGCTTAAGGCTTCAGTTCTATAATTTCAGCCATGGTCAAGAATAAACACAGAAACAGTAAATTCCCTGGCACAGATTCCAAATGACTGCTCTCTTCTCAGAAGCATGACATTCTTCATTGATTCAAACTCAAAAATAGACAAACAAAAAGGCTGATAAATTAGATTCTGTGTTGTCTCTCATGCAATGGAGACTAGATCTCTACAAACCATCATTCTATTTAGAGATATATCTAAATGATCTGACCATAAATATAAATTCTCACCACATGACCAAGCAATCACATTTTTAGGTATATGCACAAGAGAATTAAAGTCATGTGTTAATACAAAAACTTGTATACAGATGTTCATAGTAGCAATACTCATAGCAGCCAAAAAATGAAAATAACCCAAATAAAAACATGCTATAATATGGATGAACCCTGAAAACATGCTAATGAAAATGACAGATACAAAATGTCTCATGTTGTTTGATTCCATTATATTAAATATCTATTATAGGAAAACCTGTAGAGACAGAAAGTAGGTTATTTATCAGGGGTTGGAAAGGGAGGCATACGAAGAGGGACTACCTAACAGGTATGCCGTTTCTTTTGGGTATAGAAACTATCTTTAATTTGAAGTAATACTTTCACAACATTGTGACTATATTAAAGAACACTGGCTTGTACACTTATAAATAGCTGAAAAAGTGAATTTTATGATATGTGAACATTATCTTAATAAAGAAAAACAAACCAAATACCCTACCGTGGCTAGCAATAGTGGGGAATAACTTGTTTGTTGGCTGTAAATGAACCAAAACCAAAACAGAAACACTAAATTAGTAGAGAAAAAAACAAAAATTATAAGAAAAGTTGAAACATTTGAGGCACATTTGGATCATGTTGGAGAGGCAAGACAAGACATACCTGGATTTTAAATACACATGCAGTGTACTTCTCTGTCACTGAAGTTTAACTCACTCTGGAGATAAGTCAATTGGACATACAAATATAAGTCTAAAACAGTTAAAGGTAATTATTATAGAAGTGTAAAATCAGGACACTCATACAGATAAGAATACATGTTTAAAAATATTAACACATAAAGAAATTGGCAGACATTATAATTATTTCACATGAGCATTCAAACAGAAACAGGAATATTGATTGGAAATAGTAAAGTGAATATGTAAATGGAGGCAAAATTGGTTTGATTACTCTGTTTACTGTACAAGGGGGACAAATGAGTATCTATTAGAGGTTGCGCATGTTTATAAGTGATCGAAAGCTTACAAAGAGATGTAAAACCTCAAGAACAGTATAAGGCTAGAATTAGATAACCTGGACTGGTGTCTCAAAGATAGGGGAATGTTCCCATTGGAACACTCATTTTTGGTTGTTCTTGTTAGATACTTATAGTGAGGTAGAAAAGTTAGAACTGAATAGGAGGGTTGAAATACCTGGGAAACCAGGTTCCTAACATGGGCATTTGTAGGCCAGTCCTGCTCAGGGCCCAGAAACTCCAGTGACATCACAAAGTCTGATTTGTCACAAAGGCAGCTCCCAGACCAGGGAGGGGCTAAAGCATGAGAATACAGTGGGCAGGAAAAATCACTGGTATCTGGAGAGGCCCAGGACAGCAAGACAATCCAGCTGGTCTGCTTGGCAAAAGCCAGTTAACAATGTCTGGGGAAAGAAGACACTGGCCCACTCGCAGGTGTAAGAAGCACGCCGTCTCCCGCTCCACAAGAGCTGAGCTGCAGTTTCCTGTTAACCGCATGGATCGCCTCCTGCGAGAAGCTCCTGACATCCAGCGCCTGAGCTGGTGCACGTCTTTTTTCGTCACCGGCATTCTGGAGTACTTGATGGCCAACATCCTGGAACTGGCGGGCAAGGAGGCCCTCAGCCACTGCAAGGTGCTCATAACCCCAGAACACGTGGAGAGGGCGGTGGACAATAGCCCCCTCAGCTCCATCTTTGAGGATGACACCCGCCCTTGGGGTGATGGGATGCCCTCAGTCAGGAAGTAGCAGTGATGCCTGGGTCCCAGAGCCTGGAGAGACTTCATCAAAAGCCCCATCTCTAGTCCCCAAAACTGACTAAAGATGGAGGAGGCCAGGGACCATCGGTATTTGGCCATTAAAGTGTTTAAACACATGAGCGTTTTCTTGACTCCTCTGCTTCTGTCATTCTGCGTGGCAAGTGTGTGTGAGACATCCATGAGGAGATGTCTCATGGGGAGTTGGAAGGTAGAAGGTGGGGTCAGCGTGGGATGCTGGACTCAGGCATTTCAGGGAGCCATTTCTAGAGGTGGCAGAGTGGGGAGCGGCCCTGGTGGGAGTACCTGGCCAAGGGCATGGGGGGAGCGGAGACTTCCTCACTGGCTCTGAGCACGTCAAGGCCCAGGATGCCAAAAGGTTGGTGGGCCGGAGGTGGGGGGATGCTGTCAGAGTGATGGTGGTAACTGAGGGTGGTGCTGTGGCTGAAGACCGTGACCGAGGCACCACCCTATCATGAATAAAGTTTGAACAGTTGTGTGGTTCGTGCACTGAACAAAGTCCTTAGTTCTTGGGGTGTGGCGAGGACACTGAAATCTAGCCCACATTCTTGCCAATGTGCAATACTCCACCCCCATGCTGTATCTGCAGAGGGAGTACTTCCTTCTGAGCCCTTTTCTTACAAGGGGAAACATTTTTTCTGGGGTTGCGTTGCAGCATTTTAAGGTCATTCTCTCAGAGACAGTACCTTTCCACTCTGAAGAATTGCCTATTCCTAATTGACTCCAGAGAGGAACCCTCCATTTCCTAAAAACTCCACCTGCTGGG